>CM022764.1:26864420-26999420 GCA_012411365.1 Ameiurus melas | reverse complement strand
AAACCTATGTGACCTACGTCTAGACCTTCTCTTTCCTTCTCCACTCATTATCGTTGCGTCCGGCCTCCTCCGTTCTCTTCTCGCCTTTCCTACTTATCCATTCATAGTGTCCCCTCATCACATTCGCACCTGTTCCGGTGTTCCACCTTCATTTGTCTTGTCCTGAAGTCTGGATCGTTGCACGTGCATTTCTGTGCCTTGCTTTCAAGTTTCTTTGTTTCTAACAACTTCCATGTTTAGACCTGTGTCTGTGTCCTCGCTGATGATTGTGGATTATTTTAGTTTGCTGTTGTCTGGCTGTTCTCTGAGCCCAACATGCAATTATGACTATGATTGATTGTTGGATTTCCAGAAATAAACCACATGCCAGTTTTGCACACTTGTGTCCTGGTTTCAATTGTTGCCATTATGTAGTAATTGGATGGAGGAGGAGTTGGACAGCAGAACGAGCCCTATCATCAAACTGGAGCTAAAAAAAACATACTTATGTACCTTAGAAAACATGTGCTCTGTTCAAAACCAGGAGCTCCTGAACAGTGCTGCTGCCTAGCATTCCTCCATAATCGTCTTAAAATCCACGGATGATGCCACATCCATACAGAGCATAAACTGAGCTTTCTCTCTGGACAGGAGCGAGTTCCTTCCTCAATTCCCTGTCCATTAGAGACATGCTTGTAGACATCTGTTAGCTCATGTATACAGCATGTAGCAATTAGCGCTCTTCAAATATGTTTTTGATGATGGAAATGACACTCTGAAAAGATCTGAAACCTCCCAAATAGGAGTTTCCACTTTGTGAACATTAACTATTTTGCTTCATCAATGTTCCACAACATTAATCAACTAGAAATGGATAAACAACGTTTCTTCCTGGAGACCAGTGTAAGGTATTCAGGTGTTCGGGTGTTCGGGCTCCGCATGAGGAGCTAAATACAATGCAACTGATGTGTATATACTGTGTAAGGGTGCTAACTATTGGCACGCTTGATGAGGATGGGTTAATGAACCATATGTAAAACATGGTGCGGTCCTCAGTAATTTATCTTCGCTTGTCCAATCGGAGTTCTGCGGTGTCCCAGAGCCCGGTAATTGCTGCGTTATCGGACATCATCGCAGATAGTGAACCGGATTTACCGTTCTTCAACAAAACATGGCACAGACAAAAACGATGGACTTCTCTTCAGGCAGATTACTCAAGAGGGCTGTGGGCTGTTTGATCTCCCGTGACTCACTGGCAGAGGTGGGGGCATCATTGTCGTACACACTGCAGTTTGACATCAGCGCTGTGTGTGTACCAGAGTTTACATCATTTCAATTCCTTGTGTTGAGTCTCTCTGCCTCCAAAACAATCTTCATTTGAGACTCAGCTGTCTCCTGTTGATATTAGTCTTTCTGACCATTTGGCACTCTTGTTTAATCTGGAACTGCCTCTTCTGCGTACATCTTCACACGCTGCTAATTTTCGTAAATGGAAATCAATTAATCCGACAGATTCTGCCGACTCTGTGGTTTCCTCTCTCCTGGGATTCTCATCAGCTCCTCTTGAAGATAAGGTTTTACAGATGAATAATGTTCTCGCCTCTAATCTGGACTCCTTTGCTCGTTTGAAGTCACGCAATGTCACCGTTGCTCGTTCTGCCCCTTGGTATAATGACAACCTGCGCTCTAAGGAGGCAGCTTGTCGTAAAATGGAGCGGGCGTGACTCCGGCTTGATGGCTGTCGTAGTTAAACCGAGTAAAATAAATGAATAAATGAAAGCTGATGTTTTAAAAACATTAAAAACGGAGAAGCAACCAACTTTGCACCTCTTGATTTGGAATGACCCGGTTATTTATACTTTCTGAAATCAGTTTCAAATAAAACTACTTATTATTACAATTATTGGCACCCCATTGCAGTAATTGTGCAGCACAACAGCACTGAGGGTTCTCCTGTAACGAGAGAACACTCTGGAGTTGGAGTCTCTCTCCAGGCTCTTACACCTCCGTTTCCTTTCACGCCGCTCTTCAGGAAATTGAATCTGAAACATGAAGCACGCATGTTCCAGTTTCTGAATTTCACAAACATGCCTCCAGCGTCTTTTCTTCCTGTCGAGTGGGAAATTGGGGAGATTTTTTATTCCGCTTTTGTAGCCGGCGGGAAGTGTCGGGTTATAATTCACAAACATGAAGGCAGGCGAGGCGTCTCTGCAGGAGCACTGATGTGTCCCTCAGCGTTATGTGTGTGTGTGTGTGTGTGTGTGTGTGTGTGTGTGTGTTTATGAGCAAACAGAGATGACTTTTAGCAAATCTTCAAGGATTCACAAGCACTGCATCCTGACACTGTGTGGCATCTGCGTAAAACCTCTGCCGTTCTTCCTCATTATTCACGTTCCTCTCAAAAGACATCTCTCTGTGGCTTTGTTTATTTACTTTTTATTTTCTGTCTCTTAATCTTTCATGTTGCGAGTCCGTGAAGGACACAGAAGTAAGAGTCTTCAGGAGCAAGTGAAATTCTCCAGAGATTTGCCGACGATTACAATTTTTTATTTATTAAAGTGTGACACTTTCATCCTTTTTTATTTATTTTTTTTAACCTGTTTACGGTTACGTTTAACGACGTGGAACGCTCACGAAACGTTTACGTTATATAGCAGCTATAAGCAGTCGCTTCCTCGCCGGCCTCGCTTCGATCTTCTCTTGAATTAACAGGACAAAAATAAATCACAGCTCGTCTACTACCTCCGCTTTACCTCTGACTGTTACGAAGCGCTGACACTGGAGACTCCTTCCATAGATGTTACGTAAACACATTAGAAAACTTCACCATATCGACCTTTTTAATTCAATCAGCTGTTGCTATAGAAACAATAACATATTAGGAGTGCATTAATATAAACCTGTGATTTGCAGCCACACTACTGTTAGAGCTGCTATTATAGAGAACTAATCAACATCTTCTGATCAATCACAATCCAGTATTCAACATGGGCTGTGCGATAAAACTCATTAGACTGTGTGTGTGTGTGTGTGGGGGGGGTAGGGGGTGGGTGTGGGGGTGGGGGGTGGGGGAAGGTTGGGGTGTTGTGTTTGAGCGAAGCTTCACCCTGTCAGAATGAGTGGTGGCTGTAATTAAGATGCTGCGTGTAATCATTTGAATGTGCAGTTAAGTATTATTTCTTCATTAAGAAACATTGACACAGTGGGGACCTCAAGCTTCATTTATCACGAGAGAAAATCGCTCGTATCCTACGCTTCACTCCTGAGCTCGTGTACATTTCCGTACAAGGAGACTCACTGATGTGAACCTCAGCTGATGGCTTTAAATCTCAAAATAATCGTCGGTGACTGGCTGTGAGTTTATATATACGGATCACGCTCGTTTATTTCAATTACGCACCGATTTAACGAACATTTCGTGAAACGCACTCGCTTCATTTGCATGAAGACAAACGAGACCGGCTTTTCCATTAGAACAAAAGTAATGGCGCCCTGTAACATTAGCGTGTCCGTGCTAGCTGATGCGCTGACGTGGCCGAGCTGCGTGACTGGAACGTTTAGTGCGGACTGCAGTCAGGAGGTTAGGAGGCGCTGTTTCACCGTTTAGCCGTCATTTAGGAATTTTCCAGCTCTCTGTGACATTTGCCTTTTACGGAGTGTTATGGGTGTGGCTAAATGTAAATCAACTGTGACGCGAATGCACCGTGGTAATTTACAGCTGATTCAAATCTCTCAAAATATGAACATACAGAAAATGAAAAAGAAAAACAACCTTTTGTGCATGTGGTGGGAGTTTTTAGTTCAGTTTGGCCACGAGACATTTTACGCCTCATTTGAAAATGTTTTCGTGGCCAATACGTTGATAAATAAATGGTAAACAATCGGTTGTAAATTATCGATAACTTTCCTGGCACATCTGATTTACATTTAGCCACGCCCATAATATAAAAGAAGAAGACTTTATTTGGCACGTACACATTACAGCACAGTGAAATTATTTTCGCATACCCCAGCTTGTCTGGAAGTTGGGATCAGAGCGCAGGGTCAGCCGTGATACAGTGCCTCTGTAGCAAAGAGAGTTGCTCAAGGGCCAAACAGTAGCAGTTTGAACCCCTGCCCTTCTGATCAGTAACCCAGAGCTTTAACCATTGAGCCACCACCACTATTGGTAGCCACATCCAAATAAAGAAACACCAACATTATACCTCTCTCCTAACAGCAAGTCTCATCTGTTTTAATTTAAGGATTTGTTGACTTTCTTTAAAGTCATTAGTATGAAATGACTGATTTTATATTGGTGTAAAAACCGCAGATCAGTCGAGGTTCACATCAGCAAGGAAATTTACCCACAGTCAGGATTGAAATGTAGGATACCAACACGCACTTTTCACAGTTAATGAGATTTTCCACCAATGCCGCATATCGATTTACGAATAAATGAATAATTCGTATCCAGTTTGATAAACGAGGCCCAGTGTAACGACTCCAAATATCGTCTTTTCTAATTAACTCTGTGAGAAGTCCTTCTTTAAAAATCGATATCTTACTATAGATTTTATATCAGAAGCGGTAGTGTCTCTGAATCAGCGAGTACGCCCCTCTCCACATTTATTCACAAAAGCGCTGCTTATCTAACACTACGTTATTCAAAATCCTCATCGAACACACGTTTGGAAATAAACGTGGTGAATAATCTGCCCGTGTGCATGCACGACGAAGCGCTAATTGGGGCCCCTGTTGTAACTTAAACTTTTGTTCTGTTTTGCTAATCATTAAATGGCGAGGGTGCAGCTGCTCCAGGGCTCAAGTGTAAAAACCCCAGTGGTGCAAACGATCTGCAACTCAGCACTGCTAATTAATAAATCCCTTAATTAGCTCTGTCAAGGGCGAAGTAGGCATTTCAAGGGGAAAGTTTCACATGCTAATGGCCTCGCGTGTTTCTACGAGACTGCAGGAACAGATGTGTGTGTGTGTGTGTGTGTGTGTGTGTTGATCCTCAAGAGAAAAAGGAGCTGTGCACAACAGAACAGGAGGTTTTTGATGTCTGAGTACAATTGCTTTTATAGACATTATTATTATTATTATTATTATTATTATTATTATTATTATTATTATTATTATTATATTACCCACAACTGGGTCAGAACACGTCCAAAAACAGTAGGTCTTGTGCCGTGTTCCTCGTATATGGTGGTTAATACCTACAGAAAGTGCTCCAAGGCAGGACCACCGGTGAACTGGTCAAGCATTGATGCACGTGTGGAGTGAAGGAACATAACTACAATCTACACCGAAGGAGGAAAGTACACGTCGTGGTTAATTAAAGATCGCTACGAATCTTATTTTCCTGGCCATGTGTATCACAACAGCAGGCTCACTGCGTCCTTGACGATGAAGTCTTCATCGCTATAGCAACCCCACAGTGGAAAAAAAAAAACTAGCCTCTTAACATGCTGCTGAAAGAGGCAGAGTTTCTCGTCAATATCTCAGCATTTCAGATCTTTACCACACGCCGGCGTTGAAAAGAAAAGCTCAGACGTGCAGGAAAGTGTGCAAACTCCTCAAAAACCCCGGATATCTAAAGAAGTGTTAGCCACCTGCTGTCTGAATCCCCGCCACTTCACTGTTTCTTCCACACACGAAATCTAAAATCTCATTTGCATCATCTACACTTCTGACACTGAGAGATTCCAGAGAGGAAACAGCGCTACTACTCAGACCTGGAAGGCTTTCACTGATACTTCACTACATCATAATAATAACAACGAGTCTTTATTGGTCACAGCACGGTGAAATTCTTTCCTTCACATACCCCAGCATGTCAGGAAGCTAGCGTCAGACATGACACAGTGCCCCCTGGAGCAGAAAGGGTTCAACAGCGGCAGCTTGGCAGTGCTGGGGCTCAAACCTCCGACCTTCTGCTCATGTGATAAAGGGAGCAGGTCAGGTCAGGAGTCAGAGGATTCATTTTAGGTGTAGAAAGCGTACACCAGTGTCACACTTTCAGAATCTTTGGGTGTGAGGTGGGATGGACGCACCAGACCACGCGCACACACACACACACACACACACACACACACACACTCACAGTGAGGGGAAATTTAGAGTCGCCAGTCCACCTACTAGCATGTTTCTGGGAAGGTGGGAGGAAACCGGAGAACCCGGAGGAAACCCACACGGACCCCCACATGTGAAACTCCACACAGACAGTAACCCGAGCTCAGGATGGAATGGGTAATGCTACGTGCTGCACCACCGCGCTGCCCGTCATTACTTAATTCAATGAATTCATTCGAAAATGTCATTTTCGCTAAAATGAACAGAAAATAGGAATACAAGGAACAGTTACCACGAACATCAACCGACTTTCACACAAAACGCTGTGGAGACACACACACACACACACACACACACACACTGTGGTTTAACTCCAATATAAATAAATCAGCGTGTTAACGCAGAGAGAACACCGAAGCGTTCGCATTTTTAAAGTGCGTGACTTAAGAAATTCACGGCGGCGTTTTGTCGACAGTTAATTATTGCCTCGTCTCGTCTCGTCTCGGCTTTATTTATTAAACATCCGTCACGTTCCCTTTGTCCTGAAGTGGCTCCCGTCAATTTGCGAGCAATTTTTTAATTGCGTTTATTGAAAACGTGTCAGTGGGATTGACAGCTCGTAGAATGTAAACACACACTGGCAATTATGAGCGGTGCTCTTCAATCGTTTCATTATAAACACACACGCACGCACCCACACACACGCACACACACACAATACATGGGGTTTTTTTTCGTTTTTTCTCGCTGTTGTCCACAGAAGCCTTCAGAAAGCTGATTCGATCTGTCGTGTTTATCACATGACTCGCAGCGTCTGCAGATGTCTGCGGCGTAAATGAAAAACAGATTAAAGCATTGAACGTTTACAGTAATGTTGATAAACTTTGTTTTTTTTTTCCCCCTCGCGTATAGATCACGAAGGATCAGATTCATCAAGCGATTATCTCAAGGAAATAAGACGAGGAAGGAATAAACCACTCGGGGTCATTTCAGTAGCGTAATATAATACCAACCCTCACTACACCGATATATCAGCTGCTCATGTTTCAAACTCAGGCATCTTAGTTCGATAGCTTTCTAGCCCCGCCCTCTTACTCAAATAAACATTCTAACGTCGTTGCTACGGTAATGTCTCCTAGACGTTCTTTCCGTATCTATGCACTACTTAAATCCCTCCTTTCTGCATGAATATGAACGTGACTTTAGATTTATTCAGTGGTACGGTGTTACCTGGTCTAGACTGTTCGTTGTCATGGTAACCACCAAACATGGTTACATTGCATCAGCATTGATTTGGAACTGATGGCATTTAAAATTTTTTTTTGATGAATTCAACATTGAATGAATGCATACCTGAAGAGCAAACACGAGCATTAACATCATTTCACTCATTTTAGATAAGGTCCAAGAGAATAGAGCAATATCTTCTGCTAGGTTAGCTTTCTCGCTAGATTAGCTTTCTCACATTAGATTGGCTTTCTCACTTTCTTAGCTTTCAGGTGTTTGATTAACTTTCCCTAGCTTTCTTTCTTTAAATTAGCGTTAATTTAATAGATTCGTTTTCTTTCTTCAGATTAGCTTTCACATACTAGATTAGCTTTCTTGAGATTAGCATTCTCTCTTTAGATTAGCTTTAATTTAGTAGATTAGCTTTCTTTCTTTTGATTAGCTTTCACATACTAGATTAGCTTTCTTTCTTTAGATTAGCTTTCTTTCTTTAGATTAGCTTTCACATACTAGATTAGCTTTCTTTCTTTAGATTAGCTTTCACTTAGTAGATTAGCTTTCTTCCTTTAGATTAGCTTTCTTCCTTTAGATTAGCTTTCAGGTGTTAGATTAGCTTTCACTTAGTAGATTAGCTTTCTTCCTTTAGATTAGCTTTCAGGTGTTAGATTAGCTTTCACTTAGTAGATTAGCTTTCTTTTTGTAGATTAGCTTTCTCTCTTTATGTTAGTTTTCAGTTTTTTTTAGGTTAGTTATAACACTGTTTCCTCTGTTTTATTTCTCAGCATCAGAAGTGAGGGTAACGGAAACACGTGATTTTGTTTCAGGTAGATTTTTATTCAGCGTGTGGAGGACACAGTGGAGGAGAAGATTCAGCAGCAGATGGCTAACGCTTTTTCTCAGAGCCTGTGAGGATTTTGTGTGCATCTCTCTCCTGCACGTCTGAGCTTTTCCTTTCAACCCAAGCATGTGGTAAGGAAATGAGACGCTGAGACTTCGGGGAGAAACTGAAGCCGTTTCGACAGCATGTTAATGAGTGAGTTTTCCGTAAGGTGAATATAACGATAAAGAATTCACACTGTATTGTCAAGGACTCAGTGATGCACCTTAGGAGCTGAAAAACACAACTACCCAGGAAAAGTATAAATGCAGGATGATCAGATTTAATGAAAGAGGCGTGTTCTCTGTGTCAGTTGCAGTGAAGGAGGTGTGGCCTATGTGTGTCAGTCCGACTAAAGTAGGCGGGACCTTTGCACCTGTCAGTCCGAGTGAAGGAGGCGTGTCCTCTGTACCTGCCAGTAAGACTGAAGGAGGTGTGGCCTCTGTATCTATCAGTCCAAGTGAAAAAGGTCTGGCCTCTGTACCTGTAAGTCTGACTGGAGGAGGCGTGGCCTCTATCTATCAGTCAAAGCGAAGGTGTGTCCTCTGTACGTTCCAGTCAGAGTGAAGGACGTGTGACCCCTGTACCTGTCAGTCAGAGTGAAGGAGGCGAGGCCTCTGTATCTGTAAGTCTGAGTGAAGGAGGTGTGGCCTCTGTACCTGTCAGTCAGAGTGAAGGAGGCGAGGCCTCTGTATCTGTAAGTCTGAGTGAAGGAGGTGTGGCCTCTGTACCTGTCAGTCAGAGTGAAAGAGGCGAGGCCTCTGTATCTGTAAGTCTGAGTGAAGGAGGCGTGGCTTCTATCTATCAGTCAGAGCGAAGGTATGTCCTCTGTACCCATCAGCCTGAGTGAAGGAGGTGTGGCCTCTGTACCCATCAGCCTGAGTGAAGGAGGTGTGGCCTCTGTACCTGTCAGTCTGAGTGAAGGAGGTGTGGCCTCTGTACCCATCAGCCTGAGTGAAGGAGGTGTGGCCTCTGTACCTGTCAGTCTGAGTGAAGGAGGTGTGGCCTCTGTACCTGTCAGTCTGAGTGAAGGAAGTGTAGCCTCTATATCTATCATTACCGAAGGAGGTGTGGCCTTTGTACTTGTGACTCCCACGGCCTCTTTCTGAACTATTGTCTGTAGTATAATTTTCTGAGCTCTGTGTCTGTGTGTGTGTGTGTGTGTGTGTGTGTGTGTGTGTGTGTGTGTGTGTGAGAGAGAGAGAGAGAGAGTAATATGTTTTGACTGTCATATCTGTATTGATCCATTTTTTTAAAACTAATCCAGGTAATGAGCATTAAATCTTCTAATACATGGTTAGAGGATGATGGGATCAGGTCACTTTTATACTCTGAATGATCATCAGGAATCAGTGGAGGAAATTGGGGAATGGATCAGCGTTCTCATCACGCACTCTATCAGCTCCAACGTTCCCCCGAGGACGTTAATGATGCTTACAGCAGATTAAACACCAACAGGAGGCTCCTGAATGACAAACAAAGAAAATGCTTGTCCTGGCACAAACTGAAAGCCAGAAGAACAGATAAGAACAAGAAGAAGGAGCCACATAATACCTGTATTTTCAGATGACTCTTTACGTATGATTTGCATATTTTCACTTGATTCTTTACACATGATTAATTTATTTTCACACATGATTTTATAGACATGAATAATTTTGTTTTATTTATCCAAGCAGCAAAGGTGAATTTTGTTCTTCTACCTTTTCTTCTTCTTCTTCTTCTTCTTCTTCTTCTTCTAGATATGGTGTTGTAGCGGAAATTAGCTCTTTAGATAAATTTGTTGAATTCTCCACCATTGTATTTAAGCAAAGTTTAGATTGGTAAATTTAGGTTACATGTAGGAAAGCCTTATCTCCCAGTTAATCTTAATTCAATTTAGGGAAATATTGCTAAATAACAGCAACTAACCAATTTATTCGTCCACCCAAACGTTTGGTGGGGATGTGCTCTGATTCTGAAATGTTTTGCCCTCGTGGCCTCTGATAGTAACACCTTATAGTGTTGACGCAATATTTCTGAGCAGGGAAACAAAATCGGCAAGTTCAGGGACTCTGATCACGGGCAAATGAATCACAGGCAACTTCACTTTAACATAGACAAGACTTTATTACACTATTCTACGTCGTCGGAGGTCAGGAGGCCCGGTCACAGGTTTGATCATCGGATGGAGTTGATCACGGTCACAGGTTGGTTTCAGCTTAAGAGTTTCTTAGGTTAAAGTGACTAGTAATACTTAATACTAATAAAAAAAAGAAAAGAAGGAAGCGGAGGTCTGAGAAACATGATGAAATGGATGGAACTAACAAAATGTATCAAAAAGCGGGTTCACTGTGGCATGGCCTTTAACCCTTGCTGACTATTAATGCTAGGGTTCTTAACCAATTAGAAGTGGTCTTTTTAGGTCTTTCCCTCCAACTAATCTGCTTTAGAGGCCATCCATCTTAAACTGCTTATTCCTTCTTCAGGGTCGCGGGGAACCTGGAGCCTATCCCAGGAAGCATCGGGCACAAAGCGGGGTACACCCTGGACAGGGTGCCAGTCCATCGCAGGGCACAATCACATACACACACCCATTCAGACACTATGGACAATTTACCAACCTACCAATCAAACCTACCACGCATGTCTTTGGACTGGGGGAGGAAACCGGAGTATCCTGCACGGGGAGAACGGGAATCGAACCCCGGACCTGTGAGGCGAACGTGCTAACCACTAAGCCACCGTGCGCCTTTACCTTTAAAAGAGGATTTTCGTGATGAGTTATGAAAATTTGCCATTCACTAGCATTCTGGAAATCTTACAACCAACACACAGATATCAAACATCTTTGACATCTTTAGATATAAGGAAAACTTTGCCAGAAATATTGGCCTTATACCAAATAATAAAATCCTAATAGCTACATTTAGGTTAGATACAGTTCACAACACTCAACAGTTAGGGATACTAGTAAATATATACGTTGACAAAACATAAGGATTACATTTTTGGATACTGGACATGGATATGTGAGTGGACAGGAAAGGATAATAATCAGTTTGCGAGATACTGTAGGTGGTGTGAGTGTAAAGGTAGAACAGTAAAGATTATGTTATAAACCTTGTACGAAAGCATGATACGTTAAAATGAATTCCATCAAGAAAGTTATCTGTCTCTGCTCTTTGTGCAGGTCATAGTGTGAAGGCTGTTTTAGGCAAAGGGGTTCTGTTAGGCCCTGTTTACACGAGTGCATTTTTGTTTTAAAATGCATAACTGTTGCTACGGTTACGCCTGTCATCTACACTACTCCTACGTTTTCGACCCTTCGAAAATGAAGACTTTTGGAAACCCGGTTTTAGTTTGAAAACTCCAGGCTCACGTTTCAGTCAAAACAGACCAAAACAAAGACTTTTGAAGATGAAGGCGTGGTTTCATCCACATTTGCCCTCTGATTGGGTCTAACTGGATCATCGCGTATCCTTCCCTGATTTGTCAAGCCCCTACCATATGACCATTACGCTTCCTTAACCGTATACACAACAACACGGAGACTGAACCGCAAGCTTTGCTGGGTTTGTCGTCATCCTTAGGAGCCACTGTGCAGTTAAATTCTGTATTTTATAACACTCAGCTGCTACACATGCAAGAGGCGAGCTACGATTAGAGCAATCTCCAACAAATCTTATTTCAAGCTTGGAACCTACTTCCTGTTTACACCTATTTGCGCATGCCAGTGTACATGAATGGGCATGTGACATGCGTTTTCGCCATTTTAAAAACGAAAACACACTAGTGTAAACAGCGCCTTAGATTTCACAGTCTCTGTTTTACGACTTGAGGATTAAACCAGGTCAGGGTGAGCTAGCCTGTGCTTATCTGATTTGAGTCAGCATTACGAAGGCTAGGTGGTTGATCTGAAGAGATGACGGCACATATTCCAGTAGATGATCAAAGAAATAAGGTCCGGAAAGGTGTCACAGAGTCTGTGTCCTTTAAGAAGATGATATGAACTTGGAGTCCAGGGATTGTCCACCTTGTCCCATGGTGTTCCCAGAGTTCTTTTCCTGACTGTTTGTGGCCTTGGGGGGGTGTTGGTAGATTGGGGGGGTTTGATCACTGAGAGGCAATATCCTACCAGATGGCCTCTTTACAACGATCGTTAGTGTTACTTTGGGATGGCACTTATCTGTAACCACATTATCTGATCTCCATCCTGTGAGTAAATCTGTGACCTATTGTTTGAATACTTGGGGGAGTAGGTTTGGAAGCCCTCAGTGGAATGTGGTTCATTGTCTTTTATGATTTTATTGACTGCCTGGGTGTCCTTAAGGTCCTACATTGTCTATGGCAGCCCATAGAAATGTCTGGTAAAAAGTCGTCAAATTTGGTACACCGAATGGGGAAGGTCTACAGAACATTCTGACCAAATTTGGGCCAAGTGTTGCCAATGATCTAGGGCCACCATCGAGTCAAATTTGGGCCTAATTTGGAAGTATGTTTATGGTCATACCTGTTGAACCATGTGTCCAATATTGAAAAGTTCAGATGAGTTCAATGTGTCCCATGACGTCAATGTCCACCTAATTTGATTTTCAGCCACCTTGGATTTAGTCAAAAACTGTTTTTCACTGTGTCCCTACAATATTTTGTCCAATCATCACCAAATTTGGCACACGTCATCTTCAGAGTACATTACATTACATTTATTCACTCAGCAGACGCTTTTATCCAAAGCGACTTACAAATGAAGTAAAAGCCTCACAACGGAATCAAAAGAATTTTGAATACTCCAAATGGTTAATGGAGTATTCACCTGTAATGGGCCAATATCTGTACCAAACAGGAAGTGAGGCTGTATCTCAGCATCGACGTTTTACACATTTTACTTCGCGTCATTTTTTTTAAATAAACGTTACATCAACTATTCATCTATATTAATTCTAGTGATATTTTATTATCATAAATATATATATATGAATTATGTTATTATTATTATTATTAATAACATCACATATTATTCAAATGATGTCACACATGTGATTTAAGGGCATAACATGTTGAAATGCACCTTTTCATGATTTTCATGTGATCACATAATGACCTATGAAGTGTTTGGGATATTTTTTTTTTCTGTAAAATAATTTATTCACATTTACCTATTTAACATAATACACACACATGTCTACATTCTTTCTTCTTATAGACCCTGTTATATTTGAGATTCGGTATTACCCTCCGTGAGTCGTCTCATCTATTGAGAACAATTAGCACGTGCAAAAATATCGAATTTTTTAAATATAAACAATTTTTTAAAATATTCTTTCCTTTCTACACTTTACACTTGAAATCGTTTACATTGGGCATCACCGCCACGTGACTGTCTTCTCCTCGCATCATTATTCAAACGCAATTTATCGGACCGCACATGCAAATTTCTGCTCGTTATTTGTGATCTTAATAATTCAGAGGGCTTATGCGACTCTGTAAAACAGATGGAGGTCACACAAACACACACAGTGGTGAAGGGAAATGTGTAAAGACTGCTGAGTAGGCTGAGTGGTGTGATATGGTAATGACCAGAGGCGTAGCGTGAACACATGGACGAGGGTGGCGAGTCAAGGCTCCAGGGCCAGGAGAGAGTGTTGAAATCATGTAGTGAGTGAAGGTGAGTGAGTCCATGATGGTATAGTTTCAGATCTCTTAGTCACAGTCTGAAATGACAGATGCTAATTTGGAAATGGTCTAGCATTGACAAACAAAAGGCTAGATAGATCATTAACCCTCCTATTGTGGTATGGGTCAATTTGACCCATTTCCAAATGTGAGATGTCTGAAACACTGTTTAATCTCTCTTTTTCTCGTAGATTATTTTTTACTTTCCTCATTTAGGGTCATGAGCTTATATGCAAATATTTCTTCTCATATAGGTTTACTGTTTTAAGCTGTTCTTTGATGTTTTTGTGTGTATATTAAACCGTGGAAGTAATTTTGACCAATAACATAATGGATGTAACTTTTTTCCCGCCTACATAATAGGAGGGATAAGCAGACAGATGTACTTTATTGATCCCGAAGGGAAAATCTGGGATGAAAAACATCATTTTCGATACAGCTGGTCTTATTCCCAGAGAGCTAATATCATTAAACAGGGTTGCCAGGTTTCAGCAAAATGTCCCGCTCAACTGCATCTCAAAATCCACACAAAGTTCCTGAAACTAGCCCAAAAAGTCAAGCATTGAAAAAGGGTGTCACAAGGTAGGTAAGTCCTGCTCCAGTGGGCGTGTATTAGTGCTTGCTGCAGTTCCCATTTTGACCACTAGGTGTAGTAATAAGTCTATGGGGCAGTGACCACGTAACGGGGCAGTAAGCATGCTGCAGTATGAGGAGGTCCACAGAAAGCCGAGCAAATCTTTAAATCTTTTAAAACAGTTGGATAAATGAAGGATGTTATGAAGATTAATTTCTTTAAAGCTGGTGTTAATGTCAGTGATCAGAAACAGTTCCAGAATAAAGACCACACAAATGCAACACGCGCACACACACACACACACACACACACACCAGCATAAATCCTTTCATGTTAGAATGAATTCCCTGTATTCTTGCTGCTGTGTGTGAATGCGTGTGTGTGTGTGTGTGTGTGTGTGTGTGTGTGTGTGTATACTGTGCTCCAGACCATTCAGTTAACATCGCATTTATCTTTGACTTTATTTCCTTGATGTGTTAGCCACCTGCTACATTCATTCCTTTTTCATCTCAAAGGATGGAAAGAATGACAAGCACTTTCAAACACACACACACACACACACACACACACACACACACACACACACACACCCGGGAGCACTCTCACATACCCAGGAGTGCAAACGCACAAACACACACACACACACACACACACACACACACACACACACACACACACACAAATTAGCTTATTTGTGGTTTGTCACATGACACCTGACAGGAAGCGTGTGTCTGACATGAGGAAGAGAAAAAAATCTGAATGATAAGGAACGTACGTCTCATCTCACGGGGAAAAGAAATTACTTAAATGTGTTACACCTTCTCAGGAAGTGTGTGTGTGTGTGTGTGTGTGTGAGCGTCAGAGCTGAATAACTAGAGAGATTAAAAACAAACAAAGTCTGACAGGAGGGAAAATGGAATATGTAAAGTGAAGGTGGAGAGCAGCGATGCGTTCAGTTTATGGAGGATTTCAGTTAAAATGAGGTTCCTGTGCTGCTTCAGGCATGACAGCACCACTCAATACCGACGACCGGCACGGTGCTGAGTGCTCTTATCTCACATTACTGCATCTATATTCACCGTTAGGCTCTGTTCCTATTTACGATGACAAAATGAAATGGAATCATATTTATATTCGGAGACGATGTTGAGGGTCATTGTGCATCCTCAGAGTAATGAGGTGAAAATATAACGGTTAAATGTGGCTCACAGGGGTGTAACACAGTGGTACTAGCCGTATCTGTATTCAGATTCGAACCAGAAGCGGGAATGGTCGAACCCCGTGTTTAAAAAATACATTTGTTACATTTTACGTGAACCAAATGGCGGCTACTAAATCAAAAACTTTTCATATGGTTCATAATGTATCATAACGTATCGTGATGGGTTCAGTGGTATCGTCAGATATTAAATCCTTACCTTATGAATCGAAATCGTGTTGTGCTGTATCAGATTCAGTGGTGTTAAATCGGTACAAATCGTTATTGTAGCAGATTCCGTCAAATATATCAAATCACTCTTAGGAATTAATATTATATAGAATCAGAGTCAGTGGTATCTTCCATTAGCGAATTGTTGCTTTAAGAATCAAAGGACACAGGAAACGTTTAAACTGAAAGGGACTTTCAGGACTGAAAGGACAGAGAGTTAGGACATTTTCACCTCTGGCTCGTTTGGAGCTTTTGTTCTGAGAACCTGGTGCGTTTTCTCCCTTGGTTCGGTTTGTTCAGGATTACATGAACGTATCGTATTCGGATCTGCACCAAAACAATCGCCCCAATTGCAAATGAACCCTGGAGCGGTTCACTTGTGGTGAGAAAGCAACCCGACCCGACGAACCAACCTGTATAGCAGTGCAAGATAGGAACTGTGTTACGAAATCGCTGGTGTTGGTCCACTGTGTTTCCTCAACAACTTTTATTAAAACCCAGAGGTTTATAAAGTGTTTAGCGAACGTCTCAAGGAGAAGGGCTTTAATTCCTATATGTGAAACATATAAAAGAGACAACTTATAATAACTTCAGATAAAAAGAAAGTCACAATAAGCTCACAGAGCTGCTGTCTATCCATCTGGATGGATGATCGCTAAGGGTGGAACCCCCGAACATAAACAGGCACGCTCTGACCAATGAGAGGACAGTTTACTCACGTGTGACTTGCTTAAACACATTTTGGTTCACTTTGACATGTTGCCTTGTGGAAGGAAATTGAGCCAAGGAGAAAATACATCACTGTAACACTTTACGTCCCCGTAACCTACATGTTTCTTCAAACCGATCATTCCAGAAGTAATCACACCCCTTCTAAAAATAACCAACTTCTAAAAATAGATTAGACAATGTTGTTGGCATTAAGGGAACTGTCCTCTCCTGGCTCAGGTCTTATCACTTATCAGTTCGTAGATTTAAATGGCAACTTCTCCACGCATACCGAGGTTAAATTTGGTGTTCCGCAAGGTTCTGTTTTAGGCCCACTGCTTTTTACTTTATGAATGCTACCTCTAAGTCAAATTATTCATAAACGTGGAATTATCTTCCACTGTTATGCTGATGATACACAGGTGTATTTTTCAGCGAAGCCAGAGGACAGACAGAAGCTTAGTAAAGTTGAGGATTGTCTAAAGGACATTAGACGTTGGATGTTAACTAACTTCCTTTTACTTAATTCTGATAAAACAGAAATACTTTTATTAGGACCACGTGTAGCTAGAAATAATCTTTCTGATCACATGGTCACTCTGGATGGACTTTCTGTTTCATCATGTACAGCAGTTAAAGACCTCGGAGTGATTATTGACTCCAGTCTATCATTTGATGCTCATGTAGATAATATTACTAGGATAGCGTTCTTTCATCTCAGAAATATTTCTAAGATAAGAAACATATTGTCACTACATGATGCAGAAATACTGGTTCATGCATTCGTCACCTCTAGATTAGATTACTGTAATGCCTTACTGTCTGGATGTTCCAGTAGGAATATAAATAAGCTCCAGTTAGTCCAGAATGCAGCTGCGAGAGTCCTAACTAGAACCAGAAGATACGACCATATCACCCCGATCTTATCCACACTGCATTGGCTCCCTGTAAAATCTCGCCTTGATTATAAAATACTATTATTGTGCTATAAAGCACTGAATGGTCTCGTGCCACAGTACCTGAGCAAACCTTTGGTCTTTTATGATTTGCCACAGCTACTGCGATCAAAAGGTGCAGGGTATTTGTTGGTACCTTGAACAGTGAAGGCTACAGCAGGGGGAAGATCTTTCTCTTACAAAGTCCCACAGTTACTGAACAGCCTTCCAATTAGTGTTCAGGACTCAGACACAGTCTCTGTGTTTAAGTCCAGGCTGAAAACATATTTTTTAGTCAAGCTTCTTGTGAAAATTTTTTTTTTTAAGCTAAAATAGCAGATCGAGAGGCTCACAGGCACAGAGTGTTGTGGTGAACTGAGATGTTTGGATGTTGTCGGAACCCCCCCCCGCCGCCTTTACACTTTCACCCAGTTTTGTTGATGGTGGGGTGGCTGGCTGCCTAATGTCCCAGGGAGTCTTCCTTTAGTTTATGCTGCATAGCTAGTCATAGCCCCTATGTCTTAATGAATACATTAGCCAACAAACATGTACTAACATGTACTTATGGTGGTCATTATTCACATATTAATTCATAAGGTTAGCTCTTCATGATTAGTACCTGCCTTAATTCATCATTAGTCCATATTAATGTAAGCATTAATTCAGGTATTGGTGCATGATCGTTCATGTACTGTTATCATTATTCGTCTTAGATTATGTTCATCAAACCATGTCCCCCATATATCTATTCACTAACCAGGCTATGTCCACCATGTTTGTTTTTCCTCACACATAAAGAGTGATTGACATCACTGAGCGCTGTTCTGAAAAGTTGAACAGTTTAAAAATAAATCATGTTGAAAATTCATGATTTATAGAAGATAATGATGGTTTATAAAAGCGCCCACATGCCGCCTGTCCTTCCAAGCGTCCTGCAGGATTACATGTAGAACTTGCGCCGGCGGATGAAAAAAGAGGCAACATCTGCTGATAAAATGCTCACAGATTTTCCCAATAAGCTAGCGACAACATATATTAAAATTCAAACCAATTATCTACCAAAGCAAACATTCAGAATATTAAGTGGTTAATTCTGAACTATATTAAACGCACGTCATACTGTAATATGTAACTTTAGCTACACACACACACACACACATCCACAGTGATAGCAGTGTTGTCATGGAAACAACCTCTGTGGCAGATAGCATGGAGATGCGATGACCCGGGAAAAAGACTAAGATGAGGTCAGTGTGCTCTAGCGCGTCTCATGATGGAGGGCAAGACCCGAGTGATTCATCCCACCCTGATTGTTTTCGAGAAATGAAGATATCGTGGAGCGGATTCCGACGAAGAAATAAACACCAGCACGCAACGATTCAATTTAGAAACATTCAACAGGTTTAGCACCGCATCGCAGCAAACATCATGTGACTGTTTATCTAAATAAAAGCTTAAAAAACCTGGGTCGTGAACAGAAATAGCTGCAGTCGTTAACCCTTCATGTTTTACACTGACGTGGTGAGAGTAAGTAGGAGGATAACAACCATTAATAATCCAATAAATTATTGGTAAGAGATTAAGAAGCTTGTAGTTTGTAGTTTGTACCATACACTTACCCAGTTAGTACAGAGAAATGCAGCTCAGCGCTTTGAGAAGCTGCTTTTAAAGGCGCTTTATAAAATAAATGTTTAATATTATTATTATTATCAAATCTAGAATATTGTGGAAAATTCAAAAAGTGGAACTTTCAAATATCCTAGATTCATTACACATAAAGTGAAATATTTCAAGCCTTATTTGTTCTGGCTTATAGCTCATGATCATCAAAAATCCAGTATCTCAAAATATTAGAATAAAGAATTTATAATATAGAAACGCCGATATAAATATAAATCATGCTCGGGCAGGGTACAAGGCAACCAGGCCTAGTGTGGCCTAACCAGGGGCCTGACCAGGCCTAATTCCTGACAGTTTCTAGGTATTAATGAGAAAATAATGGTAATTAATTTGGAGTTTGTACTGCACACTTACCCAGTTTGTGAAAGGAGTCTCCAGTGTCAGCAGTTTGTAACAGTCAGTATTTTCCAACATCTTCAGAGAGATAGAGGAGTTTATGCTTTGAAGTGTTCCATTCACATGAGTCTTCAAGAGAGAGAATCTAGAGAGGCTGGTGAGGGAATGGCTCTTTAGAACTGCTATAACTTAGAACATAAGTGAGAACAGGAACTAACTTGTTTCACGGACGTTCCACAACATTCAATGTAACTATATAGTTGATAAAAAGTACAATGTTCCATTCTTTAATAAAATAAATAAATAAATAATCATTGGCTAATTAATGTGAGATTATAAGATGAATAAAACACTTTAGGATGTGTTGTAGTAGGTTAATAATGAATTTCAGGGTGGCAACAGTAACTCATCACGCACTACTTTGATATTTATGGTCAGGGACTAGCAATTCTCATTTGTCCAGAAGAAAAATGAGCCTCCTGAATCTCATCAGCTATCCAATCAGCCCTCTATCTCTCAGTAATGTATCTTCAGTTCATCAGTATGTATCTTCTCCTCCTGTCAGTGGTTTGGTGGTCTTTCTTTCCGCGCGGTTGACTTTCTGCACGCTTGACTCATTTTGGCTTCTCAGTGTGTTTCCCAGTACATTTCGGACCCTCTGATGCTATTTCCAGCTCACGGCTAATAACCTTCCCACTTCCTCCGCTGAGAAATTAAACCAATGCAATTTGCTTAATGGATGACCTCCTATAAAGTCCTTTCATTTTTCTCTCTCGCGGGAATTAAAAACTTGGCAGGGTTGCAGTGGCGAGAGGATTTATACGTTAATCATGTGGTTTGTGCAGGAAAGAAGAAAAAAAAAAACAACCCTCATCCCTTTGATTCATCAGGCAAAAAAAAACAACAAAAAAAAACGAGCGAGGGTTTCATTTCAGGTTCGATTGGTCACTGTCTGTGTACTCACCGCTAAATTATCCAGCTCTGACCTTTGGATTTCTCTATGCTGCCATGCTGAGGGTGTGTTTATATTCCTCTTGCAAGTTAAATGATCCAGATTTAACCTTTTACTGTATGAGCTCTGAAATGCCACAATTCCACGCGTGTTGATTTCACTCGATTTTTGACTGTAAGCTGAAAACTGGAGACGGTGGTGTTTGGACGTTAGTGTGTCATCATAATGCTATCCAAATGTGTTTTATTAAAGGACTCCTTACCATGTTACTATCTGGATAAAAAGTCAAAGTTGATTCTGAAGAATAAAAACACATTCAACTTTCCAAATGAACCTCCAACGCCTCTGGTGGCAGGGATGGGAATTCTCAGAGAGTTGGATCATTTTTCTCTGGGATATTATGACCAATGACTGTTCTTCTTTGTTTAACCATGGGTGGAAATTATTTCCTGAAATACTACTTTACCTTCCAATGAACAGAATACCAGAATCGTTCAATCAGAAAGGCACCGCAGATGTGCGGTGACAAATACATTAGCAATCCCTGCACTAAATTTATTGTTAAGATTGAATTATCCTGATGAACGATCACCTTTGCGTATATGCTGTCCACATAAAGAACATCTTCAACAAGTGACACCGCAGCGAATCCTCCCAGTCATGCTGACTCATACACACAGAGTCAAACAGACGCTGAGTGTTATTTAATTCAATTACACCGCAAGAATAACGCCATCGCCTGTTTTAACATGACTCAAAGTGGCAACTAAAAGAGCCGCCTCAAAATGACGCAAAAGCTGACTCAAAGATGACACAAAACAATTCAAAGAACAGACTAAAAAAATCTCCAAAACGATTCAATGAGGTGACTCAAAGTGATTCAAAGAGCACACTCAAAGACGAATCAAAATTGCCAGCTCTAAAGTTCCTCAAAGAGTCAATTTCAAAAGGTGAACGCTGACTCAGAACAACCAAAACAGCCAACTCAAAGAGCCAATTCAAAGATCCGATTCAAAGAGTTGACTCAAAGATGACTCAAGGAGACAACTCAAAGAGCTGATTCAAAGATCCGATTCAAAGAGTTGACTCAAAGATGACTCAAGGAGACAACTCGAAGAGCTGATTCAAAGATCCGATTCAAAGAGTTGACTCAAAGATGACTCAAGGAGACAACTCAAAGAGCTGATTCAAAGATCCGATTCAAAGAGTTGACTCAAAGATGACTCAAGGAGACAACTCGAAGAGCTGATTCAAAGATCCGATTCAAAGAGTTGACTCAAAGATGACTCAAGGAGACAACTCAAAGAGCTGATTCAAAGATCCGATTCAAAGAGTTGACTCAAAGATGACTCAAGGAGACAACTCGAAGAGCTGATCCAAAGAACCGACTCAAAACGACTCAAACGGTCGACACAAAGATGACTCAAGGAACCAACTCAAAGAGCTTTTTTAAAGACAACTCAGAAAGCCATCTCTGAGATGACTCAAAGAGCTGACTCATAGATGACTCAAAGAACTAACTCAAAGACAATTCAAAGACCCAACTCAAAGGGATCAACTCAAATCAATCTCAACTCAAAATCCCCTCACCTTGTTGACATCCTGTGACAAAAATCATTTCCGAAGTGATTATTTAAATGAATGTTATGACTCAGCGTGTTCACATCGCTCTACAGATCATTATTTCCTTTAGCAGTAATCACAAATTTAATTGTCTGAAACAATTAAGTTGTCTAAACACACATAATCACAGCACACTCTACTCCTGATGAACCAGAACCTGTTGGTTCAACAGCTACACCCATTTGACTCATCCTCTGTTCTAACACACCTAATACTGTTTATAAAGAGCTTCATTATGAACTTATTAACTGATATAGGATGTCAAAGACGTGCAACAAATAAAAGAAAACAAATAATGGCATCCCCTGGCCAATTAAATTGGAAAGAAATTAAATGACAAGGTCTAAAACCCAATATAGTGCAGAGGAGTTCAAAATATTCCTTTCATTAAAATTTCTACATAAAAAAAAAAAAAAAAAGAAAAGAAAGAAATTTGCGTTGTCATGGGAAGTAGCAGTGCTGGAGGTGCTGAAATAACATCCATGAGTGTATGATATATATGTCACGTAAGGGAGGTGAAGAATAAATTTGCAAACATTTGCAAGTGTTCATGTGACATGCTGTCATGTGCAATGGTTGCTGGGATATGTAGTCAAATACACAGTATTTTCAGAAAATCTAAGAGAAATACACTAAAAATAATGCTGTAAAATGGTTATTTGATTTGGACTGTTGGTGGTTTAAAGAGAAGGACAATGATGACAATTTATCTCTCAATCCATATCAATGGACAAATCAGTAGCCTAGCACCCGGACAAGCAGATATTATCCTCGGACGATTCGTTTATTATTCCTAGTTGGAACTAGAAAACAAAACAAAAACAAACCCTTCACTCCTCTTTGCAGAATCAGGAACACTCAGGTATGTGGAAACATTTACAAAACCAAGCGAAATAAAATGTGATGCAAATCCTGCGAGCTACATGCAGTCACGTCACTGTTCAAATCCAACAACCACAATCAGAGTCCATTGTGGCAGTCTAATCTGCATCAAAACCAGGACATATCATAAAACAAAGGAAACAATGGCTTGAACTAAATAGTGGGAAATCATGATATGACTTTGCAACGCTACATAGACATATTAATCAAACACTAACATGGGACAGGTGAACCCAATTGGGTAACAAACCAATGTCAAGACAGGGGCAGAATCAGGACTAGAACAAAAACTAAAACACGAGTGATTTAATTTTAAGCTTTGACAAACCAAAACATGGAACTGGACAGGACTCTGGAACTGTCATTTGCCTGCACGCTAACTAATGAGATTAGCATTCGTCCACCCCTGCAAAGAGATTACTTCTGATCTGTATAATTTAGGTTAGTTGGCACTAACAAGACATTGCAATAGGCAGCTTCCCACCTCAATGAGACCATTACTAAAACTTTCAGAAAGTATTACACGGATTTAAAGAAGGTTAGGCTGTAACATTTCATTATTATTGTTCGCTTGCGAATCCACAGCTACAGTGCGACTCCACAGTGGGTTGTGGTCACCATTTAGAAACTCCAGCATGAATAGCCATAGCCAGGATCTAAGAACACCAACCTAAAATACTGTCAGAGTGGAGACAACAGAGATCGAGGTCTTTTTTACACTTTTCTATTGCCCCACTCTGGAGCCCAGGGAGTACGAGTGCTTTGAATTTGAAATAGCAAGATCCTCATGAAGTTGTGAAGGCGAAACCTATATGTTCACGTCAGTTTAGCGTCAGTGTGAGGAGAACGTGATAGCTACACCGACATTTTTTATGTGGGGCCACATCTCCAGTGATGTTTCACAATGTTATGTAAATGTTACTCTCACCGCTTTCAGACTACACAGAAAACCTCCATGTTATGAGGCAGTGGTGGCTTGGCGGTTAAGGCTCTGGGTTACTGATTGTAAGGTCAGGGATTCCAGCACAGCCAAGCTGCCACTGTCGGGCCCTTGAGCAAGGCCCTTTGCTCCAAGGGCACTGTATCATGTCTGACCCTACGCTCTGACCCCAGCTTCCTGACAGGCTGGGGTATGCGAAGAAAACAATTTCACTGTGCTCTTCTGTATATGTGACCAATAAAAACCTATTATGTTTTTGTTCCTACAGCTGAATTCATAAATTGAACATTCTTTGTACCTGGAAGTTTCAGAATAGGTGCTGTTTTTTGGGGTTTTTTTTCTTTACGTACATGTTCGTGAACCCAGTACATTAGGGAGGACAAAGCTTTTTCCTGCCTCTACACACCATGGGGTTTATTTTGTTATGAGTGCACTGGTAGGCTTTTATCAGTCCTGCATCAGGAAGTAGTGAGAATTCTTCATTAAGACCACAGCCTTTTAATTCCACCGGCGTATAGAGAACGGTTGTATTATTTTATTTGACACTTATTCAAGCGCCATTACACATTCTCATGATAAAATCCTCGATGGAAACGAGGCTTTAGAAGGCACTGATGTTGAGAAACGTACACAAGGGAGAGGGAAATGCTGATGTGCTATTTTGATCCACACTATTAACACTAGACTGCTAGCCTGGTTATGTGATTTCACACTGGTGTAAATCTGAGATGAAGGCTGATGCTATAATCAACCCAACCAAGACTGGGACACTAAGACATGCTCTCTCTCTCTCTCTCTCTCTCTCTCTCTCTCTCTCTCTCTCTCTTGTCTCTCTCTGGCCCATGCCACTGCGATGATAATTAGCTCGTTTCTATTATTAAAAAAAAGAAAGGCGAATAGCATGAGGAGTCCAAAGACCATCAAACTGACTGATACGCTTCTGTAGGTCCAACCTACTTCTACATGGATTAGTATTTTAGCAATCAAGCTGCTGCAAATCTCACAGCTGAGGAGGAGAAACATCCAGCAACGGAAAAACAATGAAGTGTAACATTATCAGGTAGGGGCGTCAAACTTTTTTGCCTGGCAAAATCGTATAGTGAATGAAGCCGATATTATGTAGTACTAATAATCTGAAGCTAACGAAAAATATTCAAAGGTACACCTTTATGGAGAATGTGAGGTATTCAGCCCAAACCGCCAATCTTAGTAGTTTGTATATGTAGTTAGCTAACATGAAATCAGCTACATATTGGTAATGTTTTAATATGGTAAATCCAACCATCCATCCATCTTCAACCGCTTATTCCTGCTTCAGGGTCACGGGGAACCTGGAGCCTATCCCAGGAAGCATCGGGCACAAGGCGGGGTACACCCTGGACAGGGTGCCAGTCCATCGCAGAATATGGTAAATGTAAATGTGAACTTATATAGCGCTTTTATCCAAAGCGCTTTTACACTGTGTCTCATTCACCCATTCACACACCAATGGTAGCAGAGCTGCCATGCAAGGCGCTAACTTGCCATCGGGAGCAACTTGGGGTTCAGTGTCTTGCCCAAGGACACTTCGGCATGCGGAGTCACCCGGGCCGGGAATCGAACCGCCAACCCTACGATTAGTGGACACCCCGCTCTACCACCTGACCCACAGCCGCCAATATCTGAGGAATATAACCCTCGATGTCATGCTGTTATGAGAAAATAATCAACAGTTGGATGGTGTAATGATTTTCCCATAACTGCATGTCCCCCAACTGTTTTATTCCTCTTACCGTATACAACAGCAATTTGCCAACAATGAATATTTTTCATTTGTTAAAAAACTACACATTGGCTACACACCTTTCCGTTTATAGTTACATTGAATGTTGTGAAACGTCCACAGAAAACGTCCTGTTCGTACTTACGTTATAGCAGCGATAAACTTTTCCTCACCAGCCTTTCATTTCTCCCTCATATAAAGTTCATAAGAGAGGGGGAATACAACGCAGCTCGTCGTGTTACCGAGAAACCACAAAGTGTAAACTCCACTGTCCTGAAGGTAACAGACAACGATTTACAAGTGAGTTGCAGCTTTACGTCTGAGTGTTACAAAGCACTGACACTGGAGACTCCTTCCATGAAAGTTAAATAAAAAGTTACTTCACCATATCAATGATTTTACATTTTTTTTGTTCTCAGAAATTGCGCTGCCCTCAAAACGTCCAGCCCAATCCACATGAATGGTTCAGAGTAATAGAGACAGCAACAGCACAAGACCGAAACCCAGATTGTAAAACACAGATTTATGCACTACAGGTACAAACAGATTCAATTACAGCTGAAACTGGAGTCACTGCGAGTAGAATTCAGAGAAAGTCTTGCGGCGGTTTCGCTGCTCCACTGCTTGCTGATTGGAGCGTTCGGAGCCGTTTGTCACATTTTTACTTGCTCAAGCAGATCCGGTGTGAATCTAACTCTGTCCTGATTTCCCCGGAGGTGAACGGTGTCCCACCTGACAGCATGACTAACCCGGTGTTTTTAACCAGTCTCCAGGGGAAACTGCTCGCTTCCACACACAGTTCCTCTCAGAAATGAAAGGGACTTTCTTTCCTCTATGGGAACTTTATGAGTTTGCATTTATCGATTTAACCTTCACTCAACTACCTCAAACAACAGGAGGCAACAGAAAAAAATGATACGCCTTCTCTGTTAACCCAGTGCATCTTGGGAAATGATGGAGTGATATCAGAGATGTGTTAGGAGTTAGTGCTTAGGATCTGCTGTCTTCAGGGACATGGGATTTAACATCAAGACAGGATCGGTGTAATTGTTATTCCCAGTGAGACTTGGACCCAGTTTACAGGATTTTCCTATTCAGGGGCAGGAATTTGTATAAACTGAATTTTTTCCAAAGACGGTAATAAAGATTACTGTATTTAATAACCCTACTTCTCCCCTCTGTTTCTGGACTAGATGTAAATATGTCAGGAAACGTCAAAACTATCAGACATTACTGTTCAGTTTACTACAGCTGAAGCTCATAACTCAAACCTGGACATTGTCCCGGCTATTAATCCCACTCTGCATTAAGTGTAAATAGATTTTTAAAAAGCCACTGTAATGTTCAGTCTCTAAAATGATCCTCCCTATTGTATTGCTTCTCTCTTTTCGAAAAAATTATTTCAAATATTTTTTTCTACCAAATGACGTTTCTTTTTTCTTGATTTGTTGACGGACACCAGCGGATTGGTCTTAAACACCTTCACACGTAATGTACTATAAAGAGCAGTAAACAGTAATGAATGACGAAACAATGAAAAGTCAGTATGTCACGTGATGACCATCCATCTATCCATCTTCTACCACTTACTCTTCTTCAGGGTCACGGGGAACCTGGAGTCTATCCCAGGGAGCATCGGGTACAAGGCGGGGTTACACCCTGGACAGGGTGCCAGTCCATCACAGAGCACAATCACATACACACTCACACACCCATTCATACACTACGGACACTTTAGACACGCCCATCAGACTACCATGCATGTGTTTGGACTGGGGGAGGAAACCGGAGGAAACCCAAGGAACCGGAGGAACTAAGCCACGTTTCCATGTTTTTATACTCACTTGATAATGTAGAAGTCATAAAATCAAAATCTATAATAAAGTTTGTAAAAAACAAAATACTTAAAAAAAAATAAAATAATAATAATAATAATATTTTTGCTGTGGAGTGGAAATTGTCACAAACCTGCCAAAAAAAGCTCAGGAAATGTGAGTTCAGCACCAAACATAACATGTAAATAAATAAATAAATAAATCTCTGACTCTCATGTCAGAGTCAGTAAACAGCGTGGAGGATATTCAAAGCCTCCAGCTGATATGCTGTTAAATTCCCAACTGGTTTTACCATAATGAACCAGCTGCTGTGTACAAAATAAACCCCGTTATATACAACTGTGTAATTAAACTGGATTCCATTTTTTCTTTTTCTTAAACATGACAAACGACAACATTTAAGTTGGTAGTTCAGAAGTATCCACATTCACTAACTGGAAACCTCTAAGCAACATGTAAAGTGTCAGTTTAAAGATGGTTTTGGGAATCAGAAACAATCATGTGCAAAACTGGCTGCTGCTCACTTCCCATTTCTTCACTTTTTCTTCGGTGGCTTTACAGTTTTTTATCCAAATGTGTGAGTTTTTTTCCCCACACAGAACGAAGCTAAATTACACCTAAAACCTTTAGCAGCTTCTAGATTTGATTGTTGCTTGATTTGGATTTTTTTAAATTATTATTCTTATTAATATTTTTATTATTATTATTTATTTATTTTTAGTATTATTTATTTATTTATTTATTTATTTATTTATTTTTATTATTATTTTTTTATTATTTTTTTTCTTCTTTTCTCAATAAAAATTTGGGAAAGGGAAAGGAGGGGGTAAATGAATCACATGAAAATGTAAATGAATATGAATCAGAACGAAAATGAATTACATGTAAATGAATCACATGCATGGATATGAATCACATGCAAATGAATCATATGTAAATGAATCACATGTAAATGAATCACACGCATGAATATGAATCATATGAAAATGAATCATAAGTAAATGAATCACATGTAAATGAATCATACGAAACTGAATAAATAAAGAAAGGCAAAAAAAAAATAATTACTTCCTTCTGACTCCCACTTCCAAAGTTAATTTTCACCTAAATGACTCATCAAGGAGAAAATATTCTGCGTCGAGTCAATTGAAAGGGACTGGCTTTCTCTCCAGGCTAATTTGACTCCAATCAACAGTAAAATTCAATCGGCCTGTTGTGTTTGTTACGAAGAAAACAGGCGATTCTCTGACACGTTCATTTAAGGTTGTCTAGTGAAGGAATCATCAGAATACTCCATTTGAGATTTTATACCACATTTTCAAAATTCACACATTTCATTCATGGACTGTACTTTCACAGAGGGGAAAAATCTACATGTATTTGGGTAAATTAATCCGGGATGAAGCTTAATCTCTCTCCACCAAGCCTAACTCTTTGAACCAATAATTTTCAAATATTGCAAGAGGGTTCAAGCAAAAATAACTGCAGCAGTACGTACGGCTCACGTACGTCTCCAGTTGGACTTATGTTTATCTAACTCATTTACCTTCTCTGTTGCTTAGAGATGTGTCTTTTCAGCCACACTGTCGTACCGCAGAGAGTTTTCTTTTAATTCATTTCTCAGTCTCAGAAACCTCTGAGAATCTGAAGATAATGCTTTGAACGTTGCCCTGTTCAGAGTTTTTGTTCTCCTCCAAAACGGCAGGAAATTGCTGAGCACCAATCCGGCATCGTTAACCTGAGCCTAGTTTTAGTAGCAGTAATCTCTTGCCCTACACGACGACTCCTTCCGCATTAACCGGTCATCGCTATCCACCTTCCACTGCTCAGATTCCGTCTTTACCACTACACTGAATCAGCTATCCAAAATCCGTCTCCTCTCGTTTAGCTCCTGGACCTTCCTGATCGTGACTTGATTGCTCGGTGAGGCAGCTTAGACCCACCTGCTTTCCATCAACTTCAATTCGCCGCATTATGGCGCTCCAGATTCTTCCTCAGGACGGTTTAAATAACGATGCACAGAGATATGGATCGTACCAAACTCGATCCGAGTTGGAAATGTGAATATTTATCGTTTATTTCTTCACCCATCCGTTTCTATTTTTCCATTAGTTGCTTGTAGGCAGGTGTTCATCGTTTATCGCACATACCTGACAGCCAGATTCTTCCCAATTCGCACAACTCCTGTCTATTTTACAGAAGGATTCACCGCAATCATGTTCATAGAAGCTTGATGCTGGGTCGTTTCTTTCAGAAAACACAAAGCATTTCCCTCGAGGGATCACGTCTTATTGCGGAGCAGAATAACAGGTAGTTTATCAAAACGTTTCAACCTCTAGGGCTTTCTCAATGCCAGAACAAATAAATACCATTCGCAATGTGTCAAGCCCAGAGTAACACAAACATTATGAATTACACCATGAAAGCAGATTTTTGTAGTAACTGATGCTGCGGAACTAATGTTGAAGACAAAGATGAAAAAAGTAGCATGTGGAGACATGTGGAGCTCGGGGCTACTGTGCTGTGACCAGAAGGTTGTGCGAAAATAATCTGGAGATAACTGTGTAATAAAGTTGTGCAGAAATGTTCAGATGGAGAAGAAACCTGTGACTTTATTTCTTTAAAAAAAAACAAAAAAAACAATTTTGATCATTCTCTCCACATATCACCTTTCCGTCTGCGTTTGTTGTTATATTTAAGTATGTTCCTTCATTTTGCTACATTGATTGCATCACCATTACATCATCCTCTGACAATCCAATCTTTTGTACATCCAATCCAATGTTTTTCTGGCCACAAGCTTCATGATCTTGATGATTGACCGTTCATATGGCACTTTCCTGAAGGAAAATACATTTTTTGCAAGCAAGTTATACTTGCAGGATTGAACACTGTTGAAATTTCGTTATAGGTGTCGAATTCTCCATTCTGATTGGTCAGAAGGTGTTAATTAATTAATTAATTAAGTTTATATAACAGCAGTTTAGAGATTATATCAATGCACTCGTTGTAATATGTTACGGTCTCTATAGTAACAGCTCATTCACAGGGCCTTGTACAGTGGACACTGATATTGGGGCAGTTTTCGAAAGGAGATGTTTATTTAACATTTATGGAAGGAGTCTCCAGTGTCACTGCTTTGTAGCAGCCAGCATTAAGACACTTCAGGGTGTGCTGTTCAGGGAAAACTTCACTTTTTTTTTTTTATTACTACTTACTTAAAATGTGTTGTTTATTGCACGTAGTGCCGAGTAAAGGAGATAAAATTGTGTATTTATTGAGAAGAGACAGGAATGTATGAGTGATTGTCCTTTAATAATATGAATTGATCGTCGGTCCTCATTTCATGAGGTAACGAAAGCGACACAGACATTTGGAGGAGTGCTGAGGACATTTCTACGTCGATATTCACGTGCTGTTGGAAAGAGCAGAGTTTTCAGTTTTCACATGTGAGGGCTGAATGGAGCACTAGAGCGCTCTCTAACCTGCAGCGTGAAGTCTTCCTTTAAACATTCAGCAGATTAAGAGGGAATCCTGTGAGGTTTCCTGAGGCGGTGCTGCTGGCGTGCTGCTCTCGTGTCCAGCCTATCTTTTCCTCATTACATAGCATCCAACCTGCAGTTCTTCTTTTTTCCCATAAACACCTCCCAGCTTCCTCCCATGATTCCTCTCTGAGCAGCACGCGTGGGGAATTGAGACATGGCCCAGTTCAGTGATGTAGGAACCGAGCATCTGTTGAATGTAAAGCGTCTCTCTCTCTCTCTCTCTCTCTCTCCTGACATGTGGATCTGTCTTCATTATGGAGGATAACGTCGGTCTGTGGCCTTGTGTGGGGGAAAAAGCGCATTTTCCTCTCGTCTCGAGGTCATTCTCATCACCTCGATTAGACCCAGTGGATGTGATGTCCATCCTGAGACACTGAGAGAGTGCCTGATGTACGGTACTGAGATCCTGAGTATTTATTTGGGCTCATAATTTATATAGTGCATCATATTGGATAGCATGGTATAATGTGGAGAACGTTTTTGCAACCTGGAAGAAGAAGGGCTATTATACATTTATTAATTATTTGTGATTCCGTTAATGAATTGTTAATAAGCAGGGAATTGGGTCACCTGCAAATTCCCACCCAGCAGCCAGCTTGCCCCATCATATGACAGTTACCACCCAGGGAGTGTGAAAGCAAACATGTGCTTCCCCTGAAACATGTGAAGCCAGCCGACCAGTTCCATCACAGTGCAGTGTGACACACTCTGCGTTATGCCATCCCTCTCATTCAGAAACCATGGGCAGTTTTACTCTGTTGGATCTTGGCCATAGATGTGGAAATGACAATCAGGTATTTAAAGAACCTATCAATGTCTGATCTTCACAACACCTGTTTGTCAAAGTGTATCATGTCATGAACAGATAAGATTTCATCGAGTTTTAAAAGGTCACAAAACCATCTCTAAAGAGCTTGGACTCCACCGATCCACAGTCAGACAGATTGTGTACAAATGGAGGAAATTCACCACCATTTTTTCCCTCAAAAGAAGTGGAGACCAACAAAGACCGCTCCAAGGGCAAGATATGTAATAGTCTGTGAGGTCACAAAGGAACCCAGAGTGACCTCTAAGCAACTAAAAGCCTCTCTCACATTTGCTAATGCTAATGTTCTTGAGTCTACCATCAGAAGAAGACTGAACAACATTGCCCATCTGCAATCTGCTAAAGATCACGTGGACGAGCCAGATGGCTATTGGAAAAATGTTTTGTGGATGGATGAGACCAAAATAGACCTTATTGGTTTAAATGAGAAACATTATGTTTGGAGAAAGGAAAACACGGCATTGCAGAATTGCAGAACTTATCCCATCTGTGAAACAAGTTGGTGGTAGTGTCATGGTTTGGACCTGTTTTGCTGCATCTGGGCCTGGATGACTCGCCATCATTGATGGAACGATGAATTCTGAATTACACCAGTGAATTCTACAGGAAAACATCAGAACATCTGTCCATGATCTGAATCGGTAGAGAAAGTGGGTCATGCAGCAAGACAACGACCTTAAACACACAAGTTGTTCTACCAAAGAATGATTAAAGAAGAATAAAGTCAATGTTTCAGAAATGCCAAGTCAAAGTCCTGACCTTAATCCAGTAGAAATGTTGTGGAAGAACCTGAAGCAAACAGTTAATGTGAGGAAACCCACCAACATCCCAGAGTTGAATTTGTTCTGTACTGAGGAACGGGATAAAACTCCTCCAAGTCGATGTGCAGGACTGATCAACACTCACCCCAAACGTTTATCTGCAGTTATTACTGCACAATGAGTCACACCAGATACTGAATGTAATAAGATTGATATACTTTTACCACTCACAGATATGTAATATTGGATCATTTTCCTCAATAAATAAACGACCAAGTGAAATATTTTTGTCTCATTTGTTTAATTGGGTTTGTGTTATCTACAAACACCATTGCATTGTTTAGTACCAGCACACTTTCCCCATTGGTAATGTCATGGGTGAGAAGTTATAATCACATGCACCTTTTGCATTTCTGATCATATCTGATTAGCATTTCAATCATCATATCATGGCATGATTGTGTTGTTGTGTTGGGCCGGTACAGCAACAAAGATGTAAAGATTACAGAGCAGAACGAGGGAACAGCTTTAAAAATGAGCTAATCTGCACAGCACTGTGAGTGTACTGTGTGGAGTTAAAGCCATGCTGAGTCTGATCACTTTCCGAATAATGTGAACATCAACACTGCCATCTGCTGGCTGAGGAGCTAAGCTCACAGCACTTTATATGTCTGTTTATATTCATCACTGAGATAGAGAAGAGATATGTTGGATATGTACGGAAGTAACCTGTGTCATCATGGGATATTGAAAATCACTAGAAACCAGTTTTACGGCAGCTTGTGCTCTTTGATAGACTCATAATTGGGTTCATTTGGGATCAGTTTAGGTCTAAAAGCAATAAGATTCCTTTGTGCCTTCATGCACAGTGAGGTGGAAAAAATCTAAACTTAAGTTGTGATTAATTTAACTTGACTATATGTGCATATATACACAAATGAATAAATGTAAATGTAAATGAATGGAGGCGAGACCAATCAGACATGGTTTACCGGAAAATACGGGTTTAATGAGAAACACTCATGTCTTATTGACTAACAGCTCTCAGTTTTGACAAACGCTAGCTGACCGTCAGTGTGAGCAAAAATGGACATACGCAGTTTTTATTAAAAACTAATAAATGGGTTGAAAGTGAAAACTGTAACATCCTCTGATGCTGAAAACAAGGTGTGTAAATGTCTATACCAAGCACATTGATATGTGCAGATATGAGCAGAAGGAAAGATAATGTACTATGCATGGCACTGCAGCAGCTAAACCCATACAGTAATATCTTAGTTGTGCCTCCCCATGGCCAACGTCACAAAACTAGCCTAGTTAGAAAAGTTTGATATTTTATCGGTCTGGTAGTCCTATAAACAGTGGCATCACCCGAGGCAAGTTTTATGATAAATCGGACTTTTTCTGATCATGTCATACATCAACGCACGCTTTAATTAGAACTGAAAGAACTATGAGTTTCAGTTTGTAGTGTATTTTTGTAAGTTTGATAGGTTTTGAAAGTAGCATGAATGTATAGTAATTAACAATCTGATGACTGTTTATATGCAGTAATCAGATTATAATTTTAAAGTAGTAATTAATAATCTGTAGTGGAATATATATATATATATATATATTTAATAACTTACCCAACACTGATGCTCAACCAATGAGCAATTGAACTAGAGTTTCACAGATCCGTGAAAGAAAGATATGATGAGCAGGCAGTATTTAGAGCTGATATGACTTGTTTTCTTACACACAGACACCGCTGTGAGAGCGGTTTGATAGAACAAGAATGGTCTTCAGTGGGAAGCAGATGATACTGTAATTAGGGCCTAGGTACATTCAGAAATAAATGGTGCATTTGTTTATTTAGTATTTATTTTATTTATTTATTTTTATTATTATTATTATTTTATTATTATTTTTAATTATTTATTTATTTATTTTCTTTGATAATATTCTTTATTCTAATTTGCACTCGGCCATCCAGCTCTATAGAATTCGAATTCTTATTGTGGATATTGTGCATTACTTCGTTCAGAATTTGTTTATTTATTTATTTATTTACTTATTTATATTTATTTTTTTATCATCTTGTTATTCTCTTCTTGTATTTTATTTTAATGTGCTACACTGTGTAATATTATTAGGTATAAGTCTTTAAAAGTATGCGGGGGGGGGGGGGGGATTTTTTAATTAATTAATTAATTATTATTATTATTATTATTATTATTATTATTATTATTTCTCAATGAAATATTTGGCGAAGGGAGGAGAGAAAATGTAAATGAATCACATGTATATGAATTACATGAAAATGAATTACATGTAAATGAATCACATGCATGAATATGAATCACATGTAAATGAATCATATGTAAATGAATTACATGAATATGAATCATATGTAAATTAATCATATGTAAATAAATCATATGAAAATTAATAAATAAATGCTTAAAAAAAAAGAAATAAATGGTGCTAAACTGTACCTTTCCTTGTTGCTGGGGTGGTACTTTAGGATGTTTCTTTTACCTATAAAAGCACGCAGTGTATCTTTGTGCTATATCCACATTTCCTTGTGAAAGTTAAATATTAATAGTATGTAAGGTGTATCTTCTAGGGTAACACCCCAACCGGAAGGAAAAGTACAGTTAAGTACTGTACCTTTCTCATTTTCTATAAGAATGTATAGTTTGAAAGTATTTTAAAGTGATCAGATATGTCTTGCGGCAGTTAAAAACAAACAAACAAACAAACAAACAAACAAAAAACTATTCTTGTGATGATGGTAAAACCTGTGATTACTTAAATGTGATTGCTCATTTATTTTCAAATTTCAAAAATCTTCTATCAAAGTAGTACAATTAGGTACAAGGTTTTTGTTAAGGTTTTCGATGCTCAGTGGTACTAAAATGCTTTGGTGGTAGATTTTGTAAGATAATTTCATCAGGACAAGAGAGAATAGTTAGATTACAGAGAAGAAGGGTGACAAAGGGTGGATTAAGTAGTGTATATTTTGCAACAAGATATAAACACGTCTGGGAACTACAGAGACTGTGGTTCTGGCCCATGAGGGGCACCAGCTCATAGATTCTGGTTTCACAACTGATTTTGTAGAGACCATGTTAAATGCTAGAGCACCATCCATGAGGAAATTGTATGCGCTCAAGTGGTGGCTTTTTGTCTTGTGGTGTGAGGAACGCCAGCTAGATCCAGTGAACCGCACAATAGCTACAGTCCTGGAGTTCTTACAAGAACGTTTCACAGCGGTGTCGTCTCCTTCTACAATCAGGGTTACGTGGCCACCATTTCGGCCAGCCACGCCCCTGTTGATGGAGCCTCTGCGGGGCAACATCCTCTAACTTTGAGGTTTATGCATGGTGTCAGGCAGCTGAGGCCCCTCTGCAGGTCGTGCATACCTTCCTGGGACCTTTCTGTGGTCCTGGAAGGTCTGTCAGGTACCCCCTTTTATGCCCTTAGAGTCAGCCTCTGAGAAGATTCTGACTCTAAAGGTAGCTCTTCTGCTGGCCCTGACATCTCTCAAGCGAGTAGGAGGTCTACAAGCTCTCTCTGTTGCTCTCCCTGCCTTGACTTTGCCCCTGGATTAGGCAAGGCCTTCCTGTATCCTAGGCTGGATTATATTCCTATGGTGCCTACATCTGCTGCCCAGCATGTGGTTTTGCAGGCTTTCTGCCCTCCTCCATTCCCCACACTGGAACAAGAGAGGATGCACCTGCTGTGTCCAGTCAGGGCTCTCTGTACTTACGTCCACCGCCCGGCCAGTGTCGTAAGTCGGAGAAGCTGCTGGTCTGTTTGGCGGTGACAGTAGAGGTGATGCTGGGTCAGAGCAGAGTAATTGGATGGTGGAAACAATCTCTGTCGCTATGCGGTGTGCGGTCTCGCTACGCCTCAGGGCATAAGGGCTCGTTCCACTAGGACAGTCGCCTCCGTGAAGGCTTTGTCCAAAGGGGTATCCTTACAGGATGTTTGTGCTGCTGTCAGTGTCATGCATGTAACCCTGTTCCCTGAGAAGGGAACGAGATGTTGCGTAAAATGTTGCGCACTAGGGCAGGCATTTAATTGCCACATCACCTGATCATGGCAGGCCTATAAATAGGCATGATGTTACACAAGATTCAGATGCTGGCCGCGCGCGATGGCACTCACCATAGTGTTTTGGTAAACACAATTTCGTTTGAAAGGGAACTCGTTTTTGATAGGTTTGGTAACAGGAAGAACCAGAAACAGATAAATGTCAGTAGGAAATCAACAATGTATATGAGCAGGTTGAAGAATGGATTAATTTGTTTTTATTGCAATATGACATAGAAACTCGTTTTGTTAGGTTTGGTAACAGGAAAAACAAGAAATTGTCCGTAGGGAAATCTGTGCTGTATTTGTGCTGTGTGGACAATTGGTTGACAAAGAACAGGTTTTATCAGCATTACATTACATCTATATTACAAGCAACAGCAATATAACCAAGACCACCACCTTTTCACTTCAACCTGTTCTTTGCTAGATAGCACTGAGATGTATAAAGTTGTCCAGTTGCCAACATGTCTCAAATACAATGTTTTATGACTCTTTGCAATTGGAGCACATCTGAATCGATCAGATTCAGATCTGTTGTTTGTCAGTTGCTTTTAGTTCTAGTTCCTACTTCTCCAACGGTTTATTTTATGAAAATCATTGAAGGGTGCCAATAATTCTGGAACTGTCCAATACTAGAGAAGGTGCCTTGAGATCAGCTCAGTCAGTAAGGCCAGAGGTGCAAATAAATCCTTTTATGTACTCCACACTTCAGCACTAACATTTTAAACAATAAACAGCTGCCGCAGGAAGAAGTAAACACGCCTGGTAAGAATGGACACGGGAACAATTTGTACGTTTTTCCAATAAATATGTGCTTTAATTATTATTGATCAATCACAGGATGAGACATAATGCTGCACTTTACACATCGTGTAGTCAATAATAATATTTTACAGAAATGCATGGTTTAAATACTTAATAAATTAGACAAATAGTGCATAACAACAGTCTGCGATTGTATACCTACTGTACAATGTGCATCCGTGTAGTGTACACATACGCAGCTTTTCTTTTTTTACATGATAAAAATCTAGAAAAAGTGAACATGTTGCTGGTTTACACTCCCAATGTACTGTATATATACACCGTATTTAGTCTCCAATCCCACCAGATCCAGATAATGAAGGGCTTGATAATGAGATAAAGATTTGGATTAATTGTATTAGAGAAAGGAAACGGTCATCTGTACAGAAGTGTGTGCTGTAGAGTGCCACCGAGTTTAAATGAAGCTCCCTTACTCAGCAATACCATGGAAGATTGAGCCGATATGACTCACTCTTAAATGATGATATGCTGCCAGAGAGTTTTGTGATAATGGGAGTGTCTTTTAAAACGGTGTCGTCTGTGGGGAGTAAAAACAAACAAACAAGAGAATTAGTGGCTTTTCCAGTCTGTCACCTGTAACACACACACCTGGAGGATCCTCAGGCATGGGATGTGACATTTCAATCAATAATATTAGTAGTGATCGTTACTGAGAAAAAGTCAAAGGTACTGTAGATTTCAGGTTTTAATGATGGGAAAATAAACGTTACAGTCGCAATGCTATAAAATGAAAAGAGATCAGTAGTACTGTACATGCAGGAGGAATGTTTAAACCTTGGACGGGTCAGTCCATCCGTGTGACCATACTTAAGTCAGTTTAGGGAATATTTCTACTTTATTTGAATGTTACTGTTTTTTGTCAACTTTTACTTCTCTACATATTCAAAATCAAATTGCTAATAAGATATGTCCTCAGACATCCAGGACAAAAAGCCTCAAAGGACAGACTCAAAGGGTGACCTCAAAGATTAGACACAAAGACCTGACTCAAAGGCTCAATTCAAATATCTGACTCAAAGAGCTGACTCTGATCTGACTTAGCAGGCTTGTGTTAGTGACAATGGAAGATGAATTAAGTGTTCTTAAATAACATCAACAAACTCACAAACAGGGAATTATGACTAAATCAAGTAGCAGCTAGTACCTGTTGACTGAATTAGTTCGGCTAGTGTTCAGCAAGCTGTATGGATGGCTTGAGTACAATCTAAATCATCTCAGGCTTTACATCTCATAAAATTGGATTTTAACGCCATTTTGTCCAGACCTAAATGACTCATACTGAAATTGACTAGTAGCTCTGCCATTTTGGCTAAAGCAAAAAACAAAATGTTCAAAATAGCATTTGGTTTGACTGCAGTAATGAGAAATGTATTATTATTTCGGACAATGTTCTTTCTTCTTGTACTTGTGTACAAAAATAGACAACTACTCTAGTAGTTTTCTTTAACTAATACATGAGTCTTTACTTTTACTTCATTATCAACATACAACACCAGGTCCTCAATGCAAAAGTGTATTTTGATCAAATAGCAAAAGGAGAAATTTCTCATTTTACCTGACTCGATCACCATCCTTTAAACATTTTGATCCTCTGTTGCTGCACAAGTTTCAGGATGGCATCATATTCAACTCCCCCCCTGTGTACACCTGCATTAACGGACTGGCGATGCCAATGGTCAAAGTAATGGTACCATCGTCCATCTGCACTGGCCCCAAATCCAAACACATTCACCTGTGATAGAGAGAGAGAGAGAGAGAGAGAGAAAGAGAGAGAGAGAGAGAGAGAGAGAGGTGAAGAGTGAGACTACAAACATGTCTACAGATCGTTTTGTTTTAAAGAGGTCATTTGAAATTGGACTACTTCATATGCTGAAGTGTAACATGTGTACTATATAATGCTAACTACTGCCTGCTAGTTTTCCTCCACTTGTTGAATGAACAAGTCCTAACATTTTCACAACTGCAGTAGGAGTGCCACTTAATGGTTTTTTTTTTCTTTTCTGAACAAATGAAGGAATTTCTCACTTTGCATAAGAAGTGGGTTAGCTATAGGGAAGCTTTTTAGTTATTTTGGAATGTTGGGAGTGGCATCACATCCAGGGTGTATTCCCACCTTGCACCTCCTTAAAAACCCTTTATGACTTAACTGGGTAAGTGTGTGGTATGTTGTAAATAGTTGGTTATTATGTTGTATGTAAAATCCTTCTTACTGCTTAGACTGAGAATTTATTTGCTGCAATATTTATCATGCACCAGATGCAACACATCCTGGGAACACAACATAGTTTCTTAATTTTATTAACCATGGCTCAATACAACCCTTCCATGTGTTCATCATAATACTACAATAATGCTACATTTCCCTTACAGTTGCACTGTGCGGAAATTTACCACAAGAAGGTCATTTTACTTATAATATTAAATACAGTGTTTTCACCTGGTCACAGATATGCAGGGCCAACATGAGCATGATGAAGCCAGTGGATGGATATTTCCCATTTTTCATCAACCATCTTTCGTAGACGTATCTCATAAACTCAGGATGAATGATCATCACCTTTAAAAACATCGTAGAAGAACCCTTTAATCTGGATAGATCCGATCAAAGTAAACTTCTTTTGAAAGGTCACATGATCTAGTACAGATGGGGTGTATCTGACACACAGTGTAGCACTATTGCTACAGCAGATCAGTCCCAGAAGGAACCGATCACTCCCAGTAAAGGAGGTGGGGCTTTTCAGTACCTAAATCTAAGCATCTCTTTCTGATTATTGCCTTCATTCTAATACGTTATCATCTATAGTAACAGTTCATTCACGGGACTTGTATGGAGGAGGCTTCACATAAACAGATTAAAAATATGTGTGTAGCATTGATATGGTGGAGTTTTCTCTGAGGAGACTTGTATGCAACATTTTATGGAAGGAGTCTCCAATATCAGCGCTTTGTAACAGTCAGAGGTAAAGCTCTAACTTTACATTTCCCAACACAGGAAAGTCTTCAGGACAGAGCAGATTAAACATTTGACAGTTCATTGCTGTAAGTGATCTAACCTGTTTTGAATGCAACTATAAATAGATAAATGTTATAAATGTCATAATTAAAATATTGCTGTGGTACGAGTTTAATAAAACACTTTGTGGCATGCGATTATAGGAAAATAATGACCTTTGGAGTAACAATACGTCTCCTCAAACACACCACCACATCATTCATTATTTTCCTGTAACAGCACAGGGTGGAGTGTTCTAATCATTATTTAATGAGATGCACCGTGTATCATCAGCTACACACCCCAGTGAACTCAGGACTGGTGGAGAAAGTGTTACCAAGTAACCCCCAAGTATCTAAGTGAATTCAGAGCAGAGGATGGTCAAACCTTTATGGATACTGTATTATAGGGTTAGTAGGGTTAACATTGAAGATGTTATGCTACTCACCTTATCTTTGTTCGCTTTTATTGTAGCTTTCACTGCAGTATATGTACTAAAACAACAAGGAAAATAAAACATGACAATATCAAAGACAATCTGAACGTGATTTATAAGAAAAGAACATTTCTATACTTCTAGCTTCAGATGATGCCCATAGACTCTCACCGTGTAATGTTTTTGGTGGTGAAAACACTAATGAGCCACTGCAGATCCAAAACTTTAAAAGGCAGCAGGACTAGATGGGTGGAGTTGTCCAGGTCTACAGCGCTCTCTGGATAAATTGCCCTGTGTGTGGTCTTTAACCCAACATCCTTCTCATAGCCTTTGGTTGGAGCACGATTCATCCTGTGACAGAGGTAAGGCAATGTTTCGTGCCAATGTACAGAAACATGGATAGGCACAGAGCACCCAGAGGACACCTCAGAAGCAAATTCAAGCTCTCTCTGTACATACATATATATATATATATATATAAAATAATTTTTCTTTCAGAAGATAGATAGATAGATAGATAGATAGATAGATAGATAGATAGATAGATAGATAGATAGATAGATAGATAGATAGATAGATAGATAGATAGATAGATAGATAGATAGATAGACAGATAGATAGATAGATAGATAATGATTTTACCTGAAAACAAAGTCATGAGCATCTATCATAGCACCGTAATGGGATCTAATCAAGTTGGCCGAGTTGCCGACCACAGCGCAGGTTCTACAGCGGTCAGGACCAGAGTCACTGTAGTGTTCCTCATCACGGAACAGTGAGAACAGAGGTTCCACGACATCACTGAAATTCACTGATCGGGACGGTTGGAGCTTCTGCACGGATGTGAAAGAGTAGATGATAGTGAATAAAGCTTGTATGTTCAGATAAACAAATAATCTCTATTACTAAAGCAAACGTTCTCGTTACTTGAATAGTCAACAGCGTATATCAGAATGCTATTATAACATAAAACATTATGGCAATAGTCTACAATTAAATCTAAGCTATAAAAGCATCTTTAATTAAATTAATCTATAGCCTACCCTAATTTTTCCAGTTTCAGGGAACAACATTTTTCGTCACATTTTAGCCATGATTATTTTGTCACATGTAACCCGAGTGCACGTTGGGTTTGATACGTGTTGTACAATATCTGTTTGATTTTTAATTAAAGTGGTTTAAAGCGAACTCAAAATAGAAGCACAATGCTTCTGTGGTTAAAATGTTTTAAAATAGTATTTATATATATATATATATGATTGTTTTTGTGTGTTTAATATAATTTAGCGATTTCGCTCATTTTTGATGATTCAAAATGAATTCAATTTGGCATACAGAGCAAAAATGAAACCACAATGTAGTCAATAGGCTTTGTCATGGTTTAGCTGCTTCATAGCAACTCCTGAACAGCGGAATGGAATTTGATGAATTTTCTCGGAGGAGCACGAGATTTGTTATGGTCATTGCACTCGTCATGCACGACAAGGATCATTTGGTTGTATCTGACTCCGCCCAACAGGAAGCCGACCATGCTGGCTAGAATGTGATGTTTTCAAACATTCCCACAGTGTTTTGAGAGGTTTGCAATGGCTTAAAATGCATGAAATTTTACATTTCTATTTCTGTTAGGAAAACAGGAGTAGGAAGTCGGACATTTTGAAAGGTTTCGTGTTTCTTCATATAATTTTAACAAACGTATTCATACTCCTTCTACAACTATAATCAGATTCACTTGGAATTAAATTATTATAAACTCCCGACATATGTGCTTATAATCATGAGTCATTTTTATAGCGCCACCTAGACTGAAACTGTTATATTGCACTTTAATATGAGTTAATATGGGGTTATTATATAGATTCATGTTGATTTACTAGATTTACTAGTCTGATTTGCTTGAAAAATAGTCATGTAAGCCTAGAAGGTGGAAGATTAATTTGAATAGGGTGCAGTGATGTGAATATTCTGTTAATTTTCAAGGTTTACTTGGCTTCAAACAAAAATGGGTTATGGCATACACTGGAAGCAAATAGAGTTCAAAAGGGAGGTAACGTGTAGATGCCTAAAGAGAAAGAACTCAAAGACATAATTAGTAAAAGCATTTGTGGTGAGAGTCAATATTTATAAAGGCGTGGTTGAGGTTAGAAGGCACATCTTCTATTGTGTTGCAGGATATACTGGCAAACTGGAACCGTGTAAACCTTTGTTCTGCTTTGAAGAAGAGTCTGACATTAACTTAAAAGACATTGTTGATCATGCTCATAAGGCTAGCATGGAATATAATTTGGTGGTGTCTATTTTAAAAAGAAATGTAATGCATGCTAACATTGGACTTTAGCAGATTCGTTGGACATTTATTTAACAAAAAGTAGAGAGATTAGTGAATATGAAATTAAAGAGATAGTTGATGTGTCAATCAAGGTTGTTATAGTGGATTCCTGAGGTAATGGCAAACGTCAGGATGATGTGTGATGAGGATTCTGTGATTTTATTTATTGCGCCACCTATATGAAAATCAAGGTGCATTGCACTTGTAGTAACTTGTCATTACAAAAGTCACCCCTGGTCACACACATTCACGTCACTGGATTTCATTTCATTTCATGTGATTTAATAAGGATCAGCTATAGTGTGACCATTTGTCTGTCAATAAGTGTCTCTTTGTGCATTTTATTACGTTTTCTGTCATGCACACCAATTATAAGTCATGTGTATTCATGTGCATTCAGCGTGGTTGTTAGGATGGATCAGATCAACAGGTTACATCAGAACCAGTTACTGCCAACGCTCTGATGCCTTTTATACAATGAATCTAAACCTGTACAAGCAGCTTAGCAGAAAAAAATTGTTTTTAAAACACAATGAAAACAAGGACATGTAAAATTCCAGAGATTACAGACTACACAGAGGAATCACAGAAACAATACAACCGGTTTTGGCGCTTCTGATGTGTCAAAGATATATTTTGAAATAAAGTATTAACCCTCTACTTCGCAGCGTTGCCCTCAGGCAACTGGACGTTTTCTTAAGCCCCATGTCTAGTACATGTTTCTTTAAATTATTGCAACCAACCAGAATGATCAATAAAGTGTCAAAGAACAGTCCAATGAGGTGTGGGAGCCACTATCTAGCATCATTTGAAGGCGGGTCTTCCTTTTCCAACGCATGGTCACAGGAGCACATGGTGTGAGAAGAAGGTAAGATTATTAGCTTTACTCTTCTTATTTAAAATGACATTGACTGTAACTAAAAAAAATGTGTGTGTGTGTGTGTGTGTGTGTGTGTGTGTGTGTGTGTGTGTTTATATCGCACCAACATCCGTTCAAAGAAATGGTACCACCACCAATGTTTTTCATTTCATAGATATGGCGGTGGCGACATGTTGGCTTATCTATAAATGAGATTGTGCTGACAATGGAATGACAAAAAAAAGGAAAAGTCCCAAACTGCACACAGTCAGTGCAAACCTCAGAAAGATGCCAGGAAGAGAGGGCGATCCAGTGGTGGGATTTCCCAACAGTATGAGAAGAGAAGGAAACAGGGCCACACCGCTCCCATTCCTAACCAGGATAAGGTCCTCTTGGACAATAGGTTACAATGCGTGACAAGAAGGGAAGATGCAGCGTTCCTGGGTGCACAGGAACACCTAAAGTGATGTGCAAAAATGTCATGTACACCTCTGTTTCAGAGCAGAAAATAACTGCTTTTTTGAATATCTGTACACTTTTCCCCGATCACTCTGCTCCCACAAGACAAGACCATCTACGTCTGCAGCTAGTAGCACCTTATTGGCCAGCTCAAGTATGGTTCTCCCTGATAGACAGCACTCCTTGGGAGATCCCTGTTTGCTCGAGTGTCTTGCAGTGGCTTGGACCTTTTGAACAGGCCATACCCTCAGTATGATGGAGTGGGTATTCTCATTCCCACAGCGTGATGCTCACACAATGTTGAGTTTGCTTTGAAAATGAGCTCAACTTCCTGCTAAATTTCCGCAAATGCTTGCTTGTTTTATCCAGACTCCTACCTTTTCATGAGTACTACTTCACTGTTTTAATCCTTTACTCAAGAATTATTGATCAGGAATCAATTTAAAATGATGTATAATTATAATCAAATGATGAGTCCATGCTGAGACGAGTGAGTCAGGTCTCTTTAATTAAAAAGTACCACTGTTTCTATTTCGTTACTGAGGTAACATCAATCGGAATGGTAAATACCTTTTGATACTGCACATTACAAACACCCAAATATGTTGTTGGCTAAGTACCTAGCTACTAGTAACAACAAACTACCTTTTTTTAAATTTCACGTTACCTTTAAAGGTGTTTCATAAAGTTATTAACCAGTGAGATATTCTCACAGAACACAGCATGTAGGCCCTTTAACAATGCAGGGAGACATTAAGAAGCTCTTCCTGGTTATTCATGCAAATGCTAAAATCCCGGACCTTCGTCCAATGTTTAAATCAGCATTTTTTTAAATGGAATATAAGTGATATGGAACTCAGAAGAATCTGCATTGCATGAATCTGTGTGTAAGAACACTGAAATCTGATTAGATTCCACTTTTTTTTTTTTATCTCATGTTCACAAGTATTCAACCAAATCCACACCCCCCCCACCCCCGCTCAAATTCTTACAAAGTTATTTCTTCCTGAACAAAAAGAAAGAGAGAATTTCAAAAAGTATAAAAAAAACAAACAAACAAACAAACAAAAACTCCACAAGAAATTGATTTATTTTGTTTGTATGGATCACAGCTAAATCACTTTCATTATTATTATTATTATTATTATTATTATTATTATTATTATTATTATTATTATTATTATTTATAATTTGTAATCTGTTCAGCTGTTCAATAAAATCCCACAATAAAAAAATAACAAAAAACATTTGGTATTAAGAAGTTTTTTATTATTTAGCTTACTTTTACCTCCCTGCTACTTGTACATTACTATTTTAATCAATGTACTTCTAGTCTATTTTTACACATTTTTTATAAATTATTTTTTATGAATATTTTAGATTATTTTAATGTTTGTTATTAGATTGTATGTATTTTTTTTCCTCTTTATGTTTTGTTTTGTTTCCATTGTTTGTTTGTTTGTTGTTTCCTTGTTCTTTACTTCGGCACACCCTCTAAATCACGTTGAGCCGCATTCCAAATGTATGAATGGTGCTGTATTACAAATATGTAAAGTAATACATAATAAGAATAAGAATGCGAATAAGAGCATTATTAATAATAATAATAATAATAATAATATACCACTTCTCATACATAACATTCAGCCCATAGTGATTTAGAGAAAAAAAAAATACAAGAGAAAGAGTAAACACTGTAAAAAAAAATTCAAAAGCAAAAAGTAAAACCATGGAAACAGTTTAACATCAAAGGAAACACTGCGGTGTTATAATGACTGTTATATAGAAGGCTTATAATTGAAAGTAAATCAATCATGAAAACAATAAAGATTATTTAAAAATGTCAAATGAAATAAATTAAATGTGAAGGTAAAACAGAATAGACTGGATCATTATTAATATAATATAATTCTATTTCATTTCATTTGTATTTTTTTGTGATGTTTGTATTAATCATAAATATAATCAAATAAAGTTGTGGAGTTGAAATACAATGTACCAGTAAAGAGTTTAGGAAATAACACGTTTTATCGTACTTACCATCCACCAGTTATGTGTGATTGTGCTGATATTACTGTTGGCCCTGTTCATAAGCTTTGGCACCTGGCTGTCGTAGCGCTCCATGAACCACGGATCTTCCTGTGGGTCCATTATGCAGCTTGTACACCCGCACAGCTGCTCATTGACATCGATGAAATCGCCCAAACCAAATCTGAAATCGACTCGGACGAACACAAGCAGGAAGACCATCCATATGGCCAGGTAAGTGACACGAACCTGGAATTTCATCCTCCGGATGCTGGGAATAATTAATAAATAAAACAAAATAAAATAGAGTAGAACAAATAAAATGAAATGAAATGAAATATCTACTCTAAATAAATGAGACTTTTGTAGATTGTGCCAGGGATGAATACGGTGTTGATGTGTCTTGTGTTGCAGCCTGATTTTCCATTAAACTCTACTCATATTCGTTATGCAGTCTGCACCTACTACAATCTACACCTCCACCAGACCTGTTGCAGGACCAATCTAAAATGCTGTCAGGTTCAAACCCAATGTGCGAAGAGGTGGGGTGAATCATGAGACAAGGGTGCGATAGAAGAGGAGGAGGAGGGGGGGGGGGTAAGGAGATGAGAGTGGAGGGAAGGAGATGAGAGGGGGAGGGAAGGAGATGAGAGAGGGAGGGAAGGAGATGAGAGAGGGAGGGAAGGAGATGAGAGAGGGAGGGAAAGAGATGAGAGGGGAAGGGAAGGAGATGAGAGGGGGAGGGAAAGAGATGAGAGGGGAAGGGAAGGAGATGAGAGGGGGAGGGAAGGAGATGAGAGGGGGAGGGAAGGAGATGAGAGGGGGAGGGAAGGAGATGAGAGGGGGAGGGAAGGAGATGAGAGGGGGAGGGAAGGAGATGAGAGGGGGAGGGAAGGAGATGAGAGGGGGAGGGAAGGAGATGAGAGGGGGAGGGAAGGAGATGAGAGGGGGAGGGAAGGAGATGAGAGGGGGAGGGAAGGAGAAGAGAGGGGGAGGGAAGGAGAGGAGAGGGGAGGGAAGGAGATGAGCGGGGGAGGGAAGGAGATGAGAGGGGGGAGGAAGGAGATGAGCGGGGGAGGGAAGGAGATGAGAGGGGGAGGGAAGGAGATGAGCGGGGGAGGGAAGGAGATGAGAGGGGGAGGAAGGAGATGAGAGGGGAGGGAAGGAGATGAGCGGGGGAGGGAAGGAGATGACAGGGGAGGGAGGGTGAAGGAGAGGCAGGTAAACCAGAAAGCTGCATGTCAGAAGAGCAGATCTTCTGACTCATTTGCATTGCTCTGAACGATTTCCTGTAATTGAAAAACAATACACAAGAAGAAAACGCAGAAACACAAACACAGACACACTCACACACACACACACACACACACACACACACACACACACACACACACACACACACACACACACTCAGATTGCCCAGGGTGTTTCTGTTAATATTTTCAGCAGTATTATAAGAATTAAAAGCACTTCATGTTTGTTAAAAATAGATTGAGATTGTGCTGATGTGAGGAAGCACCGTTGCTGTTATGTTCCTATAAAAATATCCACATTTTTTTTTATTCCTGTTATACCACAGAAATTTATTCATGAATATCTTGTCCAAACATTTTTTAAATTTATTTATAGTTGCGTAACCCTATCGACTGTATCAGTGGGTCATCCTGACACTGTATGTCTGTTTCGTGTCCTTCTTGTCCTGGGGGTGAGGGTTTTGTGTATTGTGTGGAATCTCCCCCAACAAATGTGTTTATGTTATTGAGACTGTTGTGAAACACGTTTCTCCCAGCATTAATCACACACAGTGTATATATTTTTGTGGTATAAGTTTTCTGAAATTACTTTTGTGCTATTGTTTTATTTTGAAGCGTAAGGATGGTTTAGGTGAAATACGTCTGAAGTAAGAAAAAGAGTATGAGATGATTAATATTGCTAATACGTGTGTGTTACTATATGGGGGATTTTTTTTCTTGTGTAAATACAGTGTTAGAAAAAGCATGATGGTTGAATGTGAACATATATGAGCAGAATATCTGTTTGTGAAATAATTGAAAACAAAAGTTTATTGGGAGAAGGGCGTGACTTTGAATAACAATTTACTGAAATAAAACCCCTAAAACAGATAAACCATCGATATGGCCAAATAAATGTAAAAAATGTTTTTACATACCTTCTAAACATAACCCTTGGGAGGTAAAAATGTTTAAAGTGTTGGCTAAAAGAATCCCACGTTTTGTTTAAACTAGAAGACTGGAAAAAGTTTTCTTGTAGACACTGGAGAAAGCAGGAATGATGTTAAAAAAACAATTCATCTCCCTCTCTCTCTCTCTCTCTCTCTCTCTCTCTCACTCCAACCAACCACACGTGTTTCCCCGGCAGACAGTTTCTGTAGATCGTGTAAATTTATCACCCTGACAGACTGTTCTGTATGTGCACCTAATTTATGAGCTTTGTGTTTCCCTGACTGACAGTCCTGTAGGTCGTGTAAATTTATGAGCCCTGGTGACATTCAGTACGTTTACATGGACAACAATAATCCAATATTAACCCGATTAAGACAAGACTCTGATTAAGAAACTAGCATGTACACAGCCATTTATTAAATTACCATAATCTGATTAACACTAGGTAAACACAAACGGAATTAAGACGAGTGGAGTATTCCTGTTTTAGTCGCATTATCGACATGTATTACAGACACGTACACACCTTAATCACACTTTTTATGTCTTGTGGGAGATTTCCACCAAATTTTGTGACAGGTCACGATCACACATGGCAGTGCTCAACTGTTTAATAGCAAACATTAAAACTGTTTAATCCCAAACCGCGTATTTACCTGCTATATAGTAGGAGAAATACATGTATCTGAGCTACTATATAGTAGTTAAGTATGCAGTTTGGGAGGCATCCCATGGCTTCAAGCGGTTGTCTATTTGCACGTACAGCACAACAAATAATTCACTGCACTCGAAGTTTTCATAAAATTAAACATAAAAACTATATACGATTCCATAACGAAGACCAACTGTAGGTCAGTACATGCAATTCTGGAGGCAACGTTAGATGGCATGACGTGGGGATGTAATAACTTGTTCTCTTAATCGATTTCTGTCCTATAACATGTAAAACGGGAACATGAAAGGAATATTCTAAAAGTAACTAATTTAAACCCCTTAATCAGAATATTATACATCTTATTCAGAATAATGTCAATAATTAGATTACTACTGTGCGTTTTGTTTAAACTATAAACAGGTTTTTGGAAAATGGTTCGTCAGCGAGGATACTTATACAGAACTGTTGCTAAATACATAAGCGTTCGTCTATGTTTTGACATCCCATGTCCCCACTGGCTGACAGTCAAGTTATGTAAATATATGATGTCTGGTAACACTGTTTGACATGAATGTGTGATCTTTCCAGGTAGTTGTCTGTTTGTGTGAGACAGTGACATGTGATTTCTGGAGGTTTTGCTGACAAGAATGTTTACAAATGTGTTTACGTTAACACATTAAGGATGTTGTGTTTAAAACACTGAAGAAACTCTGCAACTATCTGTTACAATGGCTGCTCCGAGAAATCCTAATACCCCTTGAAGAATGCTGTGTGTTTACCGGCAAGAGGACCTGTTGACTTCTGCTCCAAAAAAAACAACCCCAAGATGTTATTTTGACAATTTCTTCATGAAGATATTGTAAAGACATTGTTGTTTAACCTTGAGCAGTTTGTCAACAACTCCGAAGATCATCTCTTATGTCCGAGGGTTTTTTAGGAGGTTGAAAAACATTTACAGATGATGTTTTTTTTTTTTTTTTTAAAAACGAGTGTTTCGTTCATAATGGTGAAAAAAAGAAAAACTTCAATGTGAATTAAATCAGTGGAGACACACCGAGTACATTTCTGTTCAACAGTCTTTAAGGATCTCCACCCTTAATGTAGAGTGACAATTGTACACACCCTCCGTGACTTCGTTACTTAAATTTTAAACATTGTTATTTTGTGATGGCAGCAAGACAAACCTGTTGTACATTTGGTATCTGGGGATTTTATTATTAGGTCCCAGCTGTCAAATATGTTTTGACATAGTATGTGAATTCCAACAGAACAGAATATTAGAGATTTAGTGTAAACTAGTGTAAAAACATTCTCTGAAATATTTAAATGAAGTTATTTTTCCATATTAAACGCATTATATTAGAAAGGATAGTACAGTCTTTGCTGATCAGTTACAAACTCATACTTTATAATAATTTGTTTATAGTAGGAGCATCTGAATCTGGCGAATATACAATAAAAGTTCATAAAGAAATGAGGAAGAAATGACGTGTACACTACTGCTGCGGATATTAAGTCAAACCATTTTGTTCAAGCTTGAGCATGATCCATAGAGTAGCAGAAACTTATGGCACCTTATGAATACCATGTGAAGGATTAAGGAGATTAGTCACTTACAGTTGCAAAGACATGTCGTTGTGCAGTCTCACCTTTGCACCAGAATTGCCCATTGGCCCTTCTTCTCCCATATCAACGTATAAGAAAAGGCAAAAAGTAATATAAGCAATATAAGAAAATGTTTACATTATAAGGAAAAGTATAAAAGAGAAAGTGAAAGGTAACTTAATTCCCAAAGCACAAAATGAGTTTTGTCTATGTTCTATATGACCGTTCTACAGTATACGCCATTAAGTCCTAGTTTCCAGCCATCGTTACAGCATGGGAGAGGAAATGTCTTTCAACAGATGTGTGATGTACATCTAGACAATCTGATAAACTACACACAACATTTATGTTGAGAAAATTCAGCTTGCTCTTTGTTCCTAAACAACATTGGACCAGAGCCATAGTTTACATCATCTGCCCACACGTATTTAACCTGTATTACGACTACTGAACAAGTTAGAGGAATAGAACGTGTAGATTTACTGTTCACTGGAACTTTATTGTTTATTTCGATCTGTCTTCATTCAATTTCATATTTAGTTTTTTATTTTATTTATTTATTATGTTTTTTATGAAGTACCTTAACCTAGGAGAGTTTGTCATCTAACATAACGTATGAATGTAGGAACATGGATTTTCACCATGCACTTCATCGGCACTCTAGTTGAAAAGAATGTCAAACATGTTAAATCTTCAATGGTTGAGTGGTGCTGGAGTAAGGAAAATAAAAGCATATCACCTGTTTAGATTATGTCTATGATTAAGTTTACATTCTATTAAGAAATGAAGCTCATGTTGAGGCTATTTCTTCCACAGATATCCTCAGAAGAAATTGATGACCAATTCCCAAGGCATTGTGCCTCAATTTAAGATAAACACTCACATGCGGATACAGAACGTATGATATTATGCACAAGTTCGATACATGAAAGTTTTCCCATGATTGCAGATAAAGTGCCACAAACCTTGGCACCAGGGATTCTAATTCTCCATATTTTCATCATAGGCTGTGGAATTATATCTCTGTGTATCTGTGTTTTAGACCTGTACCTGAGCCTTTTGCTTATAAATATATACTCTCTACCTGAAAACATTCAAACCCCTGTCAAAAATTAAGCTTAATTTTCAGACAGCATGGCATAGTAATGCTAGTCTAAAATACATCTAATCTATTAATGTACGGAGTTACGTTTTTCTTCATGTGATGTGAAATGAATTGACTTCAACAAATGAGCAATTTGCAATCTTTCCATGCAGCTTTCAGAAAATGGTATTTCTCTTGTTTTAATGCACACAGAACCTACTTTTCTTTTCGTGAAATCACACACCAATTTATTATTCCTGTATAGGGGTTTGAGTAAATATAGATAAACTCATTTATCTGTTTATTTAAATAGGAAAGTGCAAAAAAAAAAATGCTCCCTAAATCCCTAAAATCAATGAATAATCATGATCTCAGTATTGATCAAAATAATCATGATTATCATTTTGGCCATAATCGTGCAGCCCTATATCAAACTCATTGACATTGACTGTATTGTGCAGATGTCACTGACCAACAACGCAGAGAGGAGCTGCTGAAGGAGCTACCGAAACAGAGCAAAGGACAAGTAGAAACATTGGACCTGGGCATCGAAAACCCCAAGAACTAACTATTGTGGTACAGCAGTTATGCAGTGGGCAAGCACCAGGCATCAATGGACCACCGGCAGAATTCTACAAACATTTCTGGAAAACATTGGGAAGAGACCTGTGTGACAATTTTAAATGGTCTGTAAACAATGGGAAATTACCCACCAGTTGCACATGGATGGTGTTATCTCTACTTCCCAAAAAAGGTGAATTGGGTGTTTTAAAAAACTGGAGGCCTGTGTCTCTATGTATAGATTATAATTTATTTTCAAAATACTTGTCAAATAGACTGAAGGAACACATAGACACACTGGTAGAAGCAAGTCAGACATACTCTGAGCCTGGACACACAATAATGGACAATGTATTTCTTGTATGTGGCATGATTGGACTGTGTAAAATCAATTCTCACAATCTGGGTTTTTTTTTAATCCATAGACCAAAAAAAGCCTTTGACAGAGTAGATCATTCATATATTTTCAATGCACTGGATGCCTTTGGGATAGGTTAACCACAAAAGGTTTTTTTTTTTTTTTTTATCATGTATTAAACTTCTATACTCATGTTGGGGGAGGATTTAGATGTTATTTCAAAATACAACATTCAACATTCTGTTGAAAATTAGTCATTAACAGAAGCACTAACTCTTAAATGGAAGGCTTTTAAAGTAATATTTATATCTATGTGAAACCTCTTGTACAAATTTTTATTTGACTTTTTACACCAAATTATTATGGATTTCTAATCATTACATGTTTGTGTATGTATCTACTTCTTATTTATGCATTTAAACATTCTATTTTTTTATATTTATTTATTTATTTATTTAAGTAGGTATTTAGAAATCCTTTTTTTTGATGTAAGAACAATGGACAGTTTATGAATGGTTAAAATAAAGGACTGTTAAAAGTCTCTCCTTCTCTCTCTCTCTCTCTTTCTCTCTCTCTCTCTCTCTCTCTCTCTCTTTCTCTTTCTCTCTCTCTCTTTCTCTTTCTCTTTCTCTGGTATTCTTAGCAAGACTACAAATATGTGTTTCTTGAGTTCGCGTGCAAAGAACAGGTTTCAATTGAAAGTTATGTAACTGTAATTGAAATGATTTTCCCTTGAGCTGCATTTGCTCGAGATACAATTGAATAGTATGAATGTGGTGAGATTGTGGCAGTTGATTGTATGTTGTCATGTTGTAATTATTGTGTTACAAATCCTCTATATATTGTCTGACATAGTCTCTCCACTGAAACTTTAATATTGGTCACTGTTATGCCACTCTTGCTTTAGTACAAATCAGAAAATGTATTTATTTGCATGATGTCTCTTGTTTCCATGCTAGAACTTTCCCATGAAAGGTGATATGTTAAAGACAGGCAATAAAAAATGTTTTCAACTCAGTACATATTTAAAAGCATCCATCCATATTAAAGTAATAAAATATAGTTGTTTTTGCTTTTTTCAAAGTTGACCTTTTTTAAAATCTGCCAACTGCCCCTTCTACTGTTACTCTATAATTTAACACTGCCATTTTAACACCCCAAACTGATGTGTAAATGTAGATTTCAATCTTGTAGTCTTAATCATGCATTGACACTCAGTCATGTCTTTTCAGGTTGGAACTAATATGGCTCAGTACCTGCACTGAGCCCAGGAGACCAGAGACCTGTTTCACAAAGCCGGTTTTGGTGTGTGCTTATGTGTTATTTTAGTTTCTGTGTATTAGAGTAGCTTAATAAGGTCTCATCTGATTTTAATAGAAAGTGTCTCTTGTCCATATTTATGATTTATTGACATAAGTTGTCTTATCTTGTAACTGTGCTCATAATTCATGTTTAACATTAGGAAATTATTACCTGTGGCCACAAGATTAATGTCCTATCCTGGCTTAATAAGATACATTAAATTCAACTCATCGGTGGATGAATAGTTGATCAGCTGTTGAAATATAAAATTTGCACATTTACCCCGTTTTGAGCTCAATCTAACAAAAGGAAAACTCAATTTTCCCTACAGGGCTATCAGTAACTTACAGCCAGCAAACCATGATGGATATTTAATTGTTGGTAGAGACTTGAACATTTGTGCTGTTTACTAGGCTGCACCTTGCCCCTACCTCGGCTGCTTGGACCACATCTCTGTTATGCTAATCCCAGCATACAGACCACTCCTGAAATATGGCACCCGGTTCTGAAACAGGTGAGATCCTGACCTGAGGGAGCCATCTCAGCACTTCAGGACTACTTTGACCACACAGACTGGAATATGTTCAGAGGGGCTGTTACATACCAAAACACCACAGATTTGGAATAATACACAGCATCATTGACTGGCTACATCAGTAAGTGCATAGATCATGTGACTTCCTACAAGACCATGATCACATGTGCAAAGCAGAAATTGTTGATGAAGCTGAAGTGCGATTGCTGCAGAAAATCAAAAAGACAATGTCTTCAGGTCCCATGACAAGGCAACCCTCTGCACAGCAAGGGCCAATCTGTCTTAGGCTATAAGAGAGGTAACTACTCAGAAAGGCAACTACACTGAAAGAATCCAAAGTCACTTCCTAAACACCAAGGACACAAAGCCCATATGGCAAGGGATTTAGGCCATCACAGACTACAAAGCTACAGTAAACCACTTGTCTGTGATGGTGAAACCTTGCTCCAAGATGCACTGTATTGTTTCTACACACGGTTCAAAGCACAGAACAACATGCTAGCATGAAATACCAGCCCATCTGAACCAGGGCAGAGTTACAACTTGGATAAGTTGCTGAATGGAGTTAATGTGGCAAACAGTGCTGATCTTCTGTTCCACATGTATTATAAAGCCAAGTTTCAAGTCCTTGAGGTCCAAGTCCAAGTCAAGTCTCCAGTCTCTGAAGTCCAAGTCAAGTCTCAAGTCTCTGAAGTCCAAGTCAAGACTCAAATCCCTGAGGTCCAAGTCAAGTCTCAAGTCTCCGAAATCCAAGTCAAGTCTCCAGGCTCTGAAGTCCAAGTCAAGTCTCCACTCTCTGAAGTCCAGGTCAAGTTTCCCATCTCTGAATTCCAAGTCAAGTCTCCAGTTTCTGAATTCAAAGTCAAGTCTCCAGTCTCTGAAGTCCAGGTCAAGTCTCCAGTCTCTGAAGTCAAGGTCAAGTCTCCAGTTTCGGAAGTCCAGGTCACGTCTCCGGTCCCTGAGGTCCAAGGCCAGTCTCATGTTCCTGATGTCACATCCAAGCCTGCTGATCCAGTTGACCAAGTTCCACTAATATCTAAGCCTGCTGACCAAGTCATGCTCACGCCCAAGTCTACTGACCCGGTCATCCAAGTTTAGTCCACGCCCAAGATTCCCGACACGACCACCCAATTTCTGCTCACGCCCAAGTCTGCTGACACAGACAGCCAATTTCTGCTCACGCCCGAGTCTGCTGACACAGACAGCCAAGTTCTGCTCACTTCCAAGACTACTGATACAGCCGACCAAGTTCTGCTCAAGCCCCAGTCTGAGGCCTACGAGGAAAGCTCCACTCCAGAACTGCAGCCGGCCTGTTCAGCTGTGGACGTCGCTCAACCTCCCTGTTTAGCTGTGGACATCGCTCAGTCTCCCTGTTCAGCTGAGGTCATCGCTCAGTCTCCCTGTTCAGCTGAGGTTGTCGCTCAGCCTTCCTGTGCAGCTGAGGTCGTTGCTCAGCCTCCCTGTGCAGCAGAGGTCGTTGCTCTCCCATCCTGCTCCATGGCAAACATCGTTCCCCCCTCCTGCTTCAAGGAGAGCTTCGTTCCTCTCTCTGGCGTCACGGAGACCCACGCTCCTCTCCCTGGCCTCACAGAGACCCACACTCCTCTCCCTGGCCTCACAGAGACCCATGCTCCTCTCCCTGGCCTCAGAGAGGACTTTGCTTCGCTTTCCTGCACTCCTGAGTACAGTTTCTATGTTCAGCCGAGGACGTCGCTCTGCTGTCCTGCTCCATCAAGGACGTCGCCCTGCTTCCCTGCTCTGCTGAGTACAGCGCTTTGTTTTCCTGCTCTGCCGAGGTCTTTGCTCTGTTTTCCTGCTCCACCGAAGATGTCGCTCTGTTTTCCTGCTCCGCCAAGGACGTCGCTCCACTTTCATGCTCCGACGAGGACGTCGCTCTGCTTTCATGCTCTGCTGAGGACATGGCTCAGCCTGTCTGCCCGACTGTGGTCATTACTCTGCCTCCCTGTTCAGCCAGGGATGTCGCTCTGCTACCCTGCTCCGCCAAGAACACTGTGTGGTTTCCTGGCTCTGCTTGGGACATTCAGCCCAGGGGGCCGGGGCCGCCACTGAAATGGGATGACTCATGGCACTCCGGGAGGAAATGTATGTGGGGGGGGGCAGGTGGTTCTGTCATGATTCCCCCGTGAAGCAGTGTGCTTTACGCGCTAATGAGCGAGCACCTGCTATCTCATTGTTGACAGTTGTGACATTCCAACACGTCTTTGTTATTGTTGATGTCATGTCTCCGTCCCATCCTGTCATGCGTTGTCAAGTCATGTGTGTTTGGATTACCCGCAGCTGTTAGCAGTTGTGTGGCTAATAATGCCGGTATATATACCATGTGCCATGCTACACTCACTGCGGAATATTAGCATAGATTATCGTAGAGTAAGATTAGATAAGTTTAATGCGTTAGTCACAGTTGTAGAGTCAGTTCATAGTTTCATGTTTTCTAGTCATAGTCCTAATCATACTTCTAGTTCATGTCTTAGTTCATGTCATAGTTCATGTTTAGATTCGATAGTTTGGTTCACTGGTTTCTCTGCTACGAATTCCTCGCTCATGTTCATGTTTCATGTTTAATATCTTAACCCCATTTTCTGTGACCTTGACTTAGTTTCCTGCCTTGCCCTGTATATGCCTGTTTGCTGATCACATGACCTCTCGCCTGTTTTGGATTAGGTGTTTGGATTACAATTTGGATTTACCTGCCTGTGTGTCTCGCAATAAAACTGTTCATACTGCGATTGCATCCGTCCTATCTTCCCTTACGTCACGAATTGTGACAAATATGTGCCTAACTATTTCATATAGCTTTACTCTCTTTCCATCTCTTGTCCCAGTAATGTTCTAACTTGCAACATAAATCCCATTAATTAAAAACATGTAGATAAAACAAACAGATGATAAAAATTCCAACATAAAAAACACCAAACACTCTATGGGTCATCATCAGAGGTTTCTCTATTTACTGGTAATCAGTGTCTTCAGTCAAAATCTCTCAGTCAAATTAAAGCTCCTTTTACACTATCATGAAAAGCTTTTTTTTTTTAAACCTGTTTCATAGATTTGTTCCTAAGTGCTGCTGCTATAATCATAAAGACTGTCCTATGCTCTTCCCAGACTTTTATTCACAATCAGCAGCACACTCAGTAATGTTTAATCTTCACTACATGTATATACTGTAAATGTGCAAGGTGGCTCAAGGAACTGTAAAGAACAATGTTCGTTTCGCTCAGATCTGGATCCACTTCCGGTTAAGGTAAGAACAGCAAATAAGTGTTGTTAAGGTGTGATATGGACTGATAAATAATTCTCCATACAAATGATGTTTGGAATGTCTAACATCCGTGGTGATGGCAGTTAGAGCAAACAATAAGTTTGACACATGACATTGAAATAGCTCCTGCCACACCTTGCAGATAGAAAAACACTCACAAAAGCACTGCATATAGTCATATCTAACATATGTCATGTGGTGGAATAAAGAGACAACAGTGTCTGTAGCACTTTATATTTATAAATATTAGCTATGAACTGGAAAACCTGATAAAATTATATATATTGGTCCACACTATTGGTCCAAGACGGTGGGTAATGGTCAAAACCTACACCACTGGTCCATTAGAGGCAAAATGGAAAGCGAGATATTTATCAAGTCCTCTTAGTGACTGATTCTGCAGTTTTGTGTAAAACGTGGATACATGTCACACACTGTATGTACTGTACACTTTGTGTCACCACATGCCATAATCTTACACAAGCAGTCACCACTTGATGTTGTATCCCAGGCTTCATGATTTCTTATCAGTCATACCTAATAATAATAGTGTAGTGTCACTGATATACATTTACATTTGCATTTATACATTTAGCAGATGCTTTTATCCAAAGAGACTTCCAAATGAGGAACGCAAAGCTATATATCAAGTGGAGAACAATACAAGTAGTGCTACAAGATTACAAGATTTTTAATTTAGTTCTAGAAAAGCAAATTATGCAGAGTAGAGGTGTAAGAGCCAGAGTAAGCTGTTTTTTGTTTGTTTGTTTGTTTTTCGAAGGATAAGGTAAGGTTGTCATTTTAGGGGTTAGTTAAATGCTCATGGAAGAGGTGGGCCTTTAGCTGTGTTTTGAGGATAGTGACAGATTCTGCGGTCTGGATTGAGGTCGGAAGTTCATTCCACCACTGAGGAACAGTTAGCGCGATGGTTCTGGAAAGGGACCTTGAGCCATGCTGAGTATGCACTACTAAGCTAATCGATCATGAGGGAACAAAATTTATAAGGCATGATGAATTTCACTGTCCAAGTCCAAGTCCTTGTGTTGAGAGTCCTACCATAGTCAAAGTTTTTGGAGCAGCTGCTCATTTTCTTAATTATGGTGTCATGATCAGCCTTGATGAAAATTGGTGTTATCTCATGAAGAAATTGCCTAATGATACTGCACAATCCCTACTTATAATCTATCCATCCATCCATAACGCTTACTCCTTTTCAGGGTCACGGGGAACCTGGAGCCTATCCCAGGGAGCATCGGGCACAAGGAGGGGTACACCCTGGACATAGTGCCAGTCCACTGCAGGGCACAATCACATACATATAGACTCACATACACATTCATACACTATGGACACTTTAGACACACCAATCAGCCTACCATGCATGTCTTTGGACTGGGGGAGGAAACCCCCCGCAGCAAGGGGAGAACATGTAAACTCCGCACACACCGCCCTGGCGGGAATCAAACCCCGGACCCTGGAGGTGTGAGGCAAATGTGCTAACCACTAAGCCACCCTGCAACCCTTAGGTATAATATCCAACTTAATACAATCATATCGGATGATGATTTTGTATAATCAGGTACTTTAGATTATATTTTAGGATTATATCTCAGGTACCTCTTCAAAAGGAGGTACCTGAGTGCTGTACGTATGTGTCAAACCCTACTTTATAGTTGACGCAGTACATTAATGACATAGGAGTTACATGATCATGTTAATGCTATCGATCAAGTTAACCATGATTGATCAGGTGCCTGGCCTGTTAGTGATATGGCCGGAAAATTCTACCGAGTTTCCTGATGTTCATTGTCACCCTTGTTTTCAATCCTTTCTATCACCCTCCTGTTAATTTCTGCCATGGTTTGCTGTTGCCGCCTGTGTGTCTCTAAAAGCATGACCCTGGCCCAAGTAGCAGAAGCCACAATTTTTCTAAATTCAGTTGATATGCCTAATTCCTACATTTAATCTCTTCTTACGTTTAATATAACATACTTTGCAGACGGATAAATGGGTGCCAATTACCCAATCCTTGTTTTGGGATACGTAGATGGATAATCACCTGGCCAGTGGTAATAGTACATAGAATAGTATAAAAGGGTTAAGCTTGCTTTAATTGATAATTTTAGGGTAATCCAAAGGGTTGCAAAATATTTTTCCTTATTTTCCATGATTTTTATACAATCATTTAAGATCAGTTACTTACTCATGGTTTCATGTTTTTGGTTTTCTATCCTTGATTATGTTTTTGTCATTGTGTTTTGTCGTTTGTCTTGTGTTTCTCTTTCAATTTTCTTTAAATAGCCTTGGGTACAGGACTCTATGGTAACAATTTCTTACACTTGTGCTCCTAATTGCAAACATTTAGGAGCACAGTCAAACATTTTGGAGCATGGTTTAAGTTATTAATAGTAACATTAATGTGCCACAATATAACACATAAGATTTCACACATGAGAAAACTTGACCTTGTCAATTATGACAGAATTTATGAACATAGTGTGAGCCATGACAAATTAATTTATCTTACATTAATATTTTCCCTTATATTTACCTTATATTAATATTTTCAGTTAATTTTACAGACTGTATGCAAAAAACATCCGTTAACCTGTCCCACCTTGCAAACAAATACAATAAACCTCAATGTTCAGTGTTTGAAGTCTGCTCCTCTTAAATGTATTTAAAGCTACATTATTAGACATTTTCCACTGTCATGGTTCTGGGCTGGAGTCAGTTATTGACCCACTCTGTGTGTGTTGTGTATATATCTGAATAATCTCATATAGGATGTGATTAGGTGAGTTAATTTGCCCATCAGATGCACAGAGCTTTAGTTTAATGGTATTCATTACTGATGCTCAGTTCAGGATTTTTACAGCCGATGCCGATCCAGATACCAATCTTTTTTTGTTTTTTGTTTAAACTACAAGCACCCACCCTCCCCAGATCTAACAGGATAGAGAGGTGCCCCCACTCCTTAGTAAGTGACAGAATTAGCATTAACAGTTTTCAATTTAACTAATAAATGTGTTTATTCACTATGGGTTAATTTGTAACAAAGTAAAATTGAAGGAACAAAAGTAATTAAAATAAACTTCGGCTATTTAAATTTAACTGAAAACAAACAAAACAACAATTGGTCAGAAATCCTCTTTGACCAGGCTGGAGTAATTCACGAGAATAGAAACAAAAGGTCACTTCCAAATCCATGCCAAATCACGTGTCAGAATGCTCATGAACACATTGGAAGAGTATATAAATCCCCTTCAGGAAAATTTGTTGGTAATGGTTCCATGAATAAAAGTTTTTCTAACTCAATCGTTTGGTCTTCATCCCTTAGGGAGAAATCACAATGACTTGCTTACCAGTGTTCAGTAGAAATTGGGAAGCATAATGTACATCACCACTCTTGGGTGAGGCACTGGATGGTGCCCAGTGGATGGAAGGGTAAGGTCTCTCGACCCAATGACCCCCAGCGATTGTGCGCATGCTCAAAGCTGCAATCCAGTGCAACGGAGATCCAATCGAGTAAACACACGACCCCCACCAATAAGTCCCTTACGTTTTTAGTTTGTTTGAACCAACAAGACGAAAAATGTAAGCATTGTAATATATCCGAAGTTAACTCTTCAGCTTAACTCTCGCCACTGCTCTAATTCTCTCTCCACTCCTCGTTCAAAATGGCGGTGTTCACATGAACGCAATATCAAAATAAAAGTCTTTACTAAATAGACTTTGTAGGTTCCCCTACATCCCCCCCCCGCTAAACCCTGCCATACCACTGGACTTCTGCTCAGCGGCTCAGTCCCTGAAAAATAAAGAACAGGGAATGGTAGGAAAACATTCTTCACAGTGGAAATCATCAGTACAAATACAAGGTTTAAAGTCATTCAACTGGAAATGGTTGAGATAAATTCACATTAAAAGAAAATTCCAAAACATTCAGGTTTGCATATAATTACTTCAAGACATAGCTAGTCCTATACCTAACTGGTAAGGTACCTCTGTTCCGACATTGGGAACATTCAGGAATGCTTTCATTCTCACTTTCAGATCATCAGATTCACCTGAATTTATTCACCCCATCATACAGACGGACCTACTGAATCGTCAGCTGACACCTTGTGGTCATGCTTCCTAATGCCTGTGTCTAATTCATCCTCATCTTCCCCTCCACACCCTGTGTGGTGGGTGCAAGTGTAACAAAAGGAGTGGCAAAAACATCAGAGTCTTAAGAGTCACTGGGTTCTTGTTCTGTGCATTCCCTAGATTTACATCTAAACGTGCAAGGTGGTGTTGATGACTGAAAAGTGCAATGCTTGATTTGATCCCTGTGTACAACTTCACATGGGCCCCCTTTCTTTGGAGGAATTGTGTAAACTGGAGTATCCGCATGATTCTGTTTAACCACAATGTAAGGTAGGGATTCCCAATGGTCTTGTATCTTATTCCTTCCCCTATGTGAACGGTTGTGTAGCAGAACACGGTCACCACATCTTATGAGGGCTCTATATGATCTGCAATCATAGGCTCTTTTCCTTCGATTTGAAGCCTCTTGAGCTGCATTGTTGCCCACTTCAATGGCAGTCTTCAACCTGTCATAATGGTTCCTCACCCAGTCATCCTGATTGTCAACTCCACTGTCATCCAAATATCTCCCACCAAGGATATCCATTGGCATTCGGCATCTCTCCCGAACACCAAGAATGGTGAATAGCCGGTTGAAGCATGGACCCGGCTATTGTAGGCCATAACTAACTCGGGTAGATACAGGGAATTACCCTGTGGGTGATACAGACTTGTGCGACTCTTTCCGATTCCATATACTTTACATAGTTCTTTGATGACACTGGCTTTGAAACATCAACCTTGGTTGGAATGTAGTGGTGCAGGACAGCCATAGTGGACAAACCAATGCTGTACAAGTGCTTTTGCCGTAGTGAAAGCAGTCTGATTCCTGGTTGGCACTGCCACCGTGAAGCAAGTGAACATGTCAGTTAAGATGAGGACATTCTCATACCCTTCCACAGATGATCGTGCTGACTCTCATACACATTGTAACGTAAGGATTCTGGGACAACCAACTAACAAATTTCTTCTCCGTCTCTTGGGTCAAGGACAGTTCGGAACAACACACCCCTTTTTAGCTTCAGCTGGTGGAATTGTAGAGCAAGCCTTTTTATCCCCACATTTAGCTCTACTGGACTCAATTTCTGATGGGTCAGTACAGCATGGGAGATAGGTGCTATATTAGGATCGATCTTATGTAGCTCCTCTGTATCACTCCAGTTATATCCAAGGACTTTCCCTGTCACAGATGCCTGGACTGATACCTGAACTTTATGCTGCTTTTCAATGGCTGGCCATAAGCAGGTGCGCACCTCCTCGGAGTCCATCCTAATGAAGTCTTTACCAGAATCCTCTTGCTCAGGCTCCTCACCTGATGGGATCCTTGACAACACATCTGCATTAGTGTTTTCTCATCCTGGCCTGTAGTAGACCTCAAAAACATACTAGGCCAGCTGAGCCACCCACCGTTGTTCAACAGCTCCTAAATTTGCTGTGTCCAGGTAGCGCAATGGTTATGATCAGTGACCACAGAAAATTTGGAAGAGATCAAATATTCTTTAAACTTTTTGGTCACTGCCCATTTTAGGGAAAGCAACTCTAGCTTGAAAGCACTGTAATTTTAGTCATTCTGTTCTGACCCACACAGGCCCCAACTCGCACATGCAATTACATGTTCAGCTCCTCCTTGTTCTTGGCTCAATACGGCTCCAAAACCATGCAAACTCCCATCTGTTGTGAGTATGAAGGGATGGCTGAAATCTGTGTAGTCGAGTACTGGTGAACATATTAAGCACTGCTTGAATTTGTTGAATGCAGTCTGGCGCTCAGTGGTCTGGTTAAAATGCTCGACCATTTTCCCCTTTCCTCCTTTACCAACCAGGGCATGAAGCGGCCGGGCCAGATGTGCAAAGCTGGGAACAAACCTCCTGTAATAACTCATGAATCCAAGGACTTGTCTCACTTCCTTGATGCTCTTGGGTATAGGCCATATTTCCAATGCCTGTGTTTTCTCTCTGTCAACCTGTATTCCCTGAGAGGAGATCAGATGACCCAAGAATTTCACCTAAGGCTTTAAAAGAAAGCACTTGCTGGACTTCAAACCGTGTCTCAACCTGTCGAACACAATTTCTAGTCTTTGACAGTGACTATCAAAATCTTTTAAAAAAAACGATAATATCATCAAGGTAGATGAGTAGAATGTCAAACATCAGATCACCGAACACCACCCCCATCAAATGTTGAAAAGTGGCAGGAGCATTGCAAAGTCCAAATGGCATCCTGGTCCATTCAAATAGTCCAAAGGGAGTAGTGACGGCTGTCATTCCCCTGTCTTCCTCACTCTTGGCCACTTGGAAATAGCTGGACGTTAGGTCAAGTGTGGAGAACAGCTGCGCATTCCCCAAGACATCTAGCGATTCCTCCACGCGAGGGAGGCTTCTACCTGATGTTGCTGCACAGCCTTGACGTGCAGAGCACCTTCCTTCTCCTCAAACTCAAAAAGCACTTTTGGGACAACTTCCTGCAGCTTACACAGAGTTGCTATCCTACACCGAGGCATAAGCTTTACAGCCCTTTCACTAGAATTCAGCACTCTCTCCCGGACTTTACCATCAGCTGTCCTGGCGAGCACATTAACAATCAGAACACTCTTGGGCAAACTGACTTCTGGTGAGGCTTCCACCAACACCTGGCAGCTCACTTTTGGTGGTATTCTACAGCGACCGTCCAAAACACACTCACTGAAAATGGCGGTGTTCATGTCAACGCAATATCAAAAAAGTTTTTACTAAATAGATTTTGTAGGTTCCCCTACACATGCATAGAGCATGTTCAGAGCATCTGGGTGCAAGGCATCATCATCACAGACAGGTGGTGTAGCTTTGTAGTCTCTAAGTGTCTGTAAGCTTTGCCACACAAGTCTTGTGCCCTTGGTGTTGGTGAAGTGACTGTGGATTCTTTCTGCGTAGTTGCACTTTGACTCTCTTATGGCCTGGGACAGATTAGCCCTTGCTGTTGGCCTTTCTTGCCATCAGACCTGAAGGCAGAATCTCAGGTTTTCAGTCATCCATGGGGTCTGGTTTGCATGTGTGGTGATGGTCATGAAAGATGTTACATGATGTATGCACTTGCTTATGTAGCCAGTTACTGAAGCTGTGTATTCCTCCAAGTGATGACATTTTGCCTCATGGTTTGAGGAATATCAGTTACACTCAGTGAACTGGACAAAAGCTACTCTCCTGGACTTCTTACAAGGACATTTCTCAGCAGGGTTAGCTCCTTGGCCTTGTGGCCGCCATTTTGGCCATCCACACCCCTACTGATGGACCCTCTGTGGGGCAACTTCCTCTATCCTCTAACATTAAGGTATATGCATTATAGCATGTGGCTGAGGCTACCTGCATATCACACATACATTCCTGGGACCTTTCTGTTGACCGGGAAGGTCTGTCACGTGCCCCATTTGAGCCATTTGACTCTAAAGGTAGCTCATCTGCTGGCCCTGACATCTCTCAAGTGACTAGATCTACAAGCACTCTCTTTTGCGCCTTCGTGCCTCTACATTGGCCCTGGATTAGCCAATTCCCCAGATATTCCATTCCTGTCTCAAGTGTCTTGCAGTGACCCTCAAGCTCAGATATTTTGAACAAGGCCATGCCCTCAGTATGATGGAGTGGGTATCCTCATTCCCACAGCATGAAACTGATGCAACATTGAGTTCCCAGTGAAAGGGAATGTCTGGGTTACGCATGTAATCCTGTTGCCTGAGAAGGGAATGAAACGTTGCATAGCTTTGTCATACTGGGGCATGCCTGTGAATTGTGTTTTTGCTTCAGATAATAGAGACTGAGGGCGTGGTTCACAGGTTACGTTTTTATATCATGCAACATGCTTAATTAACATGTTACCTGGCCATGGCAGGTCTATAAATAGGAATAATGTTACACAAGCTTCAGATGCCGGTCATGTGCGAGGGTGCCCAAGATTTTATTTAGAAGCTAGGTAGAAAAATAATTATTATATGAAACCTCATTTGCATAACCAGATGGAAGTAACTATTAAGATTAATATTAGCTATGAACTGGAAAACCCGATAAAATTACATACATACATACATACGTACATACATATATATGTGTGTGTGTGTATGTGTGTTCAACAGTGTGGACTTATTAATTACAGACTTATTAATGTATAATTATGTGTATAATGTATCGTAAGATCAGCAGATTTACATCTGTGACCTTTGTTCTGGCTGACATAAGATTAAAAGGTTTTTATACATGTTTTAGCATGTGTTTCATCTTTATAGCATCTTCTGTGTATCTCATGTGACCTTAAAGAACCAGTTAGGGCACAATCCCAGCAGTCCCAGCAAACCCATCACACACCACTCAGTGAGAGAATACCTGCTCAGCTCTGTCTGAAGGAAAACAGAACGTGACAAAGAGGAACAGGTATGAACACTGTGAGAACTGTGAGGTGAGAACACGCATAACCAAGAGGCATCTCTATGAAAGAGATAGAGCCCCGAGCAAAAAAGAGCATATATAGAAAAGAGGACACTCCCCATGCCAGCTGGCTGCCAGAAAATAATTCACCCTCACACAGTATTCACAAATAAAACGAATAAAAAATGACTAGGTGATTTGATCGCACTCATTCTGTCATGAAATATCAGAGAAGGAACTCTGCAGTTCCCAGCAGCCACTACACCTCGCTGCGTCACGGTCACCTGACCACCTGCAGCTGAATCACGTCCATGTTAACGAGCACTAATTTGCATATTAGCAACAGCTTGCACAACATTTTAATTCATTAATGAATAATAATCAAGTAATCAACTAAGAAAAAGTATAATAGAAATATAAAAAAGAGAATAGAATTTTAAGAGTATAAATAAAAGATTAAGATTATAGAACGTGTGATTTATGTGATTTCATTGAATGTCTGTGGGATTTATGCTTTGATTCAAATCAAATTTCATTGCTATAGCACTTTAACACGGGGACACTGAAACACTCACACCTACACTGACAGGCACACATACTGTATAAAGCATACCAAACCCCCACACACAAACAATATACACATGTACATATGTCCTCTCCCTCTCTGTCTCTGTCTCGCTGTTGCATGCTGGGAGTTGGGTAAAGGTGAGTCACTGCTAGTGAAAGCAGGATACGTGTTCAGATCTCTTTCATTTGATTACTACGTGATTTGATCACACTCATTACTGAGTGATTTGTGCTGGTTAGAGTTCAAATGTGTTTTCATGTACAGTGGCAAGAAAAAGTATGTGAACCCTTTAGAATTTCATCGTTTTCTGTATTCATTTGTCATAAAATGTGATCTGATCTTTATCTAAGTCAGGGGTCTTGACAAATATAATGTGCCTAAAAGAATAACACAAAAAAATTTCTGATCCCTCATGTCTTTATTGAACACACTCAGTCAACATTCAAAATGACAGTGGAAAAAGTAAGTGAACCCTTAGAATTAATAACTGGTTGACCCCGCCCCTTGGCAGTCATAACCTCAACCAGGCGCTTCCTGTAGCTGTGGATCAGACCTGCACATCGTTCAGGAGGAATTGTAGCCCATTCTTCCTGCAGAACTGCTTTAGCTCGGTCATATTCTTTGGACATATTCATGTGTATGGCTTTCTACAAGTCCTTCCACAGCATCTCTATTGGGTTGAGGTCTGGGATCTGACTCGGACACTCCAATAGGCTGATTTTGTTTTTCTGAAGACAATCTGTTGTGGACTTGCTCCGGTGTTTTGGGTCATTGTCCTGTTGCATCACCCAACTTCTACACAGTTTCAGCAGACGTACAGACATTCTCACATTATCCTGAAGAATTGTCTGATATACTTGGGAATCCATCTTCCCCTCAAGCTGGCCAGGCCCTGATGCAGCAAAGCAGGCCCAAATCATGAGTTTCCTTCACCATACTTTACGGTTGGGATGATGTTTTCATGATGATATGCCGTGCCCTTTCTACACCAGATGTAGTGCTGTGTGGTTTTTCCAAATAGTTCAATCGTAGTTTCATCAGTCCACAAAACATTTTGCCCGTACCGCTGTGGAGTGTCAATGTGCGCTTTTACAAACTTCAGACGTGCAGCAATGTTCTTTTTAGTAAGCAGTGGCTTCCTTCGTGGTGTCCTGTCGTAGATACCCTGCTTGTTCAATGTTTTGTGCATTGTAGACTCATGAACAGAGATGTTTGCCAGTTCCAATGATGCCTTCAAATCTTTGGCTGTCTTTCAGGGTTGTTTCTTTACCTCACTGATGAGTCTTTGATGTGCTCTTTGTGTCATTTTGACTGGGCGCCCAATTCTTGGCAGCAGTCCCAAAGTGTCTCCATTTGTTGAATGTCTGCCTAACTGTAGACTGCTGAATTTCTAAAGTTTTTGAAATCACTTTGTGACCCTTGCCAGCTTTATGTAAATCAACTATTCTTGATCGTAGATCCTCTGAAAGCTCTTTTTGGCGAGGCATGGCTCACAAAAGCGTGTGTTTCTTGTATAGAGAAAACTCCAAAAGTTTTAAGGGTTTTTATCAGTCAAAGTAGCTGTAGTCCACACCTCCAAACTCATTTTCTTAACGAGACTCCAGGTGTGCAAACAAAAAAGGTCATTAACTCAAGGGTTCACATACTTTTTCCACAAGCACTACGAGGCTTTTTTGGTTGTTTTTTCCCTTGTGTTTGGTAGCAGAGATGTAAACTCCTGTCATTGTTATCTCTCTGCATGGTTTCATTATGTCTCTGAAGATAGTGTCATGGTGGATAACAATTTCATGGGAACTGAAGACAAAGTTGGTGATGAAGCAATTTCCTCTTCCTCCTGCTAAGTGAATGAATGTAAATGAATGTAAATTTAAATCAGAAGTAGTGCAGTTCCTAAAGGAACGACGTTTTGTCACTCGCCTGATATAGAGAACGGAATCGTTATGAATGACATGTTGGTATGTTTCCTCGCTGTTTAATTCCTCTGTAAACATTACAGTTTCAAATCGCCCACCTTTTCTACATAATGAAGCACTGGAGTGTGAACTCACACACTTAGGAAAAATGACTAGCTTGTTTAAAATGATCTCACTGGACTGCAAACACCCTGCGCAAACACATGTAACGTCTTCTAGGAAAAAGCTTTACATGAATTTAGACTCGCCTGGATATCTCTTTCCATGTGAAGTCAGAAGGGAGAATTTATATATATATATATATATATATACGGTTTATACGAGCTGGGCAGTGTGAAATGTTTTGAGATAGATTACAGATTTTCTTGTCAAGTATTGTAATGTATGCTTTTAATAACTGACATGACATAACTGGATGCATCACAGGAGACTGCCTCTGAGAAGCAGCATCACTTCAGAATGGAACTCAGAGATTATCCACTGGATGATTTTGACCAGGAGGTTTAAAATCTGTGCACACAAAAACTGTGTGCATGACCGTCACTGGTGCCTGTAAATACTCAACTTGTCATGTTTGGTGTTGATCATCTTTAAAGTAGATTTACACTGAAGGAGGGATATGAAGGAAGAATAAACAAACAAACGAATAAAAAATGACTAGGTGATTTGATCACACTCCTTCTGTCATGAAATATCAGAGAAGGAACTCTGCAGTTCCCAGCAGCCACTACACCTCCCGGCGTCACAGTCACATGACCACCTGCAGCTGAATCACGTCCATGTTAACGAGCACTAATTTGCTTATTATCAACAGTTTGCACCGCATTCCATGTACTGTGTTTGTCTTTCAATGACATCGCAATTATGGTCTTTGTTTAATGTTTATTCTTTGCCTTAGTTTTTGCCAGAAGATCTACAGTCACTATTTTGTGTTTGTTTATATTTTCAATTAAAATCTAATCTGCACTTACCTCCGTCTCCGCCTCCCGAAATCACACATTCCACACAATTCAAACCGGTCATTTAAAACTTGTTGAAATGAAGTTTAGTAAAAGCAATGAGATCATGTTCTGATGAAAACGAGAAACTTGATATTTTGTATGTAAACACTTTATGTAAATCTGTTTTTTTTTTTTTTTTTAATTTAAAATCCCCTTAGGCTCCGCCCACTTCACAATCACAACACATATTTCTGAAAAGCTTGTTTACTGCGATACCGGTTCACCTCATTATGATTGTTTTGTTGTTGATTTCTGTGATGTCACTGAATGTCTGTGGGATTTCTGCTTTGATTCAAATCTAATTTCATTGCTACAGCACTTTAACACGGGGACTCTGTCACGAAGCAGCTTCACTTCTAAACGAGTGAAAAGAACAATAACAACAACAAGTGCAGTGTCTTCATCACTGCACACCTTTAACAAACACACAGTATTAACATCAGCTCAGAGTCAGAAACACTCACACCTACACTGACTGGTTCTCAATCACACACACACACACACACACACACACACACTTCAGCATGTGGAGTCATGTGGTCTGGGTATCGATCTGCCAACCCTACGATTAGTGGACAACCCACTCTACCAACTGAGCCACAGCCGCCCATTCGGTTATTCGGACCTATAAATGAAACATTTCACACCAGTTCAGATCCACCCATTCTCATATGATGTTGATTTAAAGCTCGGTAAGGGAAATGAAGGATTAAAAAAAACTGTGTCTGGTGTAAATGTAACAAGAGACGTGAAATTCTGGACAAGCTGGAACAAGAAATTTTTGCCTTGAAAGTCTACCCTGAAAAATATGAAATAGAACTGCAGAGTTCCTTCTCTGATATTTCATGACAGAAGGAGTGTGATCAAATCACCTAGTCATTTTTTATTCGTTTGTTTGTTTATTCTTCCTTCATATCCCTCCTTCAGTGTAAATCTACTTTAAAGATGATCAACACCAAACATGACAAGTTGAGTATTTACAGGCACCAGTGACGGTCATGCACACAGTTTCTGTGTGCACAGATTTTAAACCTCCTGGTCAAAATCATCCAGTGGATAATCTCTGAGTTCCATTCTGAAGTGATGCTGCTTCTCAGAGGCAGTCTCCTGTGATGCATCCAGTTGTGTCATGTCAGTTATTAAAAGCATACATTACAATACTCGACAAGAAAATCTATAATCTATCTCAAAACATTCATATTGCCCAGCTCGTATAAACCGTATACAGTATCTCACAAAATGAGTACACCCCTCACATTTGTGTAAATAATTGATGATATCTTTTCATGTGAGAACACTGAAGTAATGACACTTTGCTACAAAGTACAGTAGTGAGTGTACAGCTTGTGTAACAGTGTAAACGTAATTTTGCTGTCCCCTCAAAATAACTGCAGCTCAGTGTCAGGGTCTTGGTAATCTTCTTATAGCCTAGGCCATCTTTATGTAGAGTAACAATTCTTTATTTGAGATCCTCAGAGAGTTCTTTGCCATGAGGTGCCATGTTGAACTTCCAGTGACCAGTATGAGGGAGTGTGAGACCGATGACACCAAATTTAACACACCTGCTCCCCATTCACACCTGAGACCTTGTAACACTAACAAGTCACATGACACCGGGGATGGAAAATGGCTAATCGGGCCCAATTTGGACATTTTCACTTAGGGGTGTACTCACTTTTGTTGTCAACGGTTTTGACATTAATGTGTGTGTGTGGAGGTATTATGAGAGGACAGCAAACGTACACTGTTACACAAGCTGTACACTCACTACTTTACATTGTAGCAAAGTGTCATTTCTTCAGTGTTGTGACATGAAAAGCTATCATCAAATATTTACACAAGTGTGAGGGGTGTACTCTATATATATATATTTTTTTCCCTTCTGACTTCACATGGAAAGAGATATCCAGGCGAGTCTAAATTCATGTAAAGCTTTTTCCTAGAAGACGTTACATGTGTTTGCGCAGGGTGTTTGCAGTCCAGTGAGATCATTTTAAACAAGCTAGTCATTTTTCCTAAGTGTGTGAGTTCACACTCCAGTGCTTCATTATGTAGAAAAGGTGGGCGATTTGAAACTGTAATGTTTACAGAGGAATTAAACAGTGAGGAAACATACCAACATGTCATTAATAACGATTCCGTTCTCTATATCAGGCGAGTGACAAAACGTCATTCCTTTAGGAACTGCACTACTTCTGCTTTAACTTTACATTCATTTACATTCATTCACTTAGCAGGAGGAAGAGGAAATTGCTTCATCACCAACTTTGTCTTCAGTTCCCATGAAATTGTTATCCACCATGACACTATCTTCAGAGACATAATGAAACCATGCAGAGAGATAACAATGACAGGAGTTTACATCTCTGCTACCAAACACAAGGGAAAAAACAACCAAAAAGCCTCCTAGTGCTTGTGGAAAAAGTATGTGAACCCTTGAGTTAATGACCTTTTTTGTTTGCACACCTGGAGTCTCGTTAAGAAAATGAGTTTGGAGGTGTGGACTACAGCTACTTTGACTGATAAAAACCCCTCAAACTTTTGGAGTTTTCTTTATACAAGAAACACACGCTTTTGTGAGCCATGCCTCGCCAAAAAGAGCTTTCAGAGGATCTACGATCAAGAATAGTTGATTTACATAAAGCTGGCAAGGGTTACAAAGTGATTTCAAAATCTTTAGAAATTCAGCAGTCTACAGTTAGGCAGACATTCGACAAATGGAGACACTTTGGGACTGCTGCCAAGAATTGGGCGCCCAGTCAAAATGACACAAAGAGCACATCAAAGACTCATCAATGAGGTAAAGAAACAACCCTGAAAGACAGCCAAAGATTTGAAGGCATCATTGGAACTGGCAAACATCTCTGTTCATGAGTCTACAATGCACAAAACATTGAAAAAGCAGGGTATCTACAGCAGGACACCACGGAGGAAGCCACTGCTTACTAAAAAGAACATTGCTGCACGTCTGAAGTTTGTAAAAGCGCACCTTGTCACTCCACAGCGGTACGGGCAAAATGTTTTGTGGACTGATGAAACTAAGATTGAACTATTTGGAAAAACCACACAGCACTACATCTGGTGTAGAAAAGGCTCATCATTTCATCATGAAAACATCATCCCAACCGCAAAGTATGGTGCAGGAGTCTCATGATTTGGGTGTTTTGGGTCGTTGTCCTGTTGCATCACCCAACTTTTGGGCCTCAAGATTTGGGCCTGCTTTGCTGCATCAGGGCCTGGCCAGCTTGATGGGAAGATGGATTCCCAAGTATATCAGACAATTCATCAGGTGAGAATGTCGGTACATCTGACGGGGCGGCTGTGGTGCAGTTGGTAGAGTGGGTTGTCCACTAATCGTAGAGCTGGTGGTTCGATTCCCGGCCCGGGTGACTCCACACCTTGTTCTTGGGCAAGACAAGCTAGCGTTAGCGATGGAAAGATAGCGCCATGCATGGCAGCTCAGCTACCATTGTTTTGTGTGTGAATTGGTGAATGAGACACAGTGTAACATTTACCATTTACGTCTGCTGAAACTGTGTAGAAGTTGGATGATGCAACAGGACAACGACCCAAAACACCGGAGCAAGTCCACAACAGATTGTCTTCAGAAAAACAAAATCAGCCTATTGGAGTGTCCGAGTCAGATCCCAGACCTCAACCCAATAGAGATGCTGTGGAAGGACTTGTAGAAAGCCATACACATTAATATGTCCAAAGAATATGACCGAGCTAAAGCAGTTCTGCAGGAAGAATGGGCTACAATTCCTCCTGAACGATGTGCAGGTCTGATCCACAGCTACAGGAAGCGCCTGGTTGAGGTTATGACTGCCAAGGGGCGGGGTCAACCAGTTATTAATTCTAAGGGTTCACTTACTTTTTCCACTGTCATTTTGAATGTTGACTGAGTGTGTTCAATAAAGACATGAGGGATCAGAAATTTTTTTGTGTTATTCTTTTAGGCACATTATATTTGTCAAGACCCCTGACTTAGATAAAGATCAGATCACATTTTATGACAAATTTATGCAGAAAACGATGAAATTCTAAAGGGTTCACATACTTTTTCTTGCCACTGTACATGAAAACACATTTGAACTAACCAGCACAAATTACTCACTAATGAGTGTGATCAAATCACGTAATCAAATGAAAACGATCTGAACATGTATCCTGCTTTCACTAGCAGTGACTCATGTTTACCCAACTCCCAGCATGCAACAGTGAGACAGAGACAGAGAGGGAGAGGACATATGTACATGTGTATATTGTTTGTGTGTGGAAGTTTGGTATGCTTTATATGTGTGCGTGTGTGTGTGGGTGACGGCTAGGTGTGGAATCTGTGTGGCATCTGTGTGGAGTGTTTGTGTGGTGTGTGTGTGTGCATGACTAGTTTAAACAATGTATATTATTTTAGTAAAGACTCTTTGGTATTAAGTAAAAAATCCTTTAAAATAATAAAAAGTACCTGTAATCCCAGCATGTAACAGCGAGACAGAGACAGAGAGGGAGACTACATATGTACATGTGTATATTATTTGTGTGTGTGGGTTTGGTATGCTTAATATGTGTGCCTGAAGTCTTTGTTGTCTGTGTGTATTGTGTGTTTAAAATAATAACGCGTATCTGTAATTTTTGTCTGGTTTCTCACAGCGTGGTCCGGTGGCTCTTGTTGTCGTTACAGGTAGTCAGTGTAGGTGTGAGTGTTTCTGACTCTGAGCTGATGTTAATACTGTGTGTTTGTTAAAGGTGTGCAGTGATGAAGACACTGCACTTGTTTTTATTGTTCTTTTCACTCGTTTAGAAGTGAAGCTGCTTCGTGACAGAGTCCCCGTGTGAAAGTGCTGTAGAAATAAAAAGTTGATTTGAATCAAAGCAGAAATCCCACAGACATTCAGTGACATCACAGAAATCACACGTTCTATACTCTGTAAACTTAATTTGTGTGTGTGCAGGTAAAAAGAATGATTCTGTGGCCAGGTATGGGAGATAGAAATAATATTTTAATGAAAATAAATAATATAATAAGTATTTCTATACCAATAATTATTTGTTCATTTTTCATTAGTTGATTAGTTGATTATTATTATTATTTAATGAAGTAATAGATTGCTGAGAAACCATAAATAAAGTGTTTCATTAATTTTATTTGTAAATACTGTGTGAATTCTTTTCTGACAGTCAGTTGGTGTGGGGAGTGTCTGCTTTTCTACATATGCATTTTTTTTTTATCATTCAGCAGCAGGGTTTTATGCTCGGAGCTCTATCTCTTTCATAGAGACGCCTCTGCGTTATGAGTGTTCACATGAATATGTGTGCCTCTTTGTCACATTCCATTTTCCTTCAGACAGAGCTGTGCAGATAATCTGATATGATTAGCCCTGAACTACTAACAGCTGCGGGCAATACAGAAACACACGTGACTTGACAACACATGACAGGACGGGGCGGGGACATGACATCAACAACAACAACAACAAAAGACAAGTGGTTATGCACGTCAAAATGCCATTGCTGTAAAAATAGAAGAAGCAGGTGCTCATGCAATAGTGCTAGAACACTCTGCTCCTCGGGGGGAATCATGACAGAACCCCCCCCCCAAAGGCACTGCTCAGCAGACTCAGGCGTGAGCAGAACTGGGCTGTCTGTGTCAGTAGACTCGGGCGTGAACAGAACTTGGGTGGTCGTGTCGGTAATCTTGGACGTGGACTGAACTTGGACGACCAGGTCAGTAAACTTGGACATGGACTGAACTTGGATGACCGGGTGTCAGTAAACTTGGATGTTGACTGAACTTGGACAACCAGGTCAGTAAACTTGGACATGGACTTAACTTGGACGACCGGGTCAGTATACTTAGATATTAGCGGAACTTGGTTAACTGGATCAGCAGGCTTGGATGTGACATCAGGAACTTGTAACTTGCCTTGGACCTCAGGGACTGGAGACTTGACTTGGGCGTCAGAGACGGGAGACTTGATTTGGGTGTCAGAGATGGGAGAATGGACTTGGATGTCAGGGACATGAGACTGGACTTGGATGTCAGAGACTTGAGACTGGACTTGGGCTTGGACCTCAGGGACTTGAGACTGGACTTGGATGTTTAGAACTTGAGACTGGACTTGGATGTCCGGAACTTGAGACTGGAATTGGACATCTGGAACTTGAGACTGGACTTGGACATCAGGAACTTGAGACTGGACTTGTAGTCAGGAACTTGAGACTGGACTTGGACTGGAGATTTGGCTTGGACTTGAACTTGGGCTTGGACATGGGACTTGGGACTTGGCTTGGACTTGGACATGGGACTTGGCTTGGGCTTGAGACTTGGCTTGGACTTTGACCTGAGACTTGGCTGGGACATGGACTTGGGACTTGGCTTGGACTTTGACCTGAGACTTGGCTTGGACTTTGACCTGAGACTTGGCTTGGACTTTGACCTGAGACTTGGCTTGGACTTTGACCTGAGACTTGGCTGGGACATGGACTTGAGACTTGGCCTGTTCTTGGACTTGAGACTTGGCTGGGACTTGGACTTGAGACTTGGCTTGGACTTGACCTGAGACTTGGCCTGGACTTGGAGTTGAGACTTGGCTGGGACTTTGACCTGAGACTTGGCCTAGACTTGGACTTGAGACTTGGCTGGGACTTGGACTTGAGACTTGGCCTGGACTTGGACTTGAGACATGGCTGGGACTTTGACCTGATATCTGGCCTGGACTTGGACTGGACTTGGACTTGAGACTTGGCTTGGACTTGATACTTGGATATGGGCGGAACTCCCTTAACTGAATGAGCGTTGATTGCCCTGTCTATCTCCTCATAATAAAGGTTGAAGGGCGGGTCAGACTGGGGCTGTCCATTTACTCTCCACCCCAGCAAGTCAAGACCACGAAGTTGTCCGGGCTGTGAGAACTTATCCAAAAAAAGTTCCGCCAACTGAGTGACATCATGGAAGGCTGACGACCCAGCACTCACCAGCTGCTCCGCCCAGTCATGGGCCGGACCGCAAAACCTTAACACCATGAACCCAATCCATCCTCTCTGAGAAGGCTTGGGATATGCCAGGCTGCAAAAATACACCTGGCAGCTAAACAGAAACTCCAGTGGGTAGCTCCCCAATCCCGCTGTCTCTAGCGGAAGCTAAGAGTAATCCAAGCGTTCCCCGATGCGGTATTGTCCTATTACTTCCCCGGTTTCTGTCACGAATCGTGACGTAACTGAAGTAGGACGGATGCAAGCGCAGTTAGAACGAGAGTTTTATTTACAAAGAGGAGTGAGCAAACAGGGTCGAGAAACAAACGAGAAACAAATAACATAGCGGAAAAACAGTAACTAACCTAAATATTAACTATGGTATAAACTATGACTAGGAAACATGAACCATGAAACATGACATGAACAAAGACTCTGACTCTACATTTACATTTACATTTATTCACTTGGCAGATGCTTTTATCCAAAGCGACTTACAAATAAGCAAAGCGATATATCAAGCAGAGAACAATACAAGTAGTGCTACTATACAAGATCCATTCATTGAGTTATGCTATAACTCTATGCTATGCTATCTCTATCTAACTCTAATTATCCACAAAGAGTGTATCATGGTACCCGGTATATATCCACCGGCATGATTAGCCCTGAACTACTAACAGCTGCGGCCAATACAGAAACACACGTGACTTGACAACACATGACAGGACGGGGCGGGGACATGACATCAACAACAACAACAACAAAAGACACGTGGTTATGCACGTCAAAATGTCATTGCTGTAAACATAGAAGAAGCAGGTGCTCACACAATAGCGCTAGAGCACTCTGCTCTTGTTGTGGATAAAATCAAACTTCAAAGGCAGAGAGTTTTGTAGATGTCAAACGTAATCAACTTTATTGGAAACCAACAAAGTGTGACTGTCTGCAGAGAGTCCAACTTGTACATACACAAACATGTCTTTATATACTTCCCAAAACAGTAAACCTAATTCCTAGGTGTGGCATTCAACGTTTCTTTTTAGAACTGATCCCTGATCTCCACTGCTCTAACTCATTATTCATATCCATAGGATACCTTATCTTTGTGGCGCATGCGCAGCCAGTTGAATAATCTTTAAAAGTTTTACCAGACCTGGGTTTGTTTACCATGACACATATTTCATCCTATAGCCGCATCTTGGTACCTTTCTGTTGATTCTTATCTTTTCTTTTGTCACTGATTTACAATCTTAAGAGGCTCTGTTTTAGAAACCCAGCTCTGGAATGTGTCCAAATTACTACCATAAAGTGAAGTTGCATTTAGATAAACACAAGCTCTGGTGTTACTACCACAGAGTAAGTCTGCTTTAGACAAAACCCAAAACCTCTAATTTACACATATAGAGGTGAAACTGAGTTTAAACAAACACAGGTTCACACTTAGAAGTCCATATGTTTGATGTGTCTTATAGTTTTAGATTAGACACAGAAAGTAATTAGGTCCACTGTTTAGTAAGACACAGAATTCCTCTAACTCAGTCCACATTCAGAATATTACTTGATAAACCATTATTCTATGGAGTTTGATTATGCTTCTATCTATTAATTATACATATAGATTATGATTTTTAACCCATACACATTATTTGATTATACTTTAAGGAGTAATTCTAAATGCAGGTTACATATTGAATACACTTCATTAACACATCCAGAAGTGAGTTATACACATTGATTACATGTCCTAGCCATTTTTTATACATATTTTTGATATATTTTCTATACTCTATGGGAGGATCATGACACATCACAGGAGACACAGAAGCAGCATCACTTCAGAATGGAACTCAGAGATTATCCACTGGATGATTTTGACCAGGAGGTTTAAAATCTGTGCACACAGAAACTGTGTGCATGACCGTCACTGGTGCCTGTAAATACTCAACTTGTCATGTTTGGTGTTGATCATCTTTAAAGTAGATTTACACTGAAGGAGGGATATGAAGGAAGAATAAACAAACAAAAAATAAAAATGACTAGGTGATTTGATCACACTCATTCTGTCATGAAATACCAGAGAAGGAACTCTGCAGTTCCCAGCAGCCACTACACCTCCCGGCGTCACAGTCACATGACCACCTGCAGCTGACCTCCCTTCTAAGTTCACATGGAAAGAGATATCCAGGCGAGTCTAAATTCATGAAAAGCTTTTTCCTAGAAGACGTTACATGTGTTTGCGCAGGGTGTTTGCAGCCCAGTGAGATCATTTTAAACAAGCTAGTCATTTTTCCTAAGTGTGTGAGTTCACACTCCAGTGCTTCATTATGTAGAAAAGGTGGGCAATTTGAAACTGTAATGTTTACAGAGGAATTAAACAGCGAGGAAACATACCAACATGTCATTAATAACGATTCCGTTCTCTATATCAGGCGAGTGACAAAACGTCGTTCCTTTAGGAACTGCACTACTTCTGATTTATTCACGCAGGAGGCAGTGGAAATGATTCTATGACCAAAATTGTCTCCAGTTCCCATCAATGTTCTCCACCATGATGCTATCTTCAGAGACATACCATAAACCATGCAGAGAGATAACAGTGACAGAGAGATTACATCTGTGCTGCCAAACCTGATTTATGAGTTTTGAGGCCAACAAAAATTCTTAAGTTCCAAAAAAAACCTACAGTTCTCCCAAAAATTATCTTTTGTTCAGCGTCAAGTAGGAAGCAGCGTCCTTCGAGCTAACGCTATTATATTAATTTCATCTAATCTCTATACTTTAAAATCTACCTTACATTATACAAATATAACTGACACTACTTTAGATAAAACAATCGTAACATTGCGCTGTTGCTAAATTTGATCTGTTTTTACAAACATCCGTGACTAGCTTGTAGTCCGCTAGCATCATCTACTGCTAGTATTGTTTACATTTCATATTTCTAATTTACCGCTGTTTTGTTTTAAAAACAAATATGTCTGTTGTCTCTCCGGTTTTTAGTGCAGTTGAGGACTCGCTCGAACTTCACCTGTGTCAGAGCTCAGTCCGACCGGGACTCCAATTCCCAACAACCAACATGAGCGTGGATGCGCACTGCCCGGCCCAACCTGGACTTCAGTTCCCAGGAACCCACACGAACGCGCATGCGTGCAAGATCACCAGATTTCTAATTCACAACACCTGAAACCGGCTTTCTGATTCCGCGAGTATTTAAGAAGCCACACTCCGATTTCACGTTGCGAAGTATACGCTCCTTAACATTTGTTAGCCGCTATAACAAGCCTTCTATGTTACATACGATTATCTGGTTTATCTCGACTCTCTGCCTGTTTCGGACTACATCGTTGGATTACCTGCATTGCGAATCTTCATCTGGTATATCTCAACTCACTGCCTGTTTCGGACTACGTCTTTGGATTGCCCTCTGTAACGCTTACGCCTCGCCACCCTGAACTGTCTCTGCCCTCACGCACCTGCTCCCCGCGCCTGTGTCCTCCTCCACCGATCTGACAACATGGTGCTGCTGGAACTGGAGGATGTGGAGAAGCAGATCCGCGGCCTACTCTACAAGCAGGCCCAGCTGCTGGAGCAACGAACTGTGCTGGAAACATCTTGTGCCTCTGCCTACATATCCAAGGTAAGCACACAGCATGGTATTTCCACTCCCAGGATCTTTACGCCATGTGTTTCTCTGTGCAGGGATCGTGCACCTAGGACTTTCCCAGCCGTGGTCTCCATCACGCCGGCGCCAACACACCACGGGCCTTGGGTAAACCAGCAGCAGAAGGCGCGGGCTGGACCCCAGGCAAGGACCTCTCCACCTCCGGTGTTCAAGATTCCAACCAGGAACCGCTTCACCCCTCTCCGTCAGACCAGACCTAACGCTGTGATCGTCGGGGACTCCATTGTGCAGAACGTCCGTGTAGCCTCATCTAAAGGTGAGGTGCACACACACTGTTTTTCTGGTGCTCGTGGCCTGGCCTTGATGTCACTGCGCAGGTATCCGGGATCCTGAAGAAGGACGAGCGCATTGGAGCGGTTGTGCTGCATGCGGGGACGAACGACATCAGGCTGCAGCAGACGGAGGTTCTGAAGAGAGACTTCTCCAGCCTGATCGAGACGGTACGAGGCAGATCACTCACTGTGAAGATCATCGTCTCTGGACCTCTTCCCACATTCAGACGTGGAGCAGAAAAGTTCAGTAGACTTCTATCTTTAAATGATTAATTGGAATGAGCAGAATTTGGTGTTTGTCAATAACTGGAATCTGTTCTGGGAGCGTCCTAGGTTGTTTCGTCTTGATGGCCTGAACCCCAGCAGCCTCAGAGCGGAACTGCTGTCTGACAACATTTCCAAGGCACTACACTCCAAGTGACTGCCTAACGTAAGTACATCTTCCGACAATAACAACATTCAGTATAATCAATGTTCAATTAATAGTTCAGCACCGGTAATACACACTATAGAGACTGTGTCTGTTCCCCAAAATATTCAAATACAGAGAGAATCTCGGAAAGTCTGTCTTCGCAACCTAAGTAACATAAAATTAAATCATATTAAAAACACAGTCAGCACTTTTAATCTGAAGCTAAGACTATTAAACATTAAATCTCTTGCATCTAAGGCTCTTATTGTTAACGACATCATTACTGATTAGAAATGTAATTTAATGTGTTTAACGGAAACTTGGATTAAACCAAACGAGTACATAGCATTAAATGAATCCGAGTCCTCCTGGATACAGTTATGTACATTAGCCTCGTTTAACTGGTGGAGGAGGAGGTGTTGGTCTCATCCATAGTCAAAATCTAGTCATCACACAAAAACCTAGTCGTACATTTCATTCTTTTGAAATTCTTTATACCAGTTATGTAGCCACAAAAATTAAGTAAATTCCTCTAATTATTATTTACAGACCACCAGGCCCATATACTGAATTTCGTAGTGAATTTGCAGACCTTGTCTCAAACCTGGTCGTGTCTGTAGATAAAGCATTAATCGTCGGAGACTTTAATATTCATTTTGATAACCTGGAAGACCCTCTGAGAACAGCGGTTGTGTCCATCTTAGATTCAGTAGGGATTAAGCAGAATGTAATCGGGCCTAGTCATAATGCTGGTCACACATACCTACACATCAGCTACTGCACCGAGCTTCATAAATAACCTTGAACAGAAACATCAATTAGATTTGTATCACAGACAGATCCCGTAGAACTCGATCAGGCGACTGAAAGCTTGGAGTCAACACTCCGCTACACGCTAGATAGAGTGGCCCCACTCAAAAGAAAAATAATTAGAGAGAAAAAGTTAGCACCCTGGTATAACGATCAAACGCGTACCTTAGAACAGACATCTCGACAATTAGAACGTAAATGGCGTCAAACGAAACTGGTGATATTCCAAACAGCATGGAAGGAGAGTCTACTGAAATATAGGAAATCTCTTGGCGATGCTAGAAAAATCTATTTCTCCACCTTAATAGGAGATAACAAAAACAATTCTAGATTGCTTTTCAACACGGTAGCAAAATTAACTAGGAATAAAACCACTACAGAGAGAAACACCCAATCATTAAATAGCAGTTAAGATTTCATGAAATTTTTTCATTGATAAGGTTGAAAATATTAGACATGAAATACAGGCCATTAAATTAAAATCGGACAGTAGTGTAACAAACCCATTACATGACAATGTAGCAATATCAGATCAATGTTTAGAGTGTTTTGCTCCGCTTAGAGAGACCGAACTAGCTACATTAATCTCTTCAGCCAAATCATCAACTTGCATACTAGATCCCATACCTACATGTTTCTTTAAACAGATTCTTCCAAGAGTAATTGAACCACTTTTAAATATAGTAAATTCTTCCCTAACCACTCGCTATGTACCTAAATCACTTTAATTAGCAGTTATTAAACTCTTGATTAAAAAACCTGACCTTGACCCGTCTCAACTGTCCAGTTATAGACCAATATAAAATCTCCCCTTCATCTCTAAGATTTTAGAAAAGGGTGCAGCAAAGTAGTTATGCTCGTACTTAGATAGGAACAACATTCATGAAATGTGTCAGTCAGGATTTAGACCTCATCATAGCACAGAGACAGCACTAGTTAAAGTAGTAAATGACCTTCTACTGATCTCTGATCAGGGCTGTGTCTCGCTGCTTGTGTTACTCGACCTAAGTGCAGCTTTTGATACTATAGATCACACTAATGTCCTAGGTAGGTTAGAAAATGTTGTTGGTATTAAGGGAACAGTCCTCTCCTGGCTCAGGTCTTATCTGACCGATCGTTATCAGTTCGTAGATGTAAATGGAGACTTCTGCATGTATACTGAGGTTACCTTTGGAGTTACACTGGGTTCTGTTTTATGCCCACTGCTTTTTACTTTATATATGTTACCCCTAGAACAAATTATTCATAAACATGGAATTGGCTTCCACTGTTATGCTGATGATACACAGCTGTATGTTTCAGCGAAGCCAGAGGACAGACAGAAGCTTAGTAAAGTCGAGGATTGTGTAAAAGTCCTTAGACGTTGGATGTTATCCAACTTGCTTTTACATAATTCTGATAAAACAGAAATACTTTTATTAGGCCCATGTGTAGCTAGAAGTAATCTTTCTGATCACATGGTCACTCTGGATGGTCTTTCTGTTTCATCATGTACAGCAGTTAAAGACCTCGGAGTGATTATTGACTCCAGTCTATCATTTGATGCTCATGTAGATAATATTACTAGGATAGAATTCTTTCATCTCAGAAATATTTCTAAGATAAGAAACATATTGTCACTACATGATGCAGTAAATACTCAACTTGTCATGTTTGGTGTTGATCATCTTTAAAGTAGATTTACACTGAAGGAAGGATATGAAGGAAGAATAAACAAACAAACGAATAAAAAATGACTAGGTGATTTGATCGCACTCATTCTGTCATGAAATATCAGAGAAGGAACTCTGCAGTTCCCAGCAGCCAATACACCTTGCTGCGTCACGGTCACATGACCACCTGCAGCTGAATCACGTCCATGTTAACGAGCACTAATTTGCTTATTATCAACAGTTTGCACCGCACTCCATGTACTGTGTTTGTCTTTCAATGACATCGCAATTATGGTCTTTGTTTAATGTTTATTCTTTGCCTTAGTTTTTGCCAGAAGATCTACAGTCACTGTTTTGTGTTTGTTTATATTTTCAATTAAAATCTAATCTGCACTTACCTCCGTCTCCGCCTCCCGAAATCACACATTCCACACAATTCAAACCAGTCATTTAAAACTTGTTGAAATGAAGTTTAGTAAAAGCAATGAGATCATGTTCTGATGAAAACGAGAAACTTGATATTTTCATGTAAACTTTATGTAATCTGTTCTCTTAAATCTGGCTGAATATTCCTTTATTTTCCAGTGTTGGAAAATAAATATTTGAAGGTTCATCAGTTCCAACCTCACTTCTACAGACTATGACTTTTTAAATGAATAAGATTTGAAAAATTATAAATACATTAAACAAGGAAACTTTTACATTGAATTTTTATTTTTATTTGTTCATTCTCAATCATCACATTACCTGAAACTTGGCAAACTTGAAGAATGTATTAGGCTCCACCCACAATCATAAAACATATTCCTGTAAAGCTTGTTTACTGAGATGCCGGTTCACACCATTATGAAGTTTTTTATTTTATTTTTTATTTTACAAAAAAAAAACCCTCTTCAAAATCCCATTTTTTAAATAACAATTTTTTCGTTTCTTAAACAGTAAATAAAAGCTTTTCTAAATCTTCTGAAAAAGTCTTCCTCTTGAGCTTGTCTTCACAGCAAAATAAACTTTTCAGTTCTAACATCATCCAATTACTAGATTCTCTTATTTGTTTTATTTGTTATAGTATGAACATTTCTGCATCTTTAATTATATGAAACCTTATTTGCCTAAATAGATGTAAGTAACTGTTAAGATAACATTCATAAATATATATATTAGAAATCAATATTAGTCGGATTGTCTTTATTGTTATTAAAATAAAAAATTATATGTTGTACCTACACACAAACTTTCCACAGTGTGGACTCATTAATATGCCTTAATTACAGACTTATTCATGTATAATTATGTGTATAATGTATCATAAGATCAGCAGATTTACATCTGCTCAGTGACTTTCGTTCAGGCTGACATCAGATTAAAAGGTTTTTAGACATGTTTTAGCATGTGTTTCATCTTTATAGCATCTTCTGTAGGTCGCATGTGGCCTTAAAGAACCAGTTAGGGCACAAACCCATCACACACCACTCAGTAAGAGATTATCTGCACAGCTCTGTGTGAAGGAAAACAGAACATGACAAAGAGGAACACGTATTCCTGAGAACACTCATAACCCTGTAGGGTTTCTATGACAGAGATAGAGCCCGGAGCATAAAACCCTTTTGTGTACAGGGTTTTTGTTAATCACAAAACTTGCATAATTACAAAAGCAAACACTCCTTATGTCAGCTGGCTGTCAGAAGAGAATTCACATTCACACAGTATTTACGAATAAAATAAATAAGACACTTTATGTATGGTTTCCCAGTAACCTATTAATTCATTAAAGAATAATAATTAAGTAATCAACTCATAAAAAGTGCTATAGATATGTAGAATCCCCCCAATTCAATACTGCGAATTGTTGTGTGTTTTTGTTTTGTTATTTATTTATTTTAAATGATCAACATGGAGACAGTTAAATTGCTTTGGTCTTGTAGGAGCTCACGGACGCTCGTTTTCCGCGTTCTGAAAAGTTCGTAAAGGTATTTAGAGATTTACATGCGGTTAATAACTGTGGTTTCAAGAAGAGCAACTGGTTTAACCGCGGTTAATGTTTCTACAGTCCTCTCTGAGGGTTATACGTTTGGCTTTCTTGAATAGCACGAAACATTCCATGCTGTTCAGAAAAAGAACAAAAATAATTCCTTTATCCAGTACAACACGTGAAGAGACAAATAACTTCCGGGTCATAACCGACGAAAAACACAATAATTGTATATACCTATATAACTGAATATTATTCAAACTAATGGTGGTGTAGATATCTGTGTAAGACCTCAATAGAGCAAGGGCAGGGGGAAATGTATACCCAGCAAATATCGAAAATAAAACTAACTTTACCGTCAGAAAACCCAGGGACATGTCATCCTCCCTTACTGTAACCCTCTTACTGCCTTTGAAATTCATTCCTAAAAAAATACGAGTTTTGAATGAATCATGTGAAAGAGTGATTCAAATGACTCACTCATTAAGACCGTTATTTGCTGACACCTGCTGGTGGTTTTAGTTTAACATTTAAAGCATCTTTCCTTTTCTCTTACTTTTTAAAATTGTATTTATTTTAAAACATTAAACTCATTGCATTATTGATACTTGTGTAATATATAGTTCGTTGATGTTATATTAATACGCTGGATTATTACTTGTGATTGCTAGTTATTACTAGATTATTACTAGTGATTCGCCACTGTTCTGATAATCCGAGTATACACTCCCCCCAGTGCTAATCCTAAGGAGGCACTCTGTGAACTGTATGGGGCGATTAGCGAACTGCAGAACGTTTATTATCGCCTGAGATTTCAACCACGCGAATCTCAAAACAGTGCTCCCTTAATTTCACCAGCATGTGGACTTTGCATTGAGACGGGCGAACATGCTGGATCTTGTTTACACAAACAGCCCAACAACAATGCCAGTGTCTTTAACAACCTTATTAACACTCACACATACACTGACCATCTGCATGTCAACCCATTCTTTTTTGTTTTATATTTTGCAGTAAGGCTGACTTTAAAGCATCAAAGCCAAAGAGTGAAAGAATTAGTAGTACATTCAAGTATATGCATTCTAGTATTGCATTCTAGAGAAAAATATAATTGTGCCAGGAGAATATTTAATTAATTTCTTTCATTACAAGACTAAAGGTTTAACCCTCATCCTACCAACGTATTTAACATACAAGGACTACCGACTGGGGCAGAATATACAACCATCATAAACATAATAAACAACCATCATAGCAAAATGTTAACTCATTTCTTCTTAAAACATTATTAGTCATGTAATTAATGTTATCTGGGGAAAAAAACCCAACAGATTATTATTATTATTATTATTATTATTATTATTATTTTATTATTATTATTATTATTATTATTATTATTATAGGAACGTTACAGTTAATTTGCATATTGTGTTAAAAATTGCAGCTTTTATACCAAGTACAATCCACATTAGTACTTAAAAGCTTATTTTTCATCCTTTGATTCTGGTATCATTTAGTTTCCAGTAATTTCAAGTAAACATTTGTGTTATATTTATATGGTGAAAGCAACCGGGGTCATTTTGACCCCAATATAAAATAGCTGAAATAAACCCACCGTTATTCAAATGTCAACAGATTTTATTTCATTTGTCTTTCAGTACAAAAGTAGATAGAGACCTTGGTCGCAGTATGATCCCTTGTCAAAATAAACTGTTGAACAAATATAATTCAGATTGAGATTTTTCGATTTGTACATAATGTAAAATGAATGGTGTTTACAATGAACTAGAGCACCACATGCTACAGGCAGTTATAGCACACGATTTGGTTCATGCAATGCTCAGGGCATACTGGGATGCGACAAGTGGAGCAAACATTTGCTTCCTTCGTGTCTGTCTTTTGGGAGCAAAGCTTACATCCATTTTTTTTTTTTTAAAGCATTTATTTATTCATTTTCATATGATTCATTTACATGTGATTCATTTACATATGATTCATTTTCATGTGATTCATATCCATGCATGTGATTCATTTACATGTAATTGATTTTCATGAGATTCCTTTACATATGATTCATTTTCATGTGATTCATATTCATGCATGTGATTCATAGATTATTGGACATTGACAGCAGCAGGTGGAGTATGCATGTTCTGCAAATGGGCCTGAATCACCTGACTCAGGCCCCACAGAGGCTCCATCAATAGGGGTGTGGCTGGTCAAAATGGTGGCCACGTATAACCTGATGGTAAAAGGGGGGCCAACCGTGCTGAAAAGTATCCTTGCAAGAACTCCAGGACTGTAGCTATTTCACAGTCTACTGGGTCTAACTGATGTTTCCCACACCTCAGTTTACAACCTCAGTTGAGAGACCAGAATCTATGAGTTTGTGCCCCTCAGGAGCCAGACCCACAGTTTCCATATTTACGACCAGGTGTGATAAACCAACCCTCCAATATGACAGTAGATTCTTGCGAATGGGAATCTCACAAGGAGTGCTGTCTAGCAGGGATATTACCTCTGAGCACCATATTTGAGCTGGCCAATAAGGTGCTACTAGTGGATGTAGATGATATTGGTGAACCCTCACTAGAACTTGGGTGTGGGTAAAGCAATTGGCGGAAAAGCATACAGACATGACCTCAGCCATGTCTGCTCCATGGCATCCAGCCCCAATGGTGTAGAAGGCGTGTGGGTGAACCACAGCAGGCAGCGTGTTGTTGCCTTGGAGGTGAAAACATCCACTTCCACTTGGCAGAACCTCTGTAATATGGACTCCACCACTTGTGGATGGATCTTCCAATCCCAGGACCTCAGCCCTGGCCTCAACAGGATGTCTGCCCCCACATTCTGTTTGCCTGGAATGTACATTGTATTCACTGACAAAAACTTTCCCTCCACTCAGAGAAAATTAGTTGTGCCTGCCTGAACAGGGGTCACGAACATAATCATCCCTGGAGGTTGATATATGAGACTGCCGCTGTGTCACAATTAAAACACAGTGACCGTTGAGGAAGAAAGAATTTCAGTGCTAGAAATATGGCCAGTATCTCTAGGCAATTTATATGCCACTCCAGATGAGAGTTGCTCCAGAGACCATGAGCTGGACAGCCATCTAAGATCACACCCCAGCCAATGTGGGAGGCATTTGTCATTACCATCTTGCGAAAAGGAGACACCCTTAGAGTGTGACCCGAGGCTAGAAATCAGATGGTCCATGCTACCAGATAGTCTTTTAGTAACATTACTGCCCTGTGACAGCTCGGTGACCAGAGAAGACTGAAAATTTGAGACAACCTTGGCAAGGCGAGGCCCTACAATAGTACTGGGGGTTATCCTAACAAAATCACTCACCTGATATGTCCCGTCACAGCCCCTCAGGACCACTCCTTCTTTGGCCTTTTAATTATTCTCAGTTCAGGCCTATCAGCAGGGTACAACTGTGGCCACCAGGTCCCCCTGGCTCTCTGCGGGGGGAGGCGGTCTGTCACACTTGCCTTCTGTGCATCCCTAAGCGCTGGCCCGGGCTCCCACTAGTGGAGTGGTCTGCTTGGTAAGCCTGCAACACTGCCATTGTATGCAATGACCCACAAACGAGACCAAATGCCACATAGGCCTTGCCCACCAACACTGAGGTAGCCTTAGATGGCTTGGATGGCAAAGCTGGCAGAATAAGCAGAATATATTTTAAATTATAAACTCTATTAAAGAAAGACTTAATAATGAAGAAAAAACTCACATATAATTAAAAATATCAAGAGAGACAGCGTGTTTATATCCACACAGCTCAAGATACCGGGAAATGCCAAACTTGGCCAAGGGAATTTTTTATATGCCGGGTGGAATGAGATGGGAAATAATGAAAATTCAAGCAGCTGAAAATTGAACCAAATCAGAATTTAAAATAGCTAGAACAGAATATAAGGGAAATTCAGAAAAAAAACCATAAATGAAATATAATGGGAATCTCCAGAAAGGAAAAAGGGAAAAATGATGAAATGATGAAAGGCGTGACACACTTCCTGAATTCTCTCTCACTCATACTTTTCCCTCTTTCTTTTTAAAAGAACTTTTTTTTTTGAAGATAGAGAGGAAATGAAGAGTCTTTTTGTGAGCATTACACAGATGACTGACATGCAGTCTCCCTGAAGATAATAATGCTTGAAGGTACGGTTCACAGGTGCTGTTTTCATATCATGTGTCACGCTTCACTGACACGTCACCTGATCATGACATGATGTTACACAAGCTTCAGATACCGGTCATGCGCGAGGGCGCTTCCCACAGCGTGGAGCTCACACAACGTTGAATTCCCATTGAAATTGAACACGTTGTTCCGTAAACAAAGCCATATGAACATACAAGTGAATGCTGCTTATGCATGCGCTCGGGGGAAATCCCTGACAGCTGCAATATACAAAGCAATGTTCATGTTTTGCAATGATAATTTGACAGACCGACCCAAATTTGTTTCAAGTGTATTGTCTGGATTTTGGGGTGTTGGAGTATATTTTATGTGTGAGTGTTTGAGTTCGAGTGAGTGTGTTTGTGTTTTTGTCTTTGATTGTGCAAATGGGTGGGTGCTTGAGTTTAGGTACATGTTTTTATTTGGGTTCGTTTTTGTGTTGGGTAGATGTTTTGTTTGTGTGAGTGTTTGTTTGTATGTGTTTGTTTTGGACTTTGTGTTTGAGTGAGTGTGTTTGGGTGGGGGTTTGTCTTTCGTTGAGCACTTTTGGGAAGGTGTTTATTTGAGTGTTTGTGTTTGTGTCATATAACAGGAAACTCTAGACTCCAGTTCCCGTCAGATACTGCACTGCACTACATGTCACATGACCACATGCACCTGATTCACTTTTTGGTAATGAGCTCATTTGTGTAAAGATAGTGATTGTTTGAACAGTTTCACTGTCTTTCATTGTCTTAGACTTACGTCTTTCATGCCACTGTGTTTTGTTTCTTGCCATAGTGTTTTGCCTAGTTGTCTTAGCATCTTTGCTTTGTTGTTTAATTGTTTAATAAACGTTAATATATCTGGGATTGCTTCTGAACCCCTACTTGATACGTGACAGAATGAAAGACCTTCTATCGGAAGCAGCAGATCACCAGGATGGAGAACTGGGACGTCAGGATGCCACCGATGATCATGGAGTACTTCACCACACTATGCCAAGAGGTGGAGGAGTACCAAGCAGTGCTACGAAAGGAGCAGGTCACCAGGAAATACCTGGGCTTCAATTCACCTCCCATGTTCACGAAGGAATATGCCATGCCACGCCAACAGGAGGAGGAGTCCAGGTACTAGGGGGAGTCTGTGTTTGGGGCTAATACCATCTCCCACCCTCCATCCCCTATTATGGGTTTAGTTCAGCAAGCAGAGTCAGCAGAAAACAAAAGTCAGCCTCCCTGCTTGTCTGAGGACGCTGCTCAGCTTTTCGGTTCAGCTGAGGACGCCGCTCAGTCACCCGGGTTAGCTGAAATGTTGCTCCGTGTCCTGACATACCCAAGTACTCCCCTCTGTTCAACAACCCCACACTCAAAGCAGCGGTGTTTTCCTGCCCAGCTGAGGTCGTCGCTCTGCTTTCATGTTCAGTTGAGGACGTCACTCTGCCTTCATGTTCATCTGAGGACGTTGCTCTGTTTGCCTGCACTGCTGAGTACAGTGTTCTGTTTGCCTGCACCACTGAGTACAGAGGATGTCACTCTGCCTTCCTGCTTGGCTGTGGACATTGCTCCACTTTCCTGCTCGGCTGTGGGTGTTGATCTGCCATCCTGCTTCACTGAGGATGTTGCTCTGCCTCCATCTTTTACTGAAGACGTCGTTCCTCTTATTTGCTGTGCACCGTATGCCACTCACCCTTCCTGCTCCACGGAGGACATCGTTCTACCCTCATGCTCGGTGGAGAGCATTGTTCCTCCCATTGGCCTCGCGGAGAACTTCGCTCCTCTCCCTGGCCTCGCACTCCCCTCTATGGACTTGCGGAAATCTTTGAGCTTCCCTTGGACCTCACGAAAAACATTGCTACCCTCTCCTGTCCTGTTGAGGAAGCTATCCTGCTGTCCTGTCCTGCTGAGGAAGCTATCCTTCTGCCCTGTCCTGCGGAGAATGTTGTCCCGCTGTTTCACCACGCAGACGTTGCTCCACTTTCCTGCTCCGCTGAGGACGTCCCTCTGCTTTCCTGCATTGCTGAGTATGTCCTTCTGTCTCCCTGCTCCATTGTGGACGCCGCTCAGCCGCCTAATTTTGCTGGGGACATTTTGCTCAGGGATCCAGGACCACCAGATGGAGGGCGTGTATTTTTGGGTGCTCTGGGAGAAGCGCCTTGTGGGAAACTCCAGTTCCCATCAGCTGGACTCCAGTTCCCATCAGCCACTGCACTGCACTACATGTCACATGATCGCCTGCACATGATTCACGTTCTGGTAATGAGCACACTTGTGTATATATAGCCATTGTTTGCACTGTTTCTCCATCTTTTGTGGTCTTAGACTTCCGTCTTTCATGTCACTGTGTTTTGTTTCTTGCCAAAATGTTTTGCCTAGTTGTCTTAGCATCTTTGTTTTGTTGTTCAATTGTTTAATAAACGTTAATATATCTGTGATATCTTTGATACGTGACAGTTTAGATCTTTGTATTTGTGTTTGGATGAATTTTGGGGTTGTTTTTTGTCTCTGGTTGAGTGCGTACACGAATTTCAGATTTTTATAAATTCACCCCTCTACATGCTGACCATCAGAGGTCAAATGTCATCCTTATGGAGCTGAATAACTTATGTGAATAACTTAACTGAACGTATACTTCGCACTGAGTTCTGAGTGTATGACTGCTAAATACTAGCGGTGAGAGTGTGTGTGTGATTAGTGACAGGTGTGACTCATTAGAACTCTGGGGATGGTGAGTGCATGAGAGGTGAGTGTTGCTTCTTGTGAAACTGAGTCTTGATCGGGCTGAGCTATGACAGAACGCCCCCCAAAGGGCTCACTCCAGGAGCAGAGTTCTTTCTTGGTCTCCCCCGGGGTCGTGGATCTGGGAGATCAGGATGCATTTTGTGAAAGTCTATAGTAAGCTGTGGATCTAGTATGTCCTGTTTTGGAACCCAGCATTGTTCCACCAGTCCGTAGACCTCCCACTCGACTATATACTCCAGCTTGCCCTGTGTCTAGAGTTGATGATTTTCTTGACTAAGAATGCTGGTTGCCCATCAATTTCCAGAGGAGTCAGAAGAGTCTCAGAGGGCACTTCTGTGGCTAACGGTCCGTTGACAACTGGTTTGAGACGTGATACGTGGAAGGAGGGGGCGATGCAGCTGTGTCGTGGCAGTTCCAGACAGTAAGTTACTTCATTGATTCGTTTGAGGATCTTGAATGGTCCAGTGTATCTTGGAGTTAGCTTTTTACAGCTGTGAGGTTGCTTTAAGTCATTGGTAGACAACCACACTCTATCACCTGGTTGGTAATTAGGATGTTTGCTGTGGTGACAATCAGCCTTGCGTTTGTATGTGTCTGTAGCTTGTTACAGACGTTTGTGTGTCAGGCCCAGACGTTCGCTACATTCAAACCATTGGTCAACGCGGCATTCGGTTCTGAAGTTGTGTTCCATGGGAAAAGTGGAGGTTGGTATTCTAGTACACACTGGAATGGACTGAGATTAGTAGCAGAATATCATAGTGAATTTTGGGCATACTCGGCCCCTTGCAAAAACTTGCTCCAATCCTCGGGATTAGAGACACAGAAGGTACGAAGAAATCACCCCAGTTCCTGATTGACTCGTTCAACTTGCCCATTGGCTTGTGGGTGATATCCTGAGGTGAGGTTAACTGTAACTACCATCTTAGTCATGAAGCTGGACCATACTCTGGAGGTGAACTGTCACAGACAATCTCCTCTGGAATGCCAAAATACCTAAAAACATGTTGGAACAGGAGTTCAGCTGTCATAAAAGTGGTGGGGAGGGCGGGTAATGGAATGAACCATACGGACTTGGAGAATCGGTCCACTGTGACAAGAACGGTTGTATTTCCTTGGGATCTTGGTAAATCCGTAACAAAGTCAACAGATATGTGTGACCATGGGCGTTCAGGTACGGGTAGGGGCTTGAACTTTCCAGCTGGGAGTGTCCGAGGTACCTTACTCTGTGTGCAAGATGAACAGGATGCTACCCCCTTGTGTATATCTCCTTCCATATTTGACCACCAGTACTTCTCTCTTAGGAGGTGGTGTGTGCGCAGTGCTCCTGGTTGACCTGTACCGAGTACCATGTGAGCCCATATAATGAGTTCTTGCTCGTACTCCTTGGGTACAAATCATCTGTTTGTGGGACAGTTTTCTGGAATTTGCGACTGGGGAATATCTTCTAGTTCTTGGTCCAGGTCCCACTGTAGCGCATTGATGATACATGAAGGATTGATGATATACTCCTCGTGGTTGTTGACACGCTCTGTTTGGTCCAGACGAGACAGGGCATCAGCTTTTGTGTTCCTGGATCCTGGTCTGTATGATAATGTAAAGTGGAACCGGGTGAAAAACAGGGACCATCGGGCCTTGGTGGGGTGTGACTCTCTTTGCAGTGCGTAGATATTCCAGATTCTTATGCTCTGCGAAGATGACGAAGGGATGTGTAGCTCCTTCTAACCAGTGCCACCACTCTTCAAGGGCTAATTTGACTGCCAAGAGTTCTCGATTGCCCACATCATAGTTTCTCTCAGTGTCGGAAAGCTTTTTCAAAAAGAATGCCACTGGATGGAGCTTTGGCCTCTCTCCAAAACATTGAGATAACACTGCTCCTACCCCGGTCTCTGACGTGTCCACCTCCACTATGAACGGTTTTGATGGGTCTGGATGCTTGATGATGGGCGCGGTGGTGAAGGCTTTCTTGAGCTTATCAAGGGCGGCTTGGGCAGCTGGGTCCCAGGGCAGACGCTTGGGTTTCCCCTTTAATAAAGATGTTAAGGGGTTGGCGATGGAACTGAAATTTCTAATGAATCTTCTGTAGAAGTTTGCAAAACCTAGAAACCTATCTAGTTCTTTGACTGTCATGGGACTGGTCCAGTTTACTACTGCATTGACTTTTTCCTGGTCCATGGAGATCCCTTCAGGGCTGATGATGTATCCCAGGAATTAAATGGTGGTCTTGTGAAATTCGCACTTTTCAGCTTTAACATACAACTGAAGACAGAGTAACCTTTATATAACCAGGCGGATGTGGTGAACATGTTCCTCCTTGGATTTGGAGTATATTAGAATGTCGTCGATGTATGTGATGACCTGACGTCCTAGCATGTCACATAGAACATCGTTAATAAGACACTGGAATACTGAGGGAGCGTTAGAAAGCCCATACGGCATGACCTGGTACTCATAGTGACCTGAAGTTGTGCTAAAACCCGTCTTCCATTCATCTCCTTCTCAAATCCGGATCAAGTTGTAGCAAGTTGTAGTTGTAGTAACGGTACTTGATGCAGCACTACTTTAGCCCTCGATAGTCTATGCACGGTCTTAAACCCCGCTGAAGCTGGAGAAGTGGATGGTCGTATGTAACCCTGATGCAGTGCTTCCTGAATATATTCCTCCATGGCCCTTTGTTCAGTTAGGGTTACAGGATTAACTCTCCCTCAAGGTTGTGTAGTGCCTGGCAGTAAGTTGATGGCGCAGTCGTAGTCTCGATGCGGGGGTAGTCCACTAGCTTTCTCCTTACTGAATGCTTCAATGAGGTCGTGGTAAACACTGGGCATCTGCACGGTGTCCGTAATGTTAGGGCTCTTTATGGATGTCGTTGCTAGGGTTAACACAGGGGTGTGGAGGCAGTGGTTGATACAGTGAGATGACCAGTGTGTGATCTCCCTTTTATTCAACGAAATTTGTGGATTGTGTTGTTCGAGCCAGGGGAGACCGAGAACCACTGGATGACGGGCAGTCATAATAACATGGAAGGTAATTTTTTCATGATAGAGCGCTGGTACAGAGGTTAATGGGTTCTGTGCAATGGGTGATTAAACCCCTTCCAATGGGGGCTCCATCAATGACTTGGACACGGCGGGGTGTGATGAGGGGACAAACGGGGATGTTGTACTGTTGTATGGTTTCTTGGTCGATGAAATTCCCCGCTGCTCCGGAGTCGATCAGCGCTTCTAGGATACAGGATATGCCTGAGTATTCTAATATGGCTGGCAATACAAAAGCAGATTGAAATGAGTACTGGCCTGTGGAATCCAAACTCACCCTTGCTGATGTAGTTTAGGAGTTGAGTTTTCCGCTCGGGTAGAGCGCTGTTTGAGAGGGTATTGTTGCAACAAGTGTTTCTCCTCGCCGCAGTAGAAACAGCAATGTTCACGGCGCCTTCGTTCCCTTTCCTGCATGCTCACTTGTGTCTGACCCAGGTGCATGGGTTCAACAGGGATCTCTGACACTGGTACTTCCGCCCCACTGCGTAGGGAGCTACGGCTCCATAGTAGGCGATCCAGGCAAATAGCTAAGTCAATGAGTGAGTCGAGTGTCAGCTGATCATCGCAACACGCCAGTTCGGTTAAGATATCGGCATACAATCCACGGCGAAACATAATCTTGAGTAGGTTGATTCCATCTACTCCTTGCTGCTATAGTGCGAAACTTGAGAGCGAAATCTGCCACACAACGTGATCCTTGCTTCAAGGACAATAATTCCTCCCCAGTTTCCCTGTTGTCTGGAGAATGATCGAAGACAGTGCGGAAACGTGATGTCAGCTGATCATATTTGTTTATGATGTTTCCTTCCTGTTCCCATTCCACAGTGGCCCAGAGGAGAGCTCTCCCGGTCAATAGTTCCATGAAATGGATAATTTTCGGATTCTCCGTCATGTCTGGGTAGGGCGAGAAGAACAGGGAGCACTCCGTCGTACTTTTCAGGCGCCGGTGTGGGAGGTAAGCGTGTTGTCACAGCCATAGCAAACGGCGTGTCTTGGTTTAGCCGAGCTACCTGCTCAGTCAGGTTTGCGAGACGGTGATCATGGTCACTAATCATCCGGCCATGTCCTTTGATGGCTTGTGGCCAACATGCTTCCATTGGAAGGCGAATTATTCTGTCACAAACCTCGATTGTTTTGGAAGCAGAAGCGGGTATCAGGTGTAGAACATGAATACAGGGAAGTTCAAAAGATGTAGTCGTAATACTGGCAATGGTCAGGCGATTGGACAGACAAAACAACCTGGGATAGGCAGAGAGCGTAGTCGTACAGAAACTATGGTTGAGAATAACGAGAAGACAATCTAGAGAAAAAGGCTTGGCAACGCAGAGAACAAGTAAACTGAATGTATACCATGCACTGAGTTCTGAGTGAATGACTGCTAAATAAGTGAATAAATGTAATGTAAATGTAAATACTAACGGTGAGTGTGTGTGTGTGATTAGTGACAAATATGACTGATTAGAACTCTGGGGATGGTGAGCGCATGCGTGCATGAGAAGTGAGTGTTGCTTCTTGGGAAACTGAGTCTTGATCGGGCTGAGCTATGACACAGAGAAGTCAACATGGGTGTTGTTTCACAGAACAACCTTGCTCCTTTACTCCGTCACTCGCCGATTTTCTCTGGCAGAAAAGGAGATTTACATTTGTTCTCTTAAACATCTGACTGAATCAAGAGAAAATGTACTTCTATATGAAGAATATAAAAATATAAAGATATGACATAACAAAGATCATAAATGCTTTTTAAATTAAACACTAGATTTTAAAAGAATTTTTGGTCAAAGTCATGGACACAGTATGACATGCAGTGAAATGCCTTTTTTTTTGACTGTGTGTGACCTAAAATGTACTTCTATATGGAGAGCAAATGAAAAATATAAAGCTATGACATAATAAAAATCAGTGGCAGAACGTGCTTAATGGTTAGAACGTTCGCATCACACCTCCAGGGTTGGGGTACGATTCCCGCCACTGCCCTGTGTGTGCGGAGTTTGCATGTTCTCCCCATGACGGGGGGTTTCCTCCAGGTACTCCGGTTCCTCCCCCAGTCCAAGGACATGCATGTCCAAAGTGTCCGTAGTGTATGAATGTGTGCGTGTATGTGATTGTGCCCTGCGATGGATTGGCACCCCATCCAGGGTGTACCCCACATTTTGTCCAATGCTCTCTGGGATAGGCTCCAGGTTCCCCATGACCCAGTAGGATAAGCTTTATAGAAAATGGATGGATGCATGATAGAAACAGTACTACTGTATTTTGTATAAGATGGAGATATATGCAGTTGTTTGTTCAATATATGCTGTGCAACATCAGACTGAGGTAGTTGTATATACAGTATAAGCGAAGAGGAAGAAGAAAGATAAAAGACAGGAAAAAAAGATTCATAAATAAATCATGAGGAAAAAATAACAATAATGTGAATTTTGGCAACAAGTATATGGAATGTATTTTTATTGTTCATTTATGATTTAATTTGAAAATAATGCAACTATTCTTTGTAGTTAAAACACAAATAACACTAAGTTTGTACTTCTGTGAAAGATTTTTAGAAACAAATATTACAAAAAAGAAAGAAAACCAGTTATTCTTTCTCTTCTCTCTCTCTCTCTCTCTCTCTGTCTCTCTGGAAACACTCTTACGAACATTCTTGAACATTCATTGTCCACCACTAGAAGAAAAGCTGACTAATCCAATGGGCTTTATTTATATATTATTATTGTGGAACTGAATATAACCCTGTCCAGGGTGTACCCCGCCTTGTGCATGATGCTCCCTGGGATAGGCTCCAGGTTCCCCGCAACCATGAAGAAGGAATAAGCGGTTGAAGATGGATGGATGGATGGATGGATGAATATAACCCTGTCCGGGGTGTACCCCGCCTTGTGCACGATGCTCCCACGGATTGGATCCAGGTTTCTCCGCGACCATGAAGAAGGAAATGAATGGATGGAACTGAATATAACAGCATAACTAATCACTTCATTGTGTTACTGATTCAATGCAGTCCTGATCATTCTCCTATCCTGTTGAGTAGCTGATGAGAGACTGTGAGAAATCATATCATGGCTTTATTCAGCCACAAGATGGCGATGTTGGAATTCAGTTCACACCCCACCTCGAATTATCCTCACCTAGTAAGAAATAAATCAACAGTAATCAGTTGGCTTGATTTATGTCAATCTGAGTTAAATATCACTTTAACCATCATTTTGTTGGACCAATGTTATTATGATGATCTTAATTATCTGAGACTATAAAAAGCAAGAAGCAGAGTGAGTTGGAAAAGTTCAGGCTGTTTGTTCAACCATCAATACTTTTGACTTATTTCTTATTTATAAATACATGTATTTACGTTTAATACTCCTGTTATTTTTTTAAATTCGTGCATCCTTTACTGTTTATTGCTGTATTCTTTGTCTAGTTGTTTGTTAATGAAAAAGGAAATGAAATGAAATCGTTCTCAATGAAAGAGGTGTGGCCTCTGCGTGTGTCAGTCTCAGTGTAGGAGGCGTGGCCTCTGCGTGTGTCAGTCTCAGAGTAGGAGGCGTGGCCTCTGCGTGTGTCAGTCTCAGTGAAGTAAGTTTTTTTTTTATAATCTTTAAATGAATCGGTTTCTGGATTAAAAATTTCAGTGACATTACAGGTTGTTGCTTTGAGAGTGTTGTATCAGTTCAAAAGTAGATACACACCTTCACAGTGTATTCATATATTCATACAGGTATTAAATCTCAAAATCCTATTTCAGTTGCTGTGTCCATATCTGACTTCATCTCAGACTACACACTCAGACACAGAGGAGGTTTTATACAGCCAGGGTCTACCCTCCTGCTACGTGTCCTGATCCCAAAACCACATTTCCAAACACACTCTATGTTTCCTGACGAGCTGGTTGTACTGAAATTGTGCAATTTTCTTCCAGAATGGAAAACAATAAAATAAACAAGCGCTCATGTTGTAGCTTTGAAATAATATCCATCGTGACGAACATCACTTATTGCTCTTCACATTATTATTTAGGTGAAGTAGCACAGTGCTGAGACGCGTCCCGTCCTGGCGTCTGAACACAACAGTATAATATAGAAATATAAATTCACTATGTCTCATATGACAAGCAAAAAAATATAATATATTCTCTGTATGAGTTTTATTATTTCACTCTGTATCACAAAATAGATGAAATTGGAATCTCATGAGCATTTAAATGGAACTGGACATTTCACATGAGTAGAGTTTCATTTCACATGTTTAGCGGGAACAGTGCTGTACAGTGATTGGTTGTTGGGGACAGTGATGATCAATGATTGGTTGTTTTGAACAGTGATGATCAGTGATTGGTTGTTGGGAACAGTGCTGTACAGTGATTGGTTGTTGGGAACAGTGATGATCAGTGATTGGTTGTTGGGAACAGTGATGATTTGTGATTGGTTGTTGGGAACAGTGATGATTTGTGATTGGTTGTTGGGAAACATTGATGATCGGTGATTGGTTGTTGGGAACAGTGATGATCAGTGATTGGTTGTTTTGAACAGTGATGATCAGTGATTGGTTCTTGGGAACAGTGATGATTTGTGATTGGTTGTTGGGAACAGTGATTATTAGTGATTGGCTGTTGGGAAACAGTGATGATCAGTGATTGGTTGTTGGGAACAGTGATGATCAGTGATTGGTTGTTGGGAACAGTGATGATCAGTGATTGGTTGTTGTGAAACAGTGATGATCAGTGATTGGTTGTTGGGAACAGTGATGATCAATGATTGGTTGTTGTGAAACAGTGATGATCAGCGATTGGTTGTTGGGAACAGTGATGATTAGTGATTGGTTGTTGTGAAACAGTGATGATCAGTGATTGGTTGTTGGGAACAGTGATGATTTGTGATTGGTTGTTGTGAAACAGTGATGATCAGTGATTGGTTGTTGGGAACAGTGATGATCAGTGATTGGTTGTTGGGGACAGTGATGATCAGTGATTGGTTGTTGGGAACAGTGATGATTAGTGATTGGTTTGGTGGGAACAGTGATGATCAGTGATTGGTTGTTGTGAAACAGTGATGATCAGCGATTGGTTGTTGTGAAACAGTGATGATCAGCGATTGGTTGTTGGGAACAGTGATGATCAGTGATTGGTTGTTGTGAAACAGTGATGATTTGTGATTGGTTGTTGTGAAACAGTGATGATCAGTGATTGGTTGTTGGGAACAGTGATGATCAGTGATTGGTTGTTGGGGACAGTGATGATCAGTGATTGGTTGTTGGGAACAGTGATGATTAGTGATTGGTTTGGTGGGAACAGTGATGATCAGTGATTGGTTGTTGTGAAACAGTGATGATCAGTGATTGGTTGTTGGGAACAGTGATGATTAGTGATTGGTTGGTGGGGACAGTGATAACTAGTGATTCGTTATTGGGAACAGTGAAGCTCAGTGATTTTTCCCCTTGTCCTTTCCCCTTCAGTGAATTGACTTCTCTGCCAAGTGAATTTTATTTGTGTTTGGTCTGAGTGGTGTTTTACCTGAGAAATCAGGAAAGTGTTGTTTTCAGGTGTCTCCCATATCAACAATGGCTCAAAAATTGCAACTCTTGATGGCTAAACTGTACATGCTGTCTCCTCTGTAGACACTTTTCTAACCACTTCATGTTTGTAGGTGTTTGTACTAAATATTGGACTGATTTTGAACACTTCTTTCTTACCTGTATGTTTAGCCTTAGGGGTTTTTTTTTGCATTCAGCTCATCCTTTGATAATAAGCATCATCCACTGCACTTTTCTTCTGACAGAAGCACTTGTCTCATGACAGAAATTCGAAACGCAGCCTGGAGACAGTCGTTTATAAGTCAGTCACACAAGCCAGGCATTCAGGAAAAATGCACGACTCGGCTTCGCATTTGAGAACGTCACTCAGAATCAATTTTTGATTACACTATAGTGAAGAAGGAAAAAAAGGCAGCGAGTCGGCAAGCAGACGAGCATCTGCTTTCTCCTGCCTGCAAGAGGAAACCATCGAAAGACATTGATGGACCCGGATTTCTGATGCTGAGCATTTCCGATAATAAGGCAGCGATCTATGAAACCTAATAAACCTCCATCTGTCAAACGAGTCCTCTATCCTCCTGAGGAGTAAAGGAAAGTGAGCAAGTGCTCCACAGTGCTTGTCTTAAACTTTACGTTTATTATAAAGCGGTGAATTGCAGCTGCACTACTGCATTAATCAAGACCTTCTGACCAATCAGAATGCAGAACTCAACGGCGCTCCGATGTACGATGGGTTTAAAGTGCTGGGATAAAATGTTTTTAATCAAATCTTTCAAAATGTGTCTAACAGCCTTCCACCGACCAGTCGGACACGTCACAGAACAGCAACGGCTCGTTAATCAAAGAAAACAAATCTGAACAAATGTGATAAATCAATCTAAAGGAAATGTTTACAAGCTGTGTGTGGTCCAAAAGCTTCAGAATGTCTGTAATTATAGATGTTTATACGTTTTATTTTTAAAGAAATTGACATGCCAGACTCTAACTGGATGATCTGGCAGCCTAAGAAACCCCCCCGCCCCCCAAAAACACACACACACACACACACACACATACACATAAGCCTCTCAGAGAAACAGGAAAGGCAATTATTTAGCCACTTGGTGACATCTGTCATTTTCACACCTTCCTGACACTTAACTGTAAATGTGGTAAGTGAAGCAATTCATATTCCCCCATATATATATATATATATATCATTCATAGACGAGGCGGAACAACAGAGAGACGGAGAGACGGCTGTGGGAAAAAAATAATAATAAAAAGAGAATTGATTTGAGTGGAGATCAATTTGAAATGTAATGGAACGAAGTGGTGAGATTGATTTTATTGCTGGTTGTGTGTGTGTGTGTGTGTGTGTGTGTGTGTGTGTGTGTGTGTGTGTGTGTGCAATTGTTCTGGTTATTACAGGACAAAAATTGTGTGGACACTCACTAGAGCTGAACAGTTCAAGTGGCCAAGAACCTTCAGAAATAGTCTTGATAAGATCTACACTCGGGTCTTGTCTCTTGTCTCTGGAGGACCCCTTCAAGGTTCTACAGCACATAGAACTCTAAAACAGACTGTTTCCTAATCAGACATGGATCCCGGTAGAATACCTTCGGAAAATGACGAACCCTTAATTATCAAATGAATCTTGAAGAACCATTGAGGAACCGGTGTAAGTTACACATGGAACCTTATTTTATTTATTTGCCATAATGAATATAACTCTCCCAAAGTGTCCCCAAGTGTTTAATTCCTCTTATACCAGATCAGTTTATCAACAATTATAAATATAGCTGGGATTCGCAGCTGCACTACCATCAGATCTGAAAAAAACGATTCTTCTGACCAATCAGAATCCAGAATTCCTCAGCGCCGTGGTGTATAATACGTACATGAGGTGATGATGCGTTGAGAATCTGTCGTTCGGGTGGTTCATTACAGTCTGTAGATGATTTGTTGTCTGTTTGCTGAGTGCCTACAGTAGACTATTTGAACACACACACACACACACACACACACACACACACACACACACACACAATCAGTGGCCTGGTGAAAGAACTTACTACTAGTACACAATTAAATAGATTTGTATGTAAGGCATAGTTTTAATGGACTTCCAGTCTGCTTTTTTGGATTCGGATCAATTAATTCTGCTTTATCTGGGTATTATCTCTCCCTTATTCATCCCTCTGTCTCCCTATCTGTCTATCTATCTGTCTACTACACTCCCCCACCCTGGTGTATGCCCTGCAAAATTGATGTTTTGTGTTAAGTAAAGCTGAAGCTACTCATGTTCTCGCACTCCATCAATAAGGGAATACATTAACGATATCTACGGGGTGGAAGAGGCTATTCATTTCCTCCGAGCGTGTCCCAGCGGAGATGCCTTCTCGTCTTTCAGCTCCTCTCCTGCGTGCGGCGTCACTTCTCCGGGCAAATCGATGCCAAATCGAGCGGCAACGAAAGACAGCGGAGGAAGAGAGCGGAGGAGAATGATGGAGGGACAGTGGTGAAGTCAAGCTGACTTTCATTTCTGAAGGGCAGATCAGTGGTTTGGGTTACCTGAGACGGCCATGCAGACACCGTGGAGACAGAGAGAAAGAGAGAGAGAGAGAGAGAGAGAGAGAGAAATGCAAGAGAGGGAGAAAGAGAGACAGAGCGTTCATTCTTTACTGACCTGCTCACCTTCCTTCAATCTAACCTTTAGTGATTCTTTAACCATAGTATCTAAAAATCCCTCACACAACAGACACAATAAACTAACAACATTTTTTAAAGGTGTCTCAAGTCAAGAAGAGATGAATACAGTGAGTGAGAGAGAGAGAAAGAGTGAGAAACATTGAGGAGAGAGAGAGAGAGAGAGAGAGAGAGAGAGAGATAGAGTGTTGTTAGATGTGAAGGTTAGAAGTGAACAGCACTAATGAATATTTTGGACTCTCAACACACACACACACACACACACACTACAGTCAGAGGGCTGCCACATTTGACCTCACATTCACACCTCTCTCTCACACTCTAAAACCCTGAGTGAGTGTGTGAGTGTGAGTGTAGTGTGTGTGTGTGTGTGTGTGTGTGTGTGTGTGTGTGTGTGTGTGTGGCTAGTTTTCTAAAGGTCACATGGAAGGATTCACTGATGGAAGGAAACCTTGACATTTAGGCTAAACCTTATAACCTGTAACAACAGTATCTAGAACATACAGAGAGCGAGAGAGAGAGAGAGAGAGAAAGAGAGAGAGTGAGAGAGAGAGAGAGAGAGATTGAGAGAGTGAGAGAGAGAGAGAGAGAGAGAGAGAGAGAGAGAGAGAGAGAGAGAGAGATTCAGAGAGAGAGAGAGAGAGAGAGAGAGAGAGTGAGAGAGAGAGAGAGAGAGATTGAGAGAGAGAGAGAGAGAGAGAGATTGAGAGAGAGAGAGAGAGAGAGAGAGTTCAGAGAGTGAGAGAGAGAGAGAGAATGAGAGAGAGAGATTGAGAGAGAGAGAGAGAGAGAGAGAGATTCAGAGAGTGAGAGAGAATTGAGAGAGAGAGAGAGGAGAGAGAGATTGAGAGAGTGAGAGAGAGAGATTGAGAGAGATGAGAGAGAGAGAGAGAGAGAGAGAGAGAGTGTGTGAGAGAGAGAGAAAGAGAGAGTATGTTAAGATTTACAATACACAGTCCACTAAAGTACACCACATCACGGTTGAATCTGATTGGTCAGAAGGTGATCATAAATTTTCTAGTCAGTAGTTCAGCTACAAATCACATTTATATTAACGCCCTGTTCTGATGTGTTATCATTCCTGTAGTAACTGCTGGCTCACAGGGACATAAATGGCTTAAAAATAATGCTCACATGGTGAAGTTTTCTGTAAGGTCAAATGCGTATATTTAACATTTATGGAAGGAGTCTCCAGTGTCAGCACTTTGTAGCAGTCAGAAGTAAAGCTGTAATTTTCAGTTTTCTGAAATCTTCAGGACAGAGGAGTTTACACTTCTTTGCTATTTCACGGTTAAGATGTGTGGGGTTCTTGTTGTTGAAGGAAATGCAACACGTTTCCAGAAGTGCTTCTTACACTTAAAGCTTTTTCTTTTCGAACTGGCTGTTCAGACACATTTCAGACATTTCACACACATATCACACAATGATCAACTGGTCAACTGCAGGAAAAGACCATATTCATCTGTAGATATTCACTTTACTGACCTTCTACTGTACAGATGTGTAGGTATAATGTTGAATTTGTTATTCTTAGTTGATTTTGCCACTGGAAAGGATGTAATCAGTTAAGCCATTTTTAAACCCTACAGTAATGTATTATTATTATTATTATTATTATTATTATTATTATTATTATTATTATTATTATTATTATTATTATTATTATTATTATTATTATTATTATTATTATTTTATTATTATTATTATTATTATTAGTAGTAGTAGTAGTAGTAGTAGTAGTAGTAGTATAGTATATTATATTATTATTATTATTATTATTATTATTATTATTATTATTATTATTTTATTATTATTATTATTATTAGTAGTAGTAGTAGTAGTAGTAGTAGTAGTATCACTATTATTATTATTATTATTATTATTATTATTATTATTATTATTATTATTATTATTATTATTATTATTATTTTATTATTATTATTATTTTATTATTATTATTATTATTATTATTATTATTATTATTATTATTATTATTAGTAGTAGTAGTAGTAGTATCACTATTATTATTATTATTATTATCATTATTTTATTTTTATTATTATTAGTAGTAGTAGTAGTAGTATTATTATTACTATTCTTCTTCTTCTTCTTATTCTTCTTATTATTATTATTATCGTTATTGTTATCGTTATTGTTATTGTTATTGTTATTGTTATTGTTGTTGTTGTTATTGTTATTGTTATTGTTATTGTTATTGTTATCATTATATTGAGAAGGAAAAAAAAAACAGTGCGGAGAGTGACTCGGTGACACACAGCAAACTGTCACGAGTGCAGAAAAAGCCTGACACCGGAAGAAGCAGTCAACACTGACATTATTATCAGCAGCTCACAGAGATTTATCACCGGAAAGAATGCTGAACGTCTAGCAGTGAATCAATTTAGTGCAGCGTTTAGAAGCATATCGAATATATTTCATCCATTCGGCCACCTGATTGGTCAGGAAGTGTCGCTAAAATTTAAAGCATTCATACAACTATGGATTTCTAATACTGCACTCGTTATTGTTAATATCAAGGACGTAGCCTTAGCTTAGCCTCGAATAATTCTCCAGTTGGGGCAGTTTGTTGCTACGTAACTGAGCGTCGGTTTCGATTCCAATCAGACATGGTTTACAGGGGAAAAAAAAACGTGGAAACACTCATGTCTTATTGGCTGACAGTCTCTCAACTCACACAGTCAGTTAGGTATGAACGCCGATTTTTATTATTTATTTATTTTTTACCAGTAAAGGGGTTGAAACTGAAACATTAACATCCCCTGATGCTGAGCAGGAAAACAACGTGTGAAGGTCTATATGAATTCAAAATTCCGTGAACATGATATGAGTCGAGCGTAAGGACAGATAACGCACTTCACATGGCACTGTAGCAGCTAAACACCATACAATGATAGCTTAGTTGTACCTCCCCTTGGCTAGCGACACGAACTAGTCTAAGTTCATGTTAGATAGCCATGTTCTGCTGGATATGAACTAATTAATGCAGTTACTCATTGAGCTACAGAGACCAATCAGATGTAGTCATGTTAGTCACATGATATAGTGATGGGCAGAACGATGGCTTTGAGGCAGTTAAATATGTGAAGTGAAAATGATTCGGTGCTCTGAAGCATCTAACACACATTGTGTCTGGACAATAAAAAACCTTACCGCACTCCCACGTCAGCTGAGTGTGCCGTCATACCGTCATCATCATCATTATTATTATTATTATTATTATTATTATTATTATTATTATTATTATTATTAATTATTTATTATTATTATTATTATTATTATTATTATTATTATTAATTATTATTATTATTATTATTATTATTATTATTATTATTGTTATCACTATTATTATTATTATTATTATTATTATTTATTATCATTATTATTATTACTACTATTATTATTAACTATTGTTATTATTATTATTATTATTATTATTATTATTATTATTATTATTATTTATTAATTATTATTCTTATTATTTACCTCTTTTATCTCACCAGGAAATAAAACTCACTGAGATTAAACATCTCGTACAGGAGTGTCCTGGCCAAGATAGACTATACAACTATAGTTGTCTATACAATTATACAACAAAGTTGCAACATACAATAATAAATCTAACATAAAACATCCATCCTGTGTTAAAAATTTCCCGTCAGTTATAAATCGCAGAGCTCCATGGTACAAAGCATCCAAAGAGGCGAGAAAGTAAGAGAAGGTTTGCTTTCTGCATAATCTTTGCTTGTTATTTACTTTCTGCGGATGATATTCGATAACATGGACATCACAGAACTGAGCAGACTGGATAAAAAATAAATAAATAAATCACTAGAGTTCCTTGTTCTTCACTTCTAAAGCTGAAGATTTGCATTTATAGTGTTGATAAAAAGCGACTGAAATTCAGGGCATTTTCCTAAAACATGATACCAAACACTGGAGATAAAAACATTTCTCACGGTGGTGAAATACAAGATTACAACAAAACATTTTTCTTTAAATTACAAAATGTTATAAATAAACCATGTAAAATATTACACTTTCCCCTTTACAGCTATTTCAGGCATTGCAGTAGTAGCAGAGCTCAGAGGCAACCTGACCCTGACCTCTGTGTGTGTGTGTGTGTGTGTGTGTGTGTGTGTAGTGGTTTGACACGTTCCCATCTCGTCTCATCAGATAAATGTCTCCTGTAATGATTTTGTTCTTTCTCTGTCACAACAAGGCATTGATTTGACAGCTTTCATTTCTCTGGTGAATTGTACAATTACAGAGGAATCCATGACCTACAGCATACAGCGCTGCGGCGTATATTCTTATTCACACATCATCATCTCACTGTGGAGCTTTATAACACATCTCCATCTCACTGTAGACCTTTATAACACATCATCATCTCACTGTAGAGCTTTATAACACATCTCCATCTCACTGTGGAGCTTTATAACACATCATCATCTCACTGTAGAGCTTTATAACACATCTCCATCTCACTGTGGAGCTTTATAACACATCTCCATCTCACTGTGGAGCTTTATAACACATCATCATCTTACTGTGGAGCTTTATAACACATCTCCATCTCACTGTAGAGCTTTATAACACATCTCCATCTCACTGTAGAGCTTTATAACACATCTCCATCTCACTGTGGAGCTTTATAACACATCTCCATCTCACTGTGGAGCTTTATAACACATCATCATCTCACTGTGGAGCTTTATAACACATCTCCATCTCACTGTAGAGCTTTATAACACCTCTCCATCTCACTGTAGAGCTTTATAACACCTCTCCATCTCACTGTGGAGCTTTATAACACATCATCATCTCACTGCGGAGCTTTATAACACATCATCATCTCACTGTGGAGCTTTATAACACATCTCCATCTCACTGTAGAGCTTTATAACACATCTCCATCTCACTGTGGAGCTTTATAACACATCATCATCTCACTGCGGAGCTTTATAACACATCATCATCTCACTGCGGAGCTTTATAACACATCTCCATCTCACTGTGGAGCTTTATAACACATCATCATCTCACTGCGGAGCTTTATAACACATCATCATCTCACTGCGGAGCTTTATAACACCTCTCCATCTCACTGTGGAGCTTTATAACACATCATCATCTCACTGTGGAGCTTTATAACACATCTCCATCTCACTGTGGAGCTTTATAACACATCTCCATCTCACTGTGGAGCTTTATAACACATCATCATCTCACTGTAGAGCTTTATAACACATCATCATCTCACTGTAGAGCTTTATAACACATCATCATCTCACTGTAGAGCTTTATAACACATCATCATCTCACTGTAGAGCTTTATAACACATCTCCATCTCACATCGGAGCTTTATAACACATCATCATCTCACTGTAGAGCTTTATAACACATCTCTACCTCACTGCGGAGCTTTATAACACATCTCCATCTCACTGTGGAGCTTTATAACACATCATCATCTCACTGTGGAGCTTTATAACACATCATCATCTCACTGTAGAGCTTTATAACACATCTCCATCTCACTGTGGAGCTTTATAACACATCTCTACCTCACTGAGGAGCTTTATAACACATCTCCATCTCACTGTGGAGCTTTATAACACATCTCCATCTCACTGTAGAGCTTTATAACACATCTCCATCTCACTGTGGAGCTTTATAACACATCATCATCTCACTGTGGAGCTTTATAACACATCTCTACCTCACTGCGGAGCTTTATAACACATCATCATCTCACTGTGGAGCTTTATAACACATCTCCATCTCACTGTGGAGCTTTATAACACATCTCCATCTCACTGTAGAGCTTTATAACACATCATCATCTCACTGTGGAGCTTTATAACACATCTCTACCTCACTGTGGAGCTTTATAACACATCTCCATCTCACATCGGAGCTTTATAACACATCTCCATCTCACTGTGGAGCTTTATAACACATCATCATCTCACTGTGGAGCTTTATAACACATCATCATCTCACTGTGGAGCTTTATAACACATCATCATCTCACTGTGGAGCTTTATAACACATCATCATCTCACTGCGGAGCTTTATAACACATCTCCATCTCACTGTAGAGCTTTATAACACATCTCCATCTCACTGTGGAGCTTTATAACACATCTCCATCTCACTGTGGAGCTTTATAACACATCATCATCTCACTGCGGAGCTTTATAACACATCTCCATCTCACATCGGAGCTTTATAACACATCTCCATCTCACTGTGGAGCTTTATAACACATCATCATCTCACTGTGGAGCTTTATAACACATCATCATCTCACTGTGGAGCTTTATAACACATCTCCATCTCACTGTAGAGCTTTATAACACATCTCCATCTCACTGTGGAGCTTTATAACACATCTCCATCTCACTGTAGAGCTTTATAACACATCTCCATCTCACTGTGGAGCTTTATAACACATCTCCATCTCACTGTGGAGCTTTATAACACATCATCATCTCACTGCGGAGCTTTATAACACATCTCCATCTCACTGTGGAGCTTTATAACACATCATCATCTCACTGTGGAGCTTTATAACACATCTCCATCTCACTGTGGAGCTTTATAACACATCTTCATTTCACTGTGGAGCTTTATAACACATCTCCATCTCACATCGGAGCTTTATAACACATCTCCATCTCACTGTGGAGCTTTATAACACATCATCATCTCACTGCGGAGATTTTTAACACATCTCCATCTCACTGTGGAGCTTTATAACACATCATCATCTCACTGTGGAGCTTTATAACACATCTCCATCTCACTGTAGAGCTTTATAACACATCTCCATCTCACTGTGGAGCTTTATAACACATCTCTACCTCACTGCGGAGCTTTATAACACATCTCCATCTCACTGTAGAGCTTTTTAACACATCTCCATCTCACTGTAGAGCTTTATAACACATCATCATCTCACTGTGGAGCTTTATAACACATCTCCATCTCACTGTGGAGCTTTATAACACATCATCATCTCACTGTGGAGCTTTATAACACATCTCCATCTCACATCGGAGCTTTATAACACATCTCCATCTCACTGTGGAGCTTTATAACACATCATCATCTCACTGTGGAGCTTTATAACACATCTCCATCTCACTGTGGAGCTTTATAACACATCATCATCTCACTGTGGAGCTTTATAACACATCTCCATCTCACTGTGGAGCTTTATAACACATCATCATCTCACTGTGGAGCTTTATAACACATCATCATCTCACTGTGGAGCTTTATAACACATCTCCATCTCACATCGGAGCTTTATAACACATCTCCATCTCACTGTGGAGCTTTATAACACATCATCATCTCACTGTGGAGCTTTATAACACATCATCATCTCACTGTGGAGCTTTATAACACATCATCATCTCACTGTGGAGCTTTATAACACATCATCATCTCACTGCGGAGCTTTATAACACATCTCCATCTCACTGTAGAGCTTTATAACACATCTCCATCTCACTGTGGAGCTTTATAACACATCTCCATCTCACTGTGGAGCTTTATAACACATCATCATCTCACTGCGGAGCTTTATAACACATCTCCATCTCACATCGGAGCTTTATAACACATCATCATCTCACTGTGGAGCTTTATAACACATCTCCATCTCACTGTGGAGCTTTATAACACATCATCATCTCACTGTGGAGCTTTATAACACATCTCCATCTCACTGTGGAGCTTTATAACACATCATCATCTCACTGTGGAGCTTTATAACACATCTCCATCTCACTGTGGAGCTTTATAACACATCATCATCTCACTGTGGAGCTTTATAACACATCACCATCTCACTGTGGAGCTTTATAACACATCTCCATCTCACATCGGAGCTTTATAACACATCTCCATCTCACTGTGGAGCTTTATAACACATCATCATCTCACCGTGGAGCTTTATAACACATCATCGTCTCACTGTGAGGAGCGTTTATAACACATCATCATCTCACTGTGGAGCTTTATAACACATCTCCATCTCACTGTAGAGCTTTTTAACACATCTCCATCTCACTGTGGAGCTTTATAACACATCTCCATCTCACTGTAGAGCTTTATAACACATCTCCATCTCACTGTGGAGCTTTATATACATCTCCATCTCACTGTGAAGCTTTATAACACATCATCATCTCACTGCGGAGCTTTATAACACATCTCCATCTCACTGTGGAGCTTTATAACACATCATCATCTCACTGTGGAGCTTTATAACACATCTCCATCTCACTGTGGAGCTTTATAACACATCATCATCTCACTGTGGAGCTTTATAACACATCTCCATCTCACTGTGGAGCTTTATAACACATCTCCATGTCACATCGGAGCTTTATAACACATCATCATCTCACTGTGGAGCTTTATAACACATCTCCATCTCACTGTGGAGCTTTATAACACATCTTCATCTCACTGTGGAGCTTTATAACACATCTCCATCTCACATCGGAGCTTTATAACACATCTCCATCTCACTGTGGAGCTTTATAACACATCATCATCTCACTGCGGAGATTTTAACACATCTCCATCTCACTGTGGAGCTTTATAACACATCTCCATCTCACTGTGGAGCTTTATAACACATCTCCATTTCACTGTGGAGCTTTATAACACATCTCCATCTCACTGTAGAGCTTTATAACACATCTCCATCTCACTGTGGAGCTTTATAACACATCATCATCTCACTGCGGAGATTTTTAACACATCTCCAACTCACTGTGGAGCTTTATAACACATCATCATCTCACTGCGGAGCTTTATAACACATCATCATCTCACTGTGGAGCTTTATAACACATCTCCATCTCACTGTAGAGCTTTATAACACATCTCCATCTCACTGTGGAGCTTTATAACACATCTCTACCTCACTCCGGAGCTTTATAACACATCTCCATCTCACTGTAGAGCTTTTTAACACATCTCCATCTCACTGTGGAGCTTTATAACACATCATCATCTCACTGTGGAGCTTTATAACACATCATCATCTCACTGTGGAGCTTTATAACACATCTCCATCTCACTGTGGAGCTTTATAACACATCTCCATCTCACTGTGGAGCTTTATAACACATCTCCATCTCACTGTAGAGCTTTATAACACATCATCATCTCACTGTGGAGCTTTATAACACATCTCCATCTCACTGTGGAGCTTTATAACACATCATCATCTCACTGTGGAGCTTTATAACACATCTCCATCTCACTGTGGAGCTTTATGACACATCTCCATCTCTCTGTGGAGCTTTATAACACATTATTCACACATCCTCTGACCACCAGAGGACAACTGGGTGAAAGTGTTGTGGTCAGATGAGACCAAAATGGAGCTCTTTGGTATCAACTCAACTCGCGGTGTTTGGAGGAGGAGGAATGCTGCCTATGACCCCAAGAACACCATCCCCACCATCACACATGGAGGTGGAAACATTATGCTTTGGGGATGTTTTTCTGCTAAGGGGACAGGACAACTTCACCGCATCAAAAGGGACGATGGACGGGGCCAAGTACCGTCAAATCTTGGGTGAGAACCTCCTTCCCTCAGCCAGGGCATTGAAAATTAAAAGTAATTACTAAATCATTACCAAGTACTAAGTCATGTTTTGCAGAGGGGTCAAATACTTATTTCCCTCATTAAAATGCAAATCAATGTATAACATTTTTGACATGCGTTTTTCTGGATTTTTTATTGTTGTTATTCTGTCTCTCACTGTTCAAATAAACCTACCATTAAAATTATAGACTGATCATTTTTTTGTTAGTGGGCGAACGTACAAAATCAGCAGGGGATCAAATACTTTTTTCCCGCACTGTATATGCATAGAAGACACTCTGCAACTATCTGTTACAGCGGCTGCTCTTCGAATTTCTGAGACCCCTAGAAGACTGATGTGTATTTCACCAACAAGACAAACTGTTGAAATGAGAGTTTTGCTCCAAGATTAAAAACAAGATGTTAGCTTGAGAAAGTTTCTTCATGAAGATGAAGATAGTGTAACGACGTTGTTTCATCCTGAGCTAACAACTCTGAAGACTGGTAAAAAAAAAAAAAAGATTGGTACATACGCCACGCTACACACACACACACACACACACACACACACACACACACATTCACAATGTCTCAAGAATCTATGTCTGCCTACTGCTAGCTACAGTAGCACTTCGGAGACAGCCCCGGTGACGCCTGATGACAACATGACACCGCTGGAACCCCACCCACAAACTTGTTCGTTGGATAAATGCTGCATGGAGTTGGGGTATCACAAGATGACTTTCCACAGAATGCCGTTTGGCACTGCTGGTGCAATAGCTGGAGCTGCGGCCTATGCTGGGTTTGATGACACAGACAGTTGTATCCACTCTGACGGCTTCAAAATGATAAAGGCGACTGTCATGGTCCTTCTGGAACAACAAAAAGCTGATGAAACTGTATTTGGGCTGTGAAGTGGATCATCAGCTTATACACTCGTGTTTGTTTGAACCTGATGGGTATTCCTTTGACACATACGTTGAGGCTCTGTCACGTAATCTGGTTAAACCATGACTTAAACACATCATAGCTCAAGCACTGAGTCTGTGTGGTTTGAGGATTCACCCATAGAGCATTCAGGGATGGGTGGACATTATTTTCCACGAGGTGCGTGACGAAGTTTACGTTGTGGAAAAGCTTTGCGAAGTCAGAGACAGAAAGTTGTGGATGTCAGCAGCGAGCAGATTGCCTATGACGGCCTGGACAGCTGGAAAGGCTCCACACAAGTTGGCTGAAACGTGTGTGCGACAGGACGGGCAAAGAGTCTACTTAAACGTCAAATCTGGTGTGAAATGACCAACTTAACGTACAAGATCCTTAATGACTGTGTCTCTGTGCCTCTCGCTGTAAACGGATGAGGTGTTGATCCCAAACGTTTAACATATCTCAAGAATCGATCGTCTGTTGTAAGAGATAAGTCAAATGGGTGTGTGTGACAACGGTGAAGCGTATGTGCACGAATGCGGGTGATCGAATTTGTACATCTATCAGAAAAATACTAGACCTGGTGACTGAATGTGGCAGTTGTATTAGAATTGTGGTTATAATGTACACGTAAACCTATGTGTCTGATTTATGTGTAATCACGTTGTCAAGAAACGCACAGGCTGATGTTTTGTGAAATTTTTTTTTCATAACACTAGTGGATGACATTGTTGAGAAACACACTGTGATACGTCTATAACTTTTACAGTCCCTCGCCACTGTATAATACCGATACGCTGATTTTACTGAGACTGAAGTGACAATACATGCAAAGAAATGAAAGATATTTATAACACACCTTCTAACCTGGGTTCTTTAGGAGGTAAATAAAACTTTTAAAAAGGGGGTGTTTTCAAAGAAATGGGGGTTCGTTTATCCAGGCTCACCAATGAACATGCTTACATGCTACACAGACCTGAATAGGAGAACGAATAAGGTTTTTTTTTTGTATTTTACTGATATACAGTTCCAGGCTGATCTAGTAGCTATGACTGTATACACCAAAGGAAACGACAACAATCATCAAGCCTATATCGTCGAGCGGGTTTAATAGAACCTTAAATGGTCAGATGTGGAGGTATTTAACAGCGGCAGCTATCACCGAAGCATCAAGATGAGACCGATTGATGTGAAGAAATACAATGAATCTGTGGTGTTTCGTAATCTATATGGGTTGAGTGGGAGTCCTGGTGTCATCCACGCAGCCCGCCCGTCACCCTGCAACGCCTCGTTATCGGTTTATCTGGAAAACTGCGTAAATAGTTATACAACCAGGTAAGCGAGAACTATAAACCTAAAAGGAGAATGGCACGTTGGCTTTATCGAACTTGAATATCCAGTGTCATGGTACACATTTAATGAGGAAGATTCTGTGTTCATTCTCAGCTATGGTGAGACAACGGCGACAGAATCATATCACCGAATATCCTGTTGAAGGCAGAGAGATAGAGATTTTCAGCACCGGCGATCGAAAGATATCAAATGTATTGTACAGGATAAAGACTGGATATTAGGATGACGTCATCAGGGAGATCCAACGCAAACCTGCATCGCAGGCGAGTCGTGGTTACGATCATGTTAAAAACAAAGTGTTTCTCATGTCGCTGACAATTTATGGAAAGTTGGCTAATATTTTAGGATTTAAACCAGCAGTTGCTATATAAACCGGTAAACAAACTCATGAAAATCATAGTGTTGGGTACATGCCTGTGACATATGCACCCTATGAAGCGGACATAAATGGGGATTCTACACCATGTACAGTGGTGTGAAAAAGTGTTTGCCCCCTTCCTCATTTCCTGTTCCTTTGCATGTTTGTCACACTTAAGTGTTTCGGAACATCAAACCAATTTAAACAATAGTCAAGGACAACACAAGTAAACACAAAATGCAATTTGTAAATGAAGGTGTTTATTATTAAAGGTGAAAAAAAATCCAAACCATCATGGCCCTGTGAAAAGTGATTCGGCCCTAAACCTAATAACTGCTTGGGCCACCCTTAGCAACAACAACTGCAACCAAGCGTTTGCGATAACGTGCAATGAGGCTTTTACAGCGTCCTGGAGGAATTTTGGCCCACTCATCTTTGCAGAATTGTCCTAATTCAGTTACATTAGAGGGTTTTCGAGCATGAACGGCCTTTTTAAGGTCATACCACAACATCTCAATAGGATTCAGGTCAGGACTTTGGCTAGGCCACTCCAAAGTCTTCACTTTGTTTTTCTTCAGCCATTCGGTGGTGGACTTGCTGGTGTGTTTAGGATCATTGTCCTGCTGCAGAACCCAAGTTCGTTTCAGCTTGAGTACACAAACAGATGGTCGGACTTTCTCCTTCAGGATCTCTTGGTAAACAGCAGAATTCATAGTTCCTTTTATCACGGCAAGTCTTCCAGGTCCTGAAGCAGACAACAGCCCCCGCAACCATCACACTACCACCACCATATTTTACTGTTGGTATAATGTTCTTTTTATGAAATGCAGTGTTCCTTCATGCCAGATATACTTGGACACACACCTTCCAAAGAGTTCCACTTTTGTCTCATCGGTCCACAGAATGTTGTCCCAAAAGTCTTGGGGATCATCAAGATGTGTTGTGGAGAAATTGAGTCGAGCTTTGATGTTCTTTTTGCTCAGCAGTGGTTTTCTCCTTGGAACTCTGCCATGCAGGCCATTTTGCGCCCAGTCTTTTCCTGATGGTGGAGGCATGAACGCTGACCTTAACTGAGGCAAGTGAGGCCTGCAGTTCTTTGGACGTTGTTGTGGGGTTTTTGTGACCTCTTGGATGAGTCGTCGCTGCGCTCTTGGGGTAATTTTGGGGCCGGCCACTCCTGGGAAGGTTCACCACTGCTCCATGTCTTCGCCATTTGTGGATAATGGCTCTCACTGTGGTTCGCTGGATTCCCAAAGCTTTGGAAATGGCTTTATAACCCTTTCCAGACTAATAGATCTCAATTACTTTCTTTCTCAATTGTTCCTGAATTTCTTTGGGTCTCGGCATGATGTGTAGCTTTTAAGGATCTTCTGGTGGACCTTACTGTGTCAAGCAGCTCCTATTTAAGTGATGCCTTGATTGTGAACAGGTGTGGCAATAATCAGGCCTGGGTGTGGCTAGAGAAATTGAACTCAGGTGTGGACAACCACAGTTATAGTATGTTTTAACAAGGGGGGGCAATCACTTTTTCACACAGGGCCATGATGGTTTGGATTTTTTTTCACCTTTAATAATAAACACCTTCATTTACAAATTGCATTTTGTGTTTACTTGTGTTGTCCTTGACTATTGTTTAAATTGGTTTGATGTTCCGAAACACTTAAGTGTGACAAACATGCAAAGGAACAGGAAATGAGGAAGGGGGCAAACACTTTTTCACACCACTGTATGCCATGAGCGGCGTTATGTGTGGAGCTAGTTTTAGGGGTATGTTTAAAGGCCTCTTTAGAATGGCTATACCATTGCTAAAACATTGCTATGCATAGCTAAGCCACATCTTTAAATCAGCAACATACTAAGCGACGTTATTAGAAACACATTATTGCCGCCATTTAAGTTTAGATTAGTTTAGTTAAGTTTACGGATTCATAAATCACATTTAAAAACGACAGATGCTGAAGCCAAGGTGCTGTACAAGAAATATAAAAGAGAATTAAAACAAATTCAAAGACAAGACAAAAACCATAAAAGGACAAATAAAAAATTTACACCCTCAAATAAGACATAATGAATACAAATATGTCTTCAAAGAGGATTTAAACATAGAAACAGAAGGGGAAGATCTAATGTGGAGAGGAAGACTATTCCAAAGCCTAAAAGCAACCACTGAAAAACCTGGTCACCTTTAGCCCTAAGACGCAAACAAGGAACTGAGAGCAGTAATTGGATGATTAAAGGGGTCTTGAAGCAGTGCACAGGATGAAATCACAAATATACTGTGGCGCAAGTCCATGCGAAGCTTTAAAAACAAAAAGCAACATTTTCAAATCAACACAGAACTTGACTGCTAACCAGTGAAGAAAATCGAGCACAGGGGTAACGTACTCACGTTTTTTTTTTGTGTATGTGTGTGTGTGTGTGTGTGTGTGTGTGTCAATCAGTAATCTAGCTGCCACATTTTGTACCAACTGCAAACGATTTACAGCTGTTCTAGGAAAACCCAGATAAAGTGAATTACAATAGTACAATAGCATTTTTTGTCATGCAGACAGTATAAGTCTAAACTAGACACAGAGCAGCTAATATTCTTCACAGGACAATAAAGCTGAGTGTCATCGGCATAGAAATGATATGATAATTTGTGTCTCTCAATGATATGACCTCGAGGAAGCATATATAAAGAAAAGAGAAGATGACCCAAAATGGAACCCTGGGGAACACCGTAGGAAATTTGAGCACAGGATGAGAAACACTTCCCTACATTAATAGAAAATGTTCTCTCCTTGTGCTAAGAGCAAAACCACTGAAGCACAGGCCCTGAAACCAAACTAGATGAAAGTCTTTGCAAAAGGATATCATGATCTACTGTGTCAAATGCTGCACTCAAATCAAGCAAGATTAAAATACAACACAAGCCTGAGTCAAGAGTGAGTAAAATAGTTTGTTGAAAAGTGGCAGCCCGGCCCCACCCCATTGACTAGAGAGCGATTAACAATAGTGGTCACGACCAGACTGAGAGCAAGAAAATAATTTGCTCCGGGCTCGTAATGGTGATGGCTCACAAAACAGCATCTAGGCCAGCAGGGGTTCAGAAGAGTGGACAAACGCAGAAGAAAAATAGATATGGATGTGGTGGACCCAGCTGGGGGTAATCATGGTCTGACAAAATTGTGGTCAAGCAACTCGCACCCATTCACAGTGACATTTATCCAACATTTATCAACCTACATTTATCATCAGAGAGCGACGGACGCATTGTGTGCTTTCGCTACCACATGGCAAAAGGGTATGATTATGTGGTGAAGATGTATACCAACTATTTTATTTAAATTCACAAAAAGGTGTCAGCTTTTGTGAAAAAACTCAAATTAAAGTGTGCTCAATGTGATGAGACAAGTGAAATGTTTATGTCTAATGTGTAATATTTTCACATCGGGTGGTCTGATTCCACATGTACAGCAAAGTGGAAACATAAGCTTGCCGTCCTATAGGGAAGGATCGGGTAAAGCAGTTTTGGGGCGGCAGCAGCACTGTGGCTTTGACAAAACCACAATCATTTTCAAGAGGTGCAAAGTCCTTGAAAATTATTTGGAGGTGTCCTATGGTGTAGCATTTCTAAGCCTGTCAGAAGGGGTACAAACTTGTAAAGTCAACTTATCTTATTTTTCACCATCCATCCATCCATCTTCTACCACTTACTCCCTTTTCAGGGTCGCGGGAACCTGGAGTCTATCCCAAGGAGCATCGGGCACAAGGCGGGTACAACCTGGACAGGGTGCCAGTACATTGCAGGGCACAATCACATACACACTCACACACTCACACAACACACGGACGGTTTAGACACACCAATCAGCCTACCATGCATGTCTTTTGGACTGGGGAGGAAACCGGGGTACCCGGAGGAAACCCCACAGCACGGGAGAACATGCAAACTCCGCACACACAGGGCCACGGGCGGGAATGAAACCCCGGACCCCCTGAGGTGTGAGGCAAACGTGCAACCACTAAGTCACCGCGCACCTATTTTTCCACCAATGTTAGCTTTATGATACAATTGCACACTTTAGTACGACCACCAAATAGAGCGCTGTGCGGGTTCAGTCCTTCGAATCGTGTAAGTGGCCATAAATGCCATTTCCTCAACTCTCCCACATCACTTCCACCTCAACCCATATGCACGTCTAAAATTCTTCTGAGTGTGCCAATGGGCGGTTTTGATAATGGCTGTGAACGGATAGGATTATAACGACAATCATGCCCATGAAACATACAACCGTTGAATTCGAGAGACTTTTTACACTGCCATCGAGATCCATCCCATCCACCCCGTATGTCTACACCGCATGTTGTTTTAACATATTCAATCCATCCACAGGAAATGTTTGAGAATGTGTTGTTCTGACTCGTGTATGCATTGTTATGCATCAGAGCTAGGTGGCGTTTGGTTGGAAGTGGATTTGAAGCTGCTAAAGTGGTGTATCTGAATGGGTCATTTGTTGCACTGTATGAATTTGTTGTGGTACTTCATGCAAGCCTTATGGAGCAAAAACAACATCATTCTTGCCATACATAGCAAGTTCTTTTTTTAATTTATATCAAACACCTTACCGGATACTGTAACATACCACTCATTAAATAGACGCTCTCTTTGTGAGACATTGTCTCATAGCTGTGGAAATGCCTGTCCGGGTATGGTCCTATGTAATCCTTGTTTTCAAATCTGTTGAAATTGTGTGGAAAATAACCTCTCTGTGTGCAGCTTAGATTTAACATGGCAGATGTCATTTCCAAACGATAGGGATGAATGAATAGCTGCCAGTAAAGCACTGCTTGAATGCATTGTTATACATTAAAATGATCCGACAGGCTTGCATCGTGATTTTAAAGGGTTCGGCCTTCATTTGTGAACTATTCCAAGGTGCTTACCTATTGAGTACCCTGTCAAAATCATAGAACATTTACGTGTCGCTAGATGTCCGCAGCTTTATTGGTTGTATAACTCATTGATGCACGCTGTCATTAACCAATTCCTCATCACAATGGTTACATATTTGCGTCCCAAATTTTTTGAATTGTAGTTGTATATATCAATCCTTCTGCATGAATGGAGGTCCACCAGGACTGTCTCCTTCACACCTAGTGGAGATTTCTCATGCATTTTCAGCAACGTCTTCAGCTTTGCACCTAGATACCGAAGACGTGTCGACGTAAAGCTGCTGCGGTAATCATAAACACTGTCCTGTGCTCATCCCGGGAGGACTCTTCTCCACACTGGGTCATGTCGAGCACAGGATCGGAGTCTGAGCAAAACAGAGCCGAGTCTCAGCTGCGCAGAATTCTATTCTTGAACTTAAGCGTGTTTCTTGTGATTTCAGCTAGAGATTTTCAGATAAGAAATGTACAGTTTGACTGTAAATGCATTCAAAAACACGAAGGAACACCAATGTTCCCTATATTTAATGCACAAATATGACACTATAAATAATTAAGCCCTTCCTGCATAGTGTGTGTGTGTGTGTGTATATATATATATATATATATATATATATATATATATATATATATATATATATATATATATATATATATATATATTGTGAATCCATCATCCACCACCATATGTCACAGACATTGCTTAAAAAATATATCAGGTACAGGAATGAAAAGAAGGAGAGTACACCTAAAAGAGATTATTTTGTTATGAGTGACCTAAACAAAAAGGTTTGAAATCTTTCCGAGAGCAGTCTCTGCATTTAAACTTAATAAAAAACAAAAAAATGGTTTAATAATAAATCACCAAAATGAGAATTTCATCTTGTTTCAGACAATAAAGCTTCATCATTATCACGCACACAGTATCACTGTAATATATGTTAACCATGATATTTCTGCTTTTAAACGGTGTCCGTTCGTCTGAGATTGAATTCTGAACCGAGCTCGGTGTGTGTTCAGCTCCAGCCTCCGCTGCATCCTTGCCTCGAATGCAGGTCTTACAGATGAGAAGCTCACAGAGTAGTCAGGAGTCAGCACACGCCGCTCTCTCTGCCTTCAGGTGAAAGAACGTTATCTGCACATTCATCTCTCGCTGCTTTGCCCGTGTGATATCGCCACTGAGAGTGAAAAGCAGTCACGGCTCGCTGAGTGTTTTCACGATGTGACATTTCACCGCTAACCTGCATGCGTACCATTAAACTCCCCGCTCATATCACCGAGAGGAGAAAAGAGAGAGAATGGATGTGTGTCCGTTTTGACATGTCTATTATCACATTCCTGAGGAGATGAATGGATTTTCTGAGTCATTTCTCTAAAGTGGACCGCTTCCACTTGGCACCATGTAACAAAGTTCACACCCACACACACACACACACAACACACACACACTTTCAAAACAACAGATCCGAGATCATGGTCCTCATTTCAGAACCAAATGCCACCGACGGGAGCAAAATCTATCAAAACATATGCTGATATATAATCAGAAATCTGTTTTTGTTTTTTTTTGTTTATTATAAAAGAAAACCAAAATCAAAATCAGCTCAAAAATATAGTGCTAAAAAATTACTGAAGGTCAGCTAATGCTAATAGCTAATGCTAATGTCAACATGGCTAAAAGCTTATCTGCAGCTTCTGTAGGCACAAGCCAAAAACACGTCTTAGATGAATGTGTGCGTGTCAGCTTACCCCACCACACACATAGCGTTTTGCTATTTAACACAATATAAATATATTATTAGGAAGTACAAACACCCTCCATGCCCCTGTGCCATCCTGAGAAGAAACCCAAAATCACTAGCATTAGCTCAGCAACCTAGCAAGCTAGCCAGCATGTAAGCATGCTAGCTGGAATTTCCCAAAACTGCATTTCTATCATCATTTTTCAGCAGCTTAATAAACAGACACAGAAAGGTCAAAAAAACATATATAACAAAAACCATAAGCTTTCTTATCACATACATAAACACACACTGTAGATTCTAGCTTTTCTTTATTTATTTTTATCAGCACAACAGACACTCGTACCCTACCAAACTATCTCCAAATCGTTCTTCTATAGACGTAGTGCTGAAAGGGAAAGACGGATACACTGTCATAGACTGTATCTATGGTCTATAAAATGAACAGCTAGTTATCTGAATAACGTTTACTGTTATACAATGTTCTAATGCTAACAAGCTAGATGTACAGTACGGTTAATAAACTATTTTTGTTGATTATTAGAAATGAAGTGAATATATTTTATTCACTGTTTTATTCTCAGTATCTACCCTCAGAATATATGTGCTGTATGGACCTCAAATTGTGTGTGTATAATGTTGTGTATGTGTGTGTGTGTGTGTGTGTGTGTGTTTTTTATGTGTGTGTGTGTGAAACTGCAGGCGGAGGCGTGTTGAGGTATCTGAGGAATCCATCTTCACACATCCGTGAAGGAAATGGAGGATGCACCATCGTGGGGGGAATACCGTGTTTTTTTGTGTGTGTGTGTGTGTGTGTGTTGTGTGTGTGTGTGTGTGTGTGTGTTCACTTAGTAAAAAATAACTTTGCAGAAATGTCAATAGCTTTGGGATAAAAAGTAGATTTGGATTTTGTTATGTGCCAAAAGATTTCTATTTCAACGTCAGGAAACTTAACAAGCATTCGAAATAATGCCTTATGATTTCCAATTAGAAATAAGTCCTTAGTGACCATTTCAATCATAAAAATCATATCGCTTTTATATTTTTTTTTAAAAAAAAAATTTCTCCTCTTTTTTTTTTGTTTTTTTTTTTTTTTATGTTTGCTTCTAAAGTTTTTTTTTTTTTTTTTTTTTTACAGGGTTCCACCATGTTTTGATTTTGCTCTGTTTTTTTTTTTTATTAAAATTTGCAATGCACCTTTTTTGTGTTTTATTAAACTGAAAACCACTTGAATTAACCGAATCACACGAAAAAGGCCTTTTTTTTTTTTTTTAAGTTTTTTTTTTTTTTTTTTTTTTTATTAAATTATTTTTTTAAAGGTTTTTTGGGAGGGTGTGTAGTGATTCATCCATTAAAAGAAGGTGTGTGGTGTTGTTGGTGATGGTAGTTTAAAGGGTGACTAAAGTATAAAACGGCGCCTGTGAGCCGCACCAAGCTTTATAACGTCCGCAAGACTGCATGTCGATAGTTTGTGTAACGCTTGCAAAATACTTTCATTTTTCTTTATGTTTTCAAAAAAAAAGAAAAATTCTTACTTGTCTCCTTTAAAAAAATAGAGAAAAATGACCGAAAGAGAATTCAGGAAGTGTGTCACACACGGTCATCAATTGGGAGGTGGGGTGACACATTTTCGTGTGAAGTGTCTCGAGGTGGAGCATGCCAGGGCAGACCTCAGGTCTGACTGTATCATTGTGAATGCCTTACCATTATACAACCCACCAAGACTCACTCTCTCGGCCAAAGGGATTTGGGTTTCAGAGCCTCCACGGATCTGTGCCTGGGGATCAGCATATGGGAACTGGATGAGGAGCCGGAGACGCAGCGCCTGTATCTCTTGCTCGTCCTCCGGGTCTGGTTCGTCAGATTTTTGGAGCTCAAGGTCACATTACTCCTTCCGCTATGGAAAGCCAAAACACCCTCTATTACTCTGAGAGCCAATAGGGAGTGCCATTGCACCAATAAGAGAGCGGCTCAAGCACGCTCATTAAGAGCTGCTTGAAGTGATGATCGAGGCAGGCTTGAAAAACTAAATCTGGATTAGTATGGGGTTGGGAGTGGCTCGTAGTAGTCTGGAAGTGCACTTTCTCCCCAGTGAAAATAAATCTCCTTCACACCGCAGAAAACTCCCTTTTTCTTGCTGTGTACACAAATATATACACTTGGGGAAACCATACACTCCCATATTTATAACTCCGCATTACAGATTATTTCGCTCATCGTAGGAAGGCAGAGCTTTCTTCAGATGCTTGCCGCGCCATGGGTTTGTTTCTCGCGCTGACCACAAATGGCCCATCATATTGGTCATTCAGTGGGTAGCATGGTTGTGGCAAAGAGGTACCTATGTCTCAACCTCTCATTGATGGGGGACAAAACATAAGGACTCCTTGCTGGATGCCCATGTTGAACCTTCTGGCCTGTTCGTTTTGGTTGTTATCATCGCTGACAGGTTTCGAGAAGCAAAACAACAAATGTCGTCATTCAGTTAGTTCCTTCCCCATCATGTCAAGTTTGCCTGGGCATCCATGAGTGGAGTCTGGGCCAGTGATAGGCACAGAAGGCGGTAGTGTGGCGTCCGTCTTCCCCAGCCTAGAGCCAGGAGACCGGTCGGCCGCAGTTGCAGCCTGTTAGTAGGCCTGATCTGAGAATGATCATAAAGGCCAAGAAGGCAAGGAAGGACGGTCCTGATGGGCAACAGAGGGATCGTATTACGACATAAAGTGGTTAGGTAGATAACCCCCAGCATTAGCCTCACCACAATAGTCTGCACAGAGCAGAGCCTGATGTTAGCACAGGAAGTAAGGTCCATCTAAAAATGGTAAAGGGACCATCGAATATGTACCCGTTTTTCAAGCTATTATTTCCTGGGCTGTAAGAAAGATCAATTTTAGATCTGCGTCTTCTGAACCGTCATCTGAACCAGTTCTGATGCTCAAACTTATTGTTCTACAGATTCACTTGAGAACTGATTTGGATCTAAAACATGCATATTTCCACATAGAAATATTGCCGCAGTCACAGGAAGTTCCTGAGGTTTGCATTTGAAAGCAATGGGTACCAATGTCGGGTTCTTCCCTTTTGGGCTAGCTTTAGCACCACAGCTCCATTGCGACTCTAGGGCGTCCGAGTACTAAACTACCTGTATGACTGGTTAATTCTAGCATGATCCAGGAACCTGGCGATTCAACATTGAGATGTTGTTCTCACCCACATGAAGAGCTTGGGGTTCAGGTTGAACCTCAGAAAATTTAGCTTTCTCCAGTGCAGAAGACAACTTTTCTTGGGGTTATATTCAATTTACTACGGTGAGGGTTGTTTCTATCCCCAGCACGCATAGGGTCAATCCTATCAACATTGAGCAAGCTAAAGCTGGTGGCAGCGCCTGTCATACTGTTTCTCTTATTGCTCATGAGACCGTTTCCGTGGTAGCTGAAAAGTCAAGGGTTTTGTCTGAGGATGAAACCTCGAGATTAACCAGTGTCATATTGATGCCTATGTGTTCGGAGAATTTGGATGTGTCCCGGTTTCTAGCCTCAGTTTGCACACTAGGGGGCATCTCTTTATTGCAAGACGGCAATGACAGACCTCCCTCATGGGCTGGTGCACACTCTGAAATGGCGCTGTCCAGCTCTCAGAATTTGAGTAACCCTCATCTGGAGTGGCATATAAATCACCTAGAGATGCGGGCCATATTTCCAGCACTGAAATTCTTCTTCCTCAATTAAGAGGTCACCATGTGTTAGTTCGAAGACAACACAGTGGTCGCCTTCTATATCGACCACCAGGGAGGGTTGTGTTCATTCCCCCATGTTCAGGGAGGCACGATTAATTATTCCTGGGCAGAGGAAAGTTCTTATCAATGAGTGCAATGTACATTCCCTGGCAAACCGGAATGTGGAAAAAACATCTTGTCAAGGCAGAAGTTGGGGCCAGGGGTTGGAGCTCCATCCTCAATGGTGAATTCCATAAGGTGAATGTTAGGCCCGATGGATGTGTTCGCCTTTGACCGCTGTGGTTCGCCCTCACTCCTCCCGCACCACTGGTGCACCCGTGGCCGAGGTCACATCTGTACACTTTTTCAGTCTGCTCACACAAGATCTAGCAAGAGCTCATCAAGACCATCTATGTCTGTTGCTAGTAGCACCTTATGGGCCAGCTCGAATGTGGTTCGCAGAGATAATATCCTGCAATATGCCACTGCTTGGGGAGATTCCCATCCTCAAGGAACTACTGTCTCAATTCATTATAAATCAAGCTCTCTCTATTGCCCCTTCCTGCCTTGAATTTGGCCCTGGATTAGCCAAGACCGTCCCATATCCTGGTGCCTACATCTGCTACCCAGCCAGAAATGTTGCAGGCTTTCTGCCCTCCCTCGTTCCTCATACCGGAACAAAAATAATTGCAACTACTGTGTCCAGTAAGGACTCTCTGTACTTATGTTCACCACCCTGGCCAACATCTGCTGATCTGTTTTGATGGCAATAGTAGAGCTGATGCTCTGTTGAAGCAACGATCTCATATCTTGGTAGAGTGAGCACCAATATCTATCGCGCTTATGAGGTGCATGGGCTTGCTATGCCTTGGGCATAAGGGCTCATTCCACTATGGAGTCACCTCCTCAAAGACTTTGTCCAATGGTGTACCCTTTGCAGGATGTGTGTGCTGGCGAGCAGGTGGTTCTGCTCTGCACACATTCATTCGTTATTACAGCTTGATATTCATTCCACCCTGGGCGTGAGTGCCTTGCAGTGACTCTTGGGCCAGATTTTTTGAACAGGCCATACCCTCAGCATGACGGAGTGGGTATTCTCGTTCCCACAGTGGAAAGTCATGCAAATTGAGTTCCCTTTGAAAGCGAAATGCCAGGGTTATGCATGTAACCCTGTTCCTGAGAAGGAACGACAATGTTGCTTTGTCATACGTACCATGTATGTGAATTGGTGCCTTCGCTCAGATAATAGAGGCTGATGATGTGGTTCACAGGTTCCGTTATTATATCACGCGATGTGCTTAATTTCAATGTCACCTGATCTAGAGCAGCGATTCGAAATATTCCCGTGATGTTACACAAGCTTCAGATGCTGGTCATGCCCAAGGTTGTACAGAAGCTCACGTAACGCCCTCATCCCCTTCTCTAGGAACAGGGTCTATATCATAACCCAGATGTTTTGCATGGTCTTTCACAGTGATGTTTGTTGGTGTTTCCTGATTATCTCATTTGTTCTGTGTTTATGCATTTAATGTTTTCGATTGTAATTGTGCAGCCGTAGTATGCACACTGCATCCTGCTTCTGACCAGCAGGCTTGTCACGATACCAAGAAACCCGAAGTGTAAACGTACAAAGCGTTACAGCTTGACCGCTTACTGTTACAAAGGTGCGGACACTGGAGACCCTTCCGTAAATGTTAAATAAACATGCACTTCACAGAAAACGTCACCACAGCAGGGAAAAATGCGTTGTTTCAGTGATTGGTGTAGGGTAGAATATAGTGGACACCCTTTTGAGGTCAACATTGTTTCAATCTGGATTAAGAAGACAAAAGGATTAACGAAACCCATTACAGATGTCATCTCACCCACCAGACATCTGTACCTACTGAAGGACCTCTTGAGGAGCGGGAGACACTTCTTCGAGATGAAACCTGACTTTCAGCTCGAATGAAAACGTTTTAAAATACCATCTGTCGGTTACATTCTCCTTTATTTCACTGTCTCTTTTCTCTTCTAACAGACGACAGCTCATCTGATCATCTCTCCTTGCATCTTGTTTCTGTGAAAGCATGACAAGTAGGAATAAAGGGCTTGTCAGAGAAAATGGGTGTTTCTCCAAACATAAGCATCCATTTTTTAAATTGTCGAGCAATATGAAAGCTTTAACAGCAGTCCACACACACACACACACGCACTCTAAAGGTAAGTCTTTTCTTAGAGAGTGTATGAGATCTGTTTCAAAGACACCTGTCGGAAAGTGTGATGTGTTTTCAACAACAAACAAAATCTGTCTCTCACTGCCTACGCTTCGCGTGAACAGAGAGATGGAGAGGATAAATAGTGAGAAAGATATATAGAGAAAGAGATTAGAGAGAGAGGAAATAAAAAGAGAGATGGGGGTAAGACAGATGAAGGACAGGGAGAGGAAAGAAACCAGAGAGGACGTAAAGAGAAAGAAAGAGAGAGATGGAGATAGGGGAATCGGTCTCCCTCCTACCTGCCGCCTACACTCAGAGTGATTTGGAAGACTTGTAGGAGGAGGAAGAGGAGGAAGGATCTTCATCTTCACTCTGTGGCATCTCATAAACCTCATAAAAAAACAAAAAACACCTTCACAGATTTTTGAGCTGGCTCACTCCCACACAGCACGGCTTCGAGGAGATGGAGAATATTCTCCTTCATACAGAGTAAATAAATAACACACCAAACTGTGTAGCGCCAATACTTGCTGTTTCAGCTCTAGTTTTATTGAAATTAAGACGCTTTCTCATGAAGCTTCTTTTCAGGTTCTCCGTTACCACTTTCACCTTAACAGTCCAAATAACTGCGTTTACTCTGACCTTCTGATCCCAGAAAGTTGATGATCTTAGATGATAATCAATTTTGTGGACTTAGTGGATAGTGCGCGTGTCTCTGCACCTTGGGGGGGTCTGGATTTCCCGCCTCATGCGCTCATGGCTTCTTCGGTACTCTGGTTGTCTCTAAATTGTCCGTAGTGTGAGCGTGTGTGATTGTGAACTGAGAAACTCCCCAGAAAACTTAGTTACAGCTTTACCTCTGACTGTTACACAGTGCTGACACTGGAGACTCCTTCCATGAATGTTCAATAAACACCTCCTTACTTTAACAACACGTCACCCATATCACCAATCATTTTTTTTCAATCTGTTTATGTGGCTATCCACCAGATTAAGAGGCTACTATATTTTAAATTCATACCTCTCATTTTTAAGAGGTAGTGAAAATATAATTAAATAATCAAATAAGGAAAAGTTTAACAATATATCCAACATATTTTCAGAATGTAAAGAATCAGATGTGAGAATAAATGAATCGTAAGTAAAGAATCAGATGTAAAATAAATGAATCGGCAGTAAAGAATCAGATGAAAATAAAATGAATCGTAAGTAAAGAATCAGATGTGAAAATAAATGAATCAAGTAAAGAATCAGATGAAATAAATGAATCGTAAGTAAAGAATCAGATGTGAAAAATAAATGAATCGTAAGTAAAGAATCAGATGTGGAAAATAAATGAATCAGAAGTAAAGAATCAAGAGATGGAAAATAAATGAACTGAAGTAAAGAATCAGATGTGAAAATAAATGAATCGTGTAAAGAATCAGATGTAAAATAAATGAATCGTAGCAAAAACAGATGGTGAAATAAGGAATCGAAGTAAAGAATCAGAGGAGAATAAAGAATCAAGTAAAAGAATCGAGAAAAATGAATAGTAAAGAATCAGATGTGAGAATAAATGATCGTAAGTAAAGAATCAGATGTGTGAATAAATGAATGTAGGAAGAATCAGAGTGAAAATAAATGAATGTAAGTAAAGAATAGATGAAAATAAAGAATGTAGGTAAAGAACTGATGAAAAGAATAGTAAAGAATAGAAAAATAAAGAAATGTAAAATCAGAGTGAAAATAAAGAATAGTAAGAATCAGATGTAAATAAATGAATCGTAAGAAAGAATCGGTGAAAATAAGTGAGCAAAGTAAAGAATCAGTGAAGAATAGAAAGCAAGAATCAGATGTGAAATTAAACACTAAGTAAAGAATCAGATGTGAAAATAAATGAATCGTAAAGAATCAGTGGAAAATAAATGAATAAGGAAAGAATCAGATGTAAAAACAATGAATCGTAAGTAAAGAACTGAGTGAAATAAGTGAGTCGTAAGTAAAGAATCAGATGTAAAATAAATGAATCGTATAAAGAATCAGATGTGAAAATAAGTGAGTCAAGTAAAGAATCAGATGTGAAAATAAACAACTGGAAGAAAGAATCAGGTGAAAATAAATGAATCTAAGTAAAGAATCAGATGTAGAATAAATAATCGTAAAGAATCAGATGCAAAAAAATAATTAAGTAAAGAATCAGATGTAATAAATGAATCGTAAGTAAAGAATCAGATGAAAATAAATGAATCGTAAGTAAAGAATCAGATGAAAATAAAATGAATCGTTTAAAGTAACCAGATGTGAAAATAAATGAATCAGTAAAAAGAATCAGATGTGAGAATAAAGTCGTAAAGAATCAGATGGAAAATGCAAGTAAAGAACAGGGAAATAAATGAATCTAGAATCAGTGTAAATAAATGAATCTTTAAAGAATCAGTGTGAAAATAAATGAATCGAAAGAATAGATGAAAAAAATGAATCGTATAAGAATAGAGAAAATAAAGATCAGAAAAAAAAAAAAAAAATGTAAAGAATCAGTGTGAATAGTGTTGGAGAATCAGAAATGAGTGTAGAATAGTGTGGAATAAAGTGTAAAGAATCGTGTAGAAAAAAATGTGTAGTGTGGTAAGTTGTTGTTGGAAAATTAAGATAGGGAAATGAGGTAGTGGGTGTGAGGTGTGGGAGGGGTATGGTGTTTGTATTTAGTGATAAAGGTTTAAGAATGAATAGGTGAAGTTTAAGTAATCAACATACGTGATAAAGTGTGTAAAAATCACAAACATAAATTAATTTAAACCGAGAAATGGAATAAAGAATCACATACTTTTTTTGCAGCATAACGTGAGGTGTGTTAGCTGTATGTGTGTGTGTGTGTGTGTGGGCTCATACCCAGTCACTTATTTTTTATTCTTGTGTTCTTCCTGTCAGATTTCCATACAACTGAATCTCTCTCTTTTTCTCTCTCTCTCTCTCTCTCTCTCTCTCTCTCTCTCTCTTCCACACACTCCTATTAGGAAAAACATATTAATCATGCTTAAGCACAGCTTTTATCTGTGTTCAGGTTGTAATAAGAAATTCAGTGAAGCTTTTGACAGGTGTGTGTTAGTGGAGAATGTGGTGCCTCGGGACGTAAGCCATTAAAAGGAAATCAGCCGCGGGAGCAAAGAGTAGTAATCAGTAGATAATAGACCGATAGGCTCGCGGTCTCAAATTGCCCTGTGTCTTTCACTTATATAATTCGACTGTGATTGCTTGGAATATCCTGTAAACCCACTCAGTACCGCTGTTGTTCGTCCTTTACTCTCCCACAGCTGTATACTCGAATACTTATAATCTCATTATAGAGCGTCAACTGTAGATGATGGTCTCTTTATTCTTGTTCCTCTCAAGGGTTCTTCGGGTCATGTCATCCCCAAAACCAGTCTATTCAATTAATAAATGTTTAGCACTTTTAACGCTGGACGCTGGTCTCAAAGCAGCTTTGCAGATATATATAAACACAGGATAGTCTAGGTGTGTGATTGATCCTCGTTGAGCGAGCTGGTGGTGATGGTGGTGGGGAAAAACTCCCTAAGATGATTGAGGAAGAAACCCTGAGAGAGAACCGTCGACTCGGAAGGGAACCCGCCCCTCATCTGGGTAACGACGGATAGTGTGAAAGTAAAAGAAAGTTCATTATGGTGTTTATATGAAGTCTGTTTGTTGAACCATCCACTGTTCAAAGGAGGCCTGAGTGTAAAACTTGCATGTGGTAATTGAGTCCTGGGCTATCGTAGCAAGCGTTAGTCCCAGCAACCACAGCGAGAATGTCTATAGTGGAATTGAGGTCCAAAATACCTTCATGGTACTTGCTGGTACCGCTCAGCAATCTCCCGTTGTAGCCCTCCAAGTTGATGAGAGGAAAACACAGAAAACAGTAAAGGACTCTCCTTGTGTGCCGGTGGGCTTTCCTCCGTGGTGGTTGCACTTTGTTGTCGGTATGAGTGATCCCATCTGGTGTTTCTCCCTAGCTCCATGTGTCCAGATTGACCTGGACCCACCACCACCCTGGCCATCAACTGACATGTGATAACCCCATAGCCAAGCTCGCAGATAAAAACCCTCGATTGAGGCAACACGGGCGTGAGGAACCAGCAGTCAATCAGGAGAACACTCAATGACGCATGGTAGAGGCGCCTGTTACGACGCCAGATACTTGGTATTCTAAATATTTGAGCTGTCAGGTGACTCCACATCTCAGTGGTGTGAATAGTGTCGTCACTGGCAGTGATTGCGGTGGTAGGCATGTTTGGACACCGGATAGAGTCATCGGTGGTATGTCAGATCGTGTAGCTGCACTCTCTGTCAGCAATCACTGTTCATCCAAACTACTCCTGTTTCTCCCAGTCCAAACACATGTATGGCTAATTTGATTGACGTGTTATGCGTCCTAGAGGTAAACTGTGAGTGTCTAGTAGACTCAGTTCTCGTGACCCTGAAAAGGAGTAAGCGGTAGAAGATGGATGGATGGATGATTTATATCAAGATCAAGCAAAAAAATATGAAAATTTTCCCCACAACTTAGTTTAAGAGCTAACCAAACCAATACAAGAGACATATTCAGAGTTAGGGAGCAACAACGTTTGTCTAAAAGATACACATAGTAGTTACCCAGGGATTATTTTCATGTGTCACAGAATTGTGCTGCACATTTTCCTAAATGTATTATGTCTTATTCAAATTATTCTACCCAGTGTTCACACCAGCAAGCAACAAAGTGACAGGCAACTGTTCATTTTCACTGGACATGTGCGGCACAGAGCCACGCTTCCGGCACCGGTGACGTCCGAAATGAGATTGTCATACCCCAATGCGGTGGGGTGCAGTTGGTAGAGTGTCGCCCACTAATCGTAGGGTTGGCGGTTCGATTCCCCGCCCCGGTGACTCAATACGTCGAGTGTCCTTGGGCAAGACACTGAACCCTTAAGTTGCTCCTGATGGCAAGTTAGCGCTTTTGCACGTGCAGCTCTGCTACCATTGGTGTGTAGGGTGAATGGGGACATAGTAAAGTGCTTGATAATGGAAGAAAATAATTTTCATCTTATCCTATTATATACTAACCTTCATTGAGTGTGTTACAGATACCAATAGAAACCATTACAGAAAATGATAATGGTTTTAATGGTTATAATTTTATTACTTGAAGTGGAATGCAATGTCCGTGGTCTTCACTGTTAATGTGTTGGGTCTCATTCGATGAGGCGTGTTTATGCTCTAGTGGAAGTCAATACAATCCATTAAATCCTAATAGGCTATGGCCCAAGAAGCAGCACAATAATGGTTTTAATGAGATGTGTAATGGAAACCATTAGAATTTCTGTAATAGTTTCTATTGTTTTTGGCTTTTTTTTTATTCAGCAGAGAACACAAAGAAAAATAAAGCTAGAAACTAGCAGAGATCGCTGGTGGTTGGAGCATAATGTGCTGGTAGAGCACTTTATGTCCATCAAATTTTCACACTGATTAGTCGGATACGCCATCTGTGTTTAACTCGTACGCTTTTAGAAGATTTATACAGCTACACTGCTTCTTGTTAAAGCGAAAGTGCTGCACAGGCCACGCCCACAAGCTGAAAATAGCTATAGCAGTGTTGCTACATGCCCTCAAGAGACAAACTACAGTACAGGTGATGGAAGGACTTGTCACCTGTTGCGCGAGTGTCGTGAACTCGTTCGCTTCGTCACACCGCTTTTGTGGATTCGAGCCGATGCAACCTAGTGAGGCTGACCCGTTGCTGCCGTGATTCTGGGGTGAATGTCAAACCTTCCATGGATGTAAGGTCATCCTGCAGCTTTGCAAGGCATCACAGAAGCGGAACCATCGCATCCAGCAGGTATTATTTCTTATTTCAAAATGGCTATGGGTGCTTCAGCGTATTCTGAGTAGAGAATGGTGACCTTGTAAGCCCCTGCAGTCCATTGATTTGTTTAGTGATAACGCTTGACAGCTCCTCGTTAGCCGACACCTCCAAACTACCGAGAGAGAAGAGAGAAGGAAGGGGGGGTTAAGAGACAAACAGACAGACAGAACA
>CM022764.1:26844420-26861920 GCA_012411365.1 Ameiurus melas | reverse complement strand
TGTGTGTGTGTGGAGTGAGTGTGTGTGTGGAGTGATTGTGTGTGTGTGAGGTGTGTAGCGTGTGTGTGCGTGAGTGTGTGAGGTGGAGCGGTGGAGAGCGTGTGTGCGTGGAGCGTGTGTGTGTGTGAGTGTGTGAGGTAAAAAGGAGTGTGTGGAGCGTGTGTGAGTGATTGTGTGTGGAGTGTGTGTGTGAGAGTGTGTGTGTGTGTGTGTGGTGAGTGTGTGTAGGAGGTGGAGTGTGTGTGTGCATGAGGTGTGTGAGGAGTGTGTGTGTGTGTGGAGTGTGTGAGTGGAGTGTGTGTGAGTGTAAAGGTGTGTGTGTGTGTGTGTGTAGTAAACGTAAAAAAAAAAAAAGAGTGTGTGTGTGTGTGTGTGTGTAGGTGTGTGTCTGTGTGTGTGTGTGTGAGGAGGATGTGTGTGAGGAGTGTGTGTGTGAGTGTGTGTGTGTGTGAGTGTGTGTGTAGGTGTGTGTGTGTGTGTGTGTGTAGGTGTGTGTGCGTGTGGTGTGAGTGTGTGTGTGTGGTGTGTGTGAGTGTGTGTGTGTGTGGAGTGTGTGTGTGAGGTGTGAGTGTGAGTGTGGAGTGTGTGTGTGTGTGCGTGTGTGTGTGTGAGGTGGAGTGAGGTGGAGGTGTGTGTGTGTGTGTGTGTGATGGAGTGTGTGTGTGTGTGTGTGTGTGAGGTGTGTGTGTGCAGGAGGGGAGGAGGTGGAGGGTAGGTGTGAGGTGTGTGTTGTGTGTGTGAGTGTGTGTGTGTGTGTGCGTGAGTGTGACAAACATGCAAAGGAACAGGAAATGAGGAAGGGGCAAACACTTTTCACACCACTGTATGCCATGGCGTTATGTGTGGAGCTAGTTTTAGGGGTATGTTTAAAGGCCTCTTTAGAATGGCTATACCATTGCTAAAACATTGCTATGCATAGCTAAGCCACATCTTTAAATCAGCAACATACTAGCGGCGTTATTAGAAACACATTATTGCGCCATTTAAGTTTAGATTAGTTTAGTTAAGTTTACGGATTCATAAATCACATTTAAAAACGACAGATGCTGAAGCCAAGGTGCTGTACAAGAAATATAAAAGAGAATTAAAAACAAATTCAAAGACAAGACAAAAACCATAAAAGGACAAATAAAAATTTACACCCTCAAATAAGACATAATGAATACAAATATGTCTTCAAAGAGGATTTAAACATAGAAACAGAAGGGGAAGATCTAATGTGGAGAGGAAGACTATTCCAAAGCCTAAAAGCAACCACTGAAAACCTGGTCACCTTTAGCCCTAAGACGCAAACAAGGAACTGAGAGCAGTAATTGGATGATTAAAGGGGTCTTGAAGCAGTGCACAGGATGAAATCACAAATATACTGTGGCGCAAGTCCATGAAGCTTTAAAACAAAAGCAACATTTTCAAATCAACACAGAACTTGACTGCTAACCAGTGAAGAAAATCGAGCACAGTAATACTCACGTTTTTTGTGTGTGTGTGTGTGTGTGTGTCAATCAGTAATCTAGCTGCCACATTTTGTACCAACTGCAAACGATTTACAGCTGTTCTAGGAAAACCCAGATAAAGTGAATTACAATAGTACAATAGCATTTTTTGTCATGCAGACAGTATAAGTCTAAACTAGACACAGAGCAGCTAATATTCTTCACAGGACAATAAAGCTGAGTGTCATCGGCATAGAAATGATATGATAATTTGTGGATCTCAATGATATGACCTCAGGAAGCATATATAAAGAAAGAGAAGATGACCCAAAATGGAACCCTGGGGAACACCGTAGGAAATTTGAGCACAGGATGAGAAACACTTCCCTACATTAATAGAAAATGTTCTCTCCTTGTGCTAAGAGCAAAACCACTGAAGCACAGGCCCTGAAACCAAACTAGATGAAAGTCTTTGCAAAAGGATATCATGATCTACTGTGTCAAATGCTGCACTCAAATCAAGCAAGATTAAAATACAACACAAGCCTGAGTCAAGAGTGAGTAAAATAGTTTGTTGAAAAGTGGCAGGCACCACCCCATTGACTAGAGAGCGATTAACAATAGTGGTCACGACCAGACTCAGAGCAAGAAAATAATTTAATTCGGCTCCGGGCTAATGGTGATGGCTCACAAAACAGCATCTAGGCCAGCAGGGGTTCAGAAGAGTGGACAAACGCAGAAGAAAAATAGATATGGATGTGGTGGACCCAGCTGGGGGTAATCATGGTCTGACAAAATTGTGGTCAAGCAACTCGCACCCATTCACAGTGACATTTATCCAACATTTATCAACCTACATTTATCATCAGAGACGTACGGACGCATTGTGTGTTCTTTCGCTACCACATGGCAAAAGGGTATGATTATGTGGTGAAGATGTATACCAACTATTTTATTTAAATTCACAAAAAGGTGTCAGCTTTTGTGAAAAAACTCAAATTAAAGTGTGCTCAATGTGATGAGACAAGTGAAATGTTTATGTCTAATGTGTAATATTTTCACATCGGGTGGTCTGATTCCACATGTACAGCAAAGTGGAAACATAAGCTTGCCATAAGTCCTATAGGGAAGGATCGGGTAAAGCAGTTTTTGCGGGGGCAGCACTGTGGCTTTGACAAAACCACAATCATTTTCAAGAGGTGCAAAGTCCTTGAAAATTATTTGGAGGTGTCCTATGGTGTAGCATTTCTAAGCCTGTCAGAAGGGGTACAAACTTGTAAAGTCAACTTATCTTATTTTTTCACCATCCATCCATCCATCTTCTACCACTTACTCCTTTTCAGGGTCGCGGGGAACCTGGAGTCTATCCCAAGGAGCATCGGGCACAAGGCGGGGTTACAACCTGGACAGGGTGCCAGTACATTGCAGGGCACAATCACATACACACTCACACACTCACACATACACTACGGACGCTTTAGACACACCAATCAGCCTACCATGCATGTCTTTGGACTGGGGGAGGAAACCGGGGTACCCGGAGGAAACCCCCACAGCACGGGGAGAACATGCAAACTCCGCACACACAGGGCCACGGCGGGAATGAAACCCCGGACCCTGGAGGTGTGAGGCAAACGTGCTAACCACTAAGCCACCGTGCACCTATTTTTTCACCAATGTTAGCTTTATGATACAATTCGCACACTTTAGTACGACCACCAAATAGAGCGCTGTGCGGGTTCAGTCTTTCCGAATGTGTGTAAGTGGCCATAAATGCCATTTCCTCAACTCTCCCACATCACTTCCACCTCCAACCCATATGCACGCTCTAAAATTCTTCTGAGTGTGCCAATGGGCGGTTTTGATAATGGCTGTGAACGGATAGGATTATAACGACAATCATGCCCATGAAACATACAACCGTTGAATTCGAGAGACTTTTTTACACTGCCATCGAGATCCATCCCATCCACCCCGTATGTCTACACCGCATGTTGTTTTAACATATTCAATCCATCCACAGGAAATGTTTGAGAATGTGTTGTTCTGACTCGTGTATGCATTGTTATGCATCAGAGCTAGGGTGGCTTTTGGTAGGAAGTGGATTTGAAGCTGCTAAAGTGGTGTATCTGAATGGGTCATTTGTTGCACTGTATGAATTTGTTGTGGTACTTCATGCAAGCCTTATGGAGCAAAACAACATCATTCTTGCCATACATAGCAAGTTCTTTTTTTTTTAATATATATCAAACACCTTACCGGATACTGTAACATACCACTCATTAAATAGAGCCCTCTCTTTGTGAGACATTGTCTCATAGCTGTGGAAATGCCTGTCCGGGTATGGTCCTATGTAATCCTTGTTTTCAAATCTGTTGAAATTGTGTGGAAAATAACCTCTCTGTGTGCAGCTTAGATTTAACATGGCAGATGTCATTTCCAAACGCATAGGGATGAATGAATAGCTGCCAGTAAAGCACTGCTTGAATGCATTGTTATACATTAAAATGATCCGACAGGCTTGCATCGTGATTTTAAGGGTGAGCCCTTCATTTGTGAACTATTCCAAGGTGTTTACCTTTTGCGTATTGTGCCTCAAAATCATAGAACATTTACGTGTCGCTAGATGTCTCGAGCTTTATTGGTTGTATAACTCATTGATGCACGCTGTCATTAACCAATTCCTCATCACAATGGTTACATATTTGCGTCCCAAATTTTTTGGAATTGTAGTTGTATATATCAATCCTTCTGCATGAATGGAGGTCCACCAGGACTGTCTCCTTCACACCTAGTGGAGATTTCTCATGCATTTTCAGCAACGTCTTCAGCTTTGCACCTAGATACCGAAGACGTGTCGACGTAAAGCTGCTGCGGTAATCATAAACACTGTCCTGTGCTCATCCCGGGAGGACTCTTCTCCACACTGGGTCATGTCGAGCACAGGATCGGAGTCTGAGCAAAACAGAGCCGAGTCTCAGCTGCGCAGAATTCTATTCTTGAACTTAAGCGTGTTTCTTGTGATTTCAGCTAGAGATTTTCAGATAAGAAATGTACAGTTTGACTGTAAATGCATTCAAAAACACGAAGGAACACCAATGTTCCCTATATTTAATGCACAAATATGACACTATAAATAATTAAGCCCTTCCTGCATAGTGTGTGTGTGTGTGTGTATATATATATATATATATATTGTAATCAGCATATCCACCACCAATGTCACAGACATTGCTTAAAAATATATCAGGTACAGGAATGAAAAGAAGGAGAGTACACCTAAAAGAGATTATTTTGTTATGAGTGACCTAAACAAAAAGGTTTGAAATCTTTCCGAGAGCAGTCTCTGCATTTAAACTTAATAAAAACAAAAAAATGGTTTAATAATAAATCACCAAAATGAGAATTTCATCTTGTTTCAGACAATAAAGCTTCATCATTATCACGCTACACAGTAATTTATGTTAACGCAATGATATTTCTGCTTTTAAACGGTGTCCGTTCGTCTGAGATTGAATTCTGAACCGAGCTCGGTGTGTGTTCAGCTCCAGCCTCCGCTGCATCCTTGCCTCATGAAGGTCTTACAGATGAGAAGCTCACAGAGTAGTCAGGAGTCAGCACACGCCGTTTCTCTGCCTTCAGGTGAAAGAACGTTATCTGCACATTCATCTCTCGCTGCTTTGCCTCGTGTGATATCGCCACTGAGAGTGAAAAGCAGTCACGGCTCGCTGAGTGTTTCACGATGTGACATTTCGCCGCTAACAGCCGCATGCTTACCATTAAACTCCGCTGACATTTACCGAGAGGAGAAAAAGAGAGAAATGGATGTGTGTCCGTTTTGACATGTCTATTATCACATTCCTGAGGAGATGAATGGATTTTCTGAGTCATTTCTCTAAAGTGGACCGCTTCACTTGGCACCATGTAATAAAAGTTCACACACTTCACACACACACACACACACACACACTTTCAAAACAACAGATCTGAGATCATGGTCCTCATTTCAGAACCAAATGCCAACGACGGGCAAAAATCTATCAAAACATATGCTGATATATAATCAGAAATCTGTTTTTGTTTTGTTTTGTTTATTAAAAAGGAAACCAAAATCAAAATCAGCTCAAAAATATAGTGCTAAAAAATTACTGAAGGTCAGCTAATGCTAATAGCTAATGCTAATGTCAACATGGCTAAAAGCTTATCTGCAGCTTCTGTAGGCACAAGCCAAAAACACGTCTTAGATGAATGTGTCGGTGTGTCAGCTTACTGCGACAGCCCCCTGACAAAATTCAAGTCTTGCTAGCTTTTAACACAATATAAATATATTATTAGGAAGTACAAACACCCTCCATGCCCCTGTGCCATCCTGAGAAGAAACCTAAAATCACTAGCATTAGCTCAGCAACCTAGCAAGCTAGCCACGTAAGATGCTAGCTGGAATTTCCCAAAACTGCATTTCTATCATCATTTTCTCAGCAGCTTAATAAACAGTACACAGAAAGGTCAAATATATAACACACCATAACAACCACAGCTTTCTTTATCACATACATAAACACACACTGTAGATTCTAGCTTTTCTTTATTTATTTTTATCAGCACAACAGACACTCGTACCTATGTCCAAAACTATCTCCAAATCGTCTCTTCTATAGACGTAGTGCTGAAAGGGAAAGACGGATACACTGTCATAGACTGTATCTATGGTCTATAAAATGAACAGCTAGTTATCTGAATAACGTTTACTGTTATACAATGTTCTAATGCTAACAAGCTAGATGTACAGTACGTGTTAATAAACTATTTTTGTTTGATTATTAGAAATGAAGTGAATATATTTTATTCACTGTTTTATTCTCAGTATCTACCCTCAGATATGTGTGCTGTATGACCTCAAATTGTGTGTATAATGTTGTGTATGTGTGTGTGTGTGTGTGTGTGTGTGTGTATGTGTATGTGTGTGTGTGTGGAAACTGCAGGCGGAGGCGTGTTGAGGTATCTGAGGAATCCATCTTCACACATCCGTGAAGGAAATGGAGGGATGCACCATCGTGGGAGGGAATACCGTGTGTGTGTGTGTGTGTGTGTGTGTGTGTGTGTGTGTGTGTGTGTTCACTTAGTAAAAAATAACTTTGCAGAAATGTCAATAGCTTTGGGATAAAAGTAGATTTGGATTTTGTTATGTGCCAAAAGAGATTTCTATTTCATACGTCAGGAAACTTAAAGTAAGCATTCGTTAAATAATGCCTTATGATTTCTAAAATTAGAAATAAGTGCTTTAGTGACCATTTCAATCATAAAAAAATCATCGTCTTAGATTTCTACAAACAAAAGATTCCTGCATACTGATTTTGCAGAGGGTTTTTTTTTTGCAGAGGGTGCAGCCTAAAGTGTTTGATTTTGCTCTGTTTTTTTTTTATTAAAAATTTGCAATGCATCTTTTTTTGTGATTTTATTAAACTGAAAACTACTTGAATTGGCGAAATCGCAATCACACGAAATTGTTCCCTTTCAAAGGGAACTCAATGTTGCGTTAGATGAACCCTGTGGGAAGTGCCCTTGCGTGTGACTCTCATCTGAAGCTTGTGTAACATTATGCCTATTTAAAGGCCTGCTTTGCTCAGGTGACTTCAGCGAGACTGCATGTCGATAGTTTGTGTAACGCTTGCAAAAATACTTTTCATTTCCTCTTTATGTTTTCAAAAAAAAATAAAGAAAAATCTCTTACTTTTCTGTCCCTTTAAAAAAAATAGAGAAAAATATGATCGAAAGAGAATTCAGGAAGTGTGTCACACACGGTCATCAATTGGGAGGTGGGGTGTGACACACATTTTCTGTGTGAAGTGTCTCGAGGTGGAGCATGCCAGGGCAGACCTCAGGGGGTCTGACTGTGTGCATTGTGAATGCCTTACCATTATACAACTCCGCTCAAGACTCACTCTCTTCTCGGCCAAAGGGATTTGGGTTTCAGAGCCTCACGGATCTGTGCCTGGGGATCTCATATGGAACTGGATGAGGAGCCGGAGACGAGCGCTGCTGTATCTCTTGCTCTGTCCTCCGGGTCTGGTTCTCCGTCAGATTTTGGAGCTCGCGTCGCGACTACTCCTTCCGCTATGGAAAGCCAAAACACCCTCTATTACTCTGAGAAGCCAATAGGGAGTGCCATTGCACCAATAAGAGAGAGCAGCTCTCAAGCATATTAAGAGCTGCTTGAAGTGATTACGAGGGCATTTGAAAAACTAAATCTGGATTAGCATGGGGTTGAGGAAGTGGCTCGTAGCAGTCTGGAAGTGCACTTTCTCCCCAGTGAAAATAAATCTCCTTCACACCGCAGAAAACTCCCCTTTCTTACTGAAGTGCACAATGAAATATTACACTTCTGGGGAAAACCATACACTTCCCATATTTATAACTCCGCGATTACAGATTATTTCGCTATCGTAGGAAGGCAGAGCTTTCTTCAGATGCTTTGCCGCGCCATGGGTTTGTTTCTTCGAGTGACTACACAAATGGCCCATCATATTGGTCATTCAGTGGGTAGCATGGTTGTGGCAAAGAGGTACCTATGGCTCAACCTCTCATTGATGGGGGACAAACATAAGGACTCCTTGCTGGATGCCCATGTTGAACCTTCTGGCCTGTTCGTTTTCAAGGTTAATGTCATCGCTGACAGGTTTCAAGAAGCAAAACAACAAATGTCGTCATTCAGTTAGTTCCTTCCCCCATCATGTCAAGTTTGCCTGGGCATCCATGAGTGGAGTCTGGGCCAGTGATAGGCACAGAAGGCGAGTGTGGCGGTCCGTCTTCCCCCAGCTTAGAGCCAGGGAGACCGGTCGGCCGCAGTTGCAGCCTGTTAGTAGGCCTGATCTGAGAATGATCATAAAGGCCAAGAAGGCAAGGAAGGAGCGGTCCTGATGGGCAACAGAGGGACGTATCATGGTACATAAAGTGGTTAGGGTAGATAACCCCCAGCATTATGGCTCACCACAATAGTCTGCACAGAGCAGAGCCTGATGTTAGCACAGGAAGTAAGGTCCATCTTGGAAAAAGGGACCATCGAACATGTACCCGCGTTTTTCAGCCATTATTTCCTGGTCTGTAAGAAAGATCAATTTTAGATCTGCGTCTTCTGAACCGTCATCTGAACCAGTTCTGATGCTCAAACTTATTGTTCTACAGATTCACTTCGAGAACTGATTTGTGATCTAAAACATGCATATTTCCACATAGAAATATTGCCCAGTCACAGGAAGTTCCTGAGGTTTGCATTTGAAAGCAATGGGTACCAATGTCGGGTTCTTCCCTTTGGGCTAGCTTTAGCACCACAGCTCCATTGCGACTCTAGGGCGTCCGAGTACTAAACTACCTGTATGACTGGTTAATTCTAGCATGATCCAGGGAACTGGCGATTCAACATTGAGATGTTGTTCTCACCCACATGAAGAGCTTGGGGTTCAGGTTGAACCTCAGAAAATTTAGCTTTCTCCAGTGCAGAAGACAACTTTTCTTGGGGTTATATTCAATTCTACTACGATGAGGGTTGTTTCTATCCCCAGCACGCATAGGGTCAATCCTATCAACATTGAGCAAGCTAAAGCTGGTGAAGCAGCCCCTGTCATACTGTTTCTCTTATTGCTCATGAGACCGTTTCAGTGGTAGCTGAAAAGTCAAGGGTTTTGTCTGAGGATGAAACTTCTGAGATTAATCAGTGTCATATTGATGCCTATGTGTTCGGAGAATTTGGATGTGTCCCCGGTTTCTAGCCTCAGTTTGCACACTAGGGGCATCTCTTTATTGCAAGACGGCAATGACAGACTCCCCCCTCATGGGCTGGTGCACACTCTTAAATGGCTGTCCAGCTCACAGAATTTGGAGTAACCCTCATCTGGAGTGGCATATAAATCACCTAGAGATGCGGGCCATATTTCTAGCACTGAAATTCTTTCTTCCTCAATTAAGAGGTCACCATGTGTTAGTTGCGAAGACAACACAGTGGTCGTCTCATATATCGACCACCAGGGAGGGTTGTGTTCATTCCCCCATGTTCAGGGAGGCACGATTAATTATTTCCTGGGCAGAGGGAAAGTTCTTATCAATGAGTGCAATGTACATTCCTGGCAACCGGAATGTGGGAAAAAACATCTTGTCAAGGCAGAAGTTGGGGCCAGGGGTTGGAGCCTCCATCCTCAAGTGGTGAATTCCATAAGGTGAAGGTTAGGCCCAGAGGAAGTGGATGTGTTCGCCTCTGACCGCTGTGGTTCGCCCTCACTCCTCCCGCACCACTGGTGCACCCGTGGCCGAGGTCACATCTGTACACTTTTTCAGTCTGCTCACACAAGATCTAGCAAGAGCTCATCAAGACCATCTATGTCTGTTGCTAGTAGCACCTTATGGGCCAGCTCGAATGTGGTTCGCAGAGATAATATCCCTGCAATATGCCACTGCTTGGGAGATTCCCATCCTCAAGGAACTACTGTCTCAATTCAGTATAAATCAAGCTCTCTCTATTGCCCCTTCCTGCCTTGAATTTGGCCCTGGATTAGCCAAGACCGTCCTATATCCTGGTGCCTACATCTGCTACCCAGCCAGAAATGTTGCAGGCTTTCTGCCCTCCTCTGTTCCTCATACCGGAACAAAAATAATTGCAACTACTGTGTCCAGTAAGGACTCTCTGTACTTATGTTCACCACTCTGGCCAGCATCTGCTGATCTGCTTTGATGGCAACAGTAGAGCTGATGCTCTGTTGAAGCAACGCATCTCTAATTGGATAGTGGAAGCAATATCTATCGCTTATGAGGTGCATGGGCTTGCTATGCCTTTGGGCATAAGGGCTCATTCCACTATGGGAGTCACCTCCTCAAAGACTTTGTCCAATGGTGTACCCTTGCAGGATGTGTGTGCTGTGGCGAGGTGGTCTGCGCTGCACACATTCATTCGTTATTACAGCTTGGATATTCATTCCACCCTGGGCGTGAGTGCCTTGCAGTGACTCTTGGGCTCAGATTTTTTGAACAGGCCATACCCTCAGTATGACGGAGTGGGTATTCTCGTTCCCACAGTGGAAAGCTCATGCAAAATTGAGTTCCCTTTGAAAGCGAATGCCAGGGTTATGCATGTAACCCTGTTCCCTGAGAAGGGAACGAGACATTGAGTAGCTTTGTCATACTGGACCATGTATGTGAATTGCGTCTTCGCTTCAGATAATAGAGGCTGATGATGTGGTTCACAGGTTCCGTTATTATATCACGCGATGTGCTTAATTTCAATGTCACCTGATCAGAGCAGGCCTGTAAATATTCATGATGTTACACAAGCTTCAGATGCTGGTCATGCCCAAGGTTGCAAGGTGAAGCTCACGCAACGTCTCATCCCCTTCTCAGGGAACAGGGTTATATGCATAACCCAGATGTTTTGCATGGTCTTTCACAGTGATGTTTGTTGGTGTTTCCTGATTATCTCATTTGTTCTGTGTTTATGCATTTAATGTTTTTCGATTGTAATTGTGCAGCCGTGAGTATGCACACTCGCATCCTGCTTCTGACCAGCGGCTTGTCACGATACCAAGAAACCCCGAAGTGTAAACGTACAAAAGGTTACAGCTTGACCGCTGACTGTTACAAAGTGCTGACACTGGAGACTCCTTCCGTAAATGTTAAATAAACATGCACTTACAGAAAACGTCACCACAGCAGGGAAAACATGCGTGTTTCAGTGATTGGTGTAGGGTAGGAAATAGTGGACACCCCTTTGAGGTCAACATTGTTTCAATTCTGGATTAAGAAGACAAAAGGATTAACGAAACCGATTACAGCATGATATCATCTCCGCACCAGACATCTGTACCTACTGAAGGACCTCTGAGGAGCGGAGACACTTCTTCGAGATGAAACCTGGACTTTCAGCGCTCGAATGAAAACGTTTTCTTAAAATACCATCTGTCGTTACATTTCCTCTCCTTTATTCCGCCGTCTCCTTTTCTCTTCTCTAACAGACGACAGCTCATCTGATCATCTCTCTCCTTGCATCTTGTTTCTGTGAAAGCATGACACGAGGAATAAAGTGGCTTGTCAGAGAAAACTGGGTGTTTCCTCCAAACATGGGCATCCATTTTTAAATTGTCGACAATATGAAAGCTTTAACAGTGTACTCATCACACACACACACACACACGCACTCTAAAGGTAAGTCTTTTCTTAGAGAGTATGTGTATGAGATCTGTTTCAAAGACACCTGTCAGGGAACGGGTGTGATGTGTTTTCTCAACAACAACAAAAATCTGTCTTCTACTGCCTACGCTCTTGCGTGAACAGAGAGATGGAGAGGATAAATAGTGAGAAAGATATATAGAGAAAGAGATTTAGAGAGAGAGGAAATAAAAAAGAGAGATGGGGAGTAAGACAGATGAAGGACAGGAGAGGAAAAGAAACCCGAGAGGGACGGCAAAGAGAGAAAGAGAGAGAGAGATGGAGGGGGAATCGGGTTCTCCCTCCTACCTGCCGCCTACACTCAGAGTGATTTTGGAAGACTTGTAGGAGGAGGAAGAGGAGGAAGGAGATCTTCATCTCCACTCTGTGGCATCTCATAACCCTCGTTAAAAAAAAAACAAAAAAAACACCTTCACAGATTTTGAGCTGGCTCACTCCCACACAGCACGGCTTCGAGGAGATGGAGAATATTCTCCTTCATACAGAGTAAATAAATAACACACCAAACTGTGTGCAGCTCAATACTTCTGCTGTTTCAGCTCTAGTTTTATTGAAATTAAGACGCTTTCTCATGAAGCTTCTTTTCAGGTTCTCCGGTTACCACTTTCACCTTAACAGTCCAAATAACTACGTTTACTCTGACCTTCTGATCCAGAAAGTTGATGATCTTAGATGATAATCAATTTTGTGACTTAGTGGATAGTGCGTTTGTCTCGCACCTTGGGGGTTCGATTTCCGCCTCTATGCTTCAGGGGTTTCCTTCGGGTACTCTGGTTGTCTCTAAATTGTCCGTAGTGTGTGAGCGTGTGTGTGATTGTGAACTGAGAAACTCCCAGAAAACTTAGTTACAGCTTTACCTCTGACTGTTACACAGTGCTGACACTGGAGACTCCTTCCATGAATGTTCAATAAACATCTCCTTACTTTAACAACACGTCACCATATCACCAATCATTTTTTTTCAATCTGTTTATGTGGCGCGTCCACCAGATTAAGAGGCTACTATTTTAAATTCATTATCTCATTTTAAGAGGTGAAAAGTTTAACAATATATCCAACATATTTTCAGATTGTGTGTAAAGAATCAGATGTGAGAATAAATGAATCGTAAGTAAAGAATCAGATGTGAAAATAAATGAATCGTAAGTAAAGAATCAGATGTGAAAATAAATGAATCGTAAGTAAAGAATCAGATGTGAAAATAAATGAATCGTAAGTAAAGAATCAGATGTGAAAATAAATGAATCGTAAGTAAAGAATCAGATGTGAAAATAAATGAATCGTAAGTAAAGAATCGATGTGAAAATAAATGAATCGTAAGTAAAGAAAAATAAATGAATCGTAGTAAAGAATCAGATGTGAAAATAAATGAATCGTAAAGAATCAGATGTGAAAATAAATGAATCGTAAGTAAAGAATCAGATGTGAAAATAAGTGAATCGTAAGTAAAGAATCAGATGTGAGAATAAATGAATCGTAAGTAAAGAATCAGATGTGAAAATAAATGAATCGTAAGTAAAGAATCAGATGTGAGAATAAATGAATCGTAAGTAAAGAATCAGATGTGAGAATAAATGAATCGTAAGTAAAGAATCAGATGTGAAAATAAATGAATCGTAAGTAAAGAATCAGATGTGAAAATAAATGAATCGTAAGTAAAGAATCAGATGTGAAAATAAGTGAATCGTAAGTAAAGAATCAGATGTGAAAATAAATGAATTGTAAGTTAAGAATCAGATGTGAAAATAAATGAATCGTAAGTAAAGAATCAGATGTGAAAATAAATGAATCGTAAGTAAAGAATCAGATGTGAAAATAAGTGAGTCGTAAGTAAAGAATCAGATGTGAGAATAAATGAATCGTAAGTAAAGAATCAGATGTGAAATTAAATGAATCGTAAGTAAAGAATCAGATGTGAAAATAAATGAATCGTGTAAAGAATCAGATGTGAAAATAAATGAATCGTGTAAAGAATCAGATGTGAAAATAAATGAATCGTAAGTAAAGAATCAGATGTGAAAATAAGTGAGTCGTAAGTAAAGAATCAGATGTGAAAATAAATGAATCGTAAGTAAAGAATCAGATGTGAAAATAAGTGAGTCGTAAGTAAAGAATCAGATGTGAAAATAAATGAATCGTAAGTAAAGAATCAGATGTGAAAATAAATGAATCGTAAGTAAAGAATCAGATGTGAGAATAAATGAATCGTGTAAAGAATCAGATGCGAAAATAAATGAATCGTAAGTAAAGAATCAGATGTGAAAATAAATGAATCGTAAGTAAAGAATCAGATGTGAAAATAAATGAATCGTAAGTAAAGAATCAGATGTGAAAATAAATGAATCGTTTAAAGAATCAGATGTGAAAATAAATGAATCGTAAGTAAAGAATCAGATGTGAGAATAAATGAATCGTGTAAAGAATCAGATGTGAAAATAAATGAATCGTAAGTAAAGAATCAGATGTGAAAATAAATGAATCGTGTAAAGAATCAGATGTGAAAATAAATGAATCGTGTAAAGAATCAGATGTGAAAATAAATGAATCGTAAGTAAAGAATCAGATGTGAAAATAAATGAATCGTAAGTAAAGAATCAGATGCGAAAATAAATGAATCGTAAGTAAAGAATCAGATGTGAAAATAAGTGAATCGTAAGTAAAGAATCAGATGTGAAAATAAATGAATCGGTAAAGAATCAGATGTGAGAATAAATGAATCGTAAAAGAATCAGATGTGAAAATAAATGAATCGTAAGTAAAGAATCAGATGTGTGAGAAGTAAAGAAAATCAGATGTGAAAATAAATGAATCGTAAGTAAAGAATCAGATGTGAGAATAAATGAATCGTGTAAAGTATCAGATGTGAAAATAAATGAATCGTAAGTAAAGAATCAGATGTGAAAATAAATGAATCGTAAGTAAAGAATCAGATGTGAAAATAAATGAATCGTGTAAAGAATCAGATGTGAGAATAAATGAATCGTGTAAAGAATCAGATGTGAAAATAAATGAATCGTAAGTAAAGAATCAGATGTGAAAATAAATGAATCGTAAGTAAAGAATCAGATGTGAAAATAAAATGAATCGTGTAAAGAATCAGATGTGAGAATAAATGAATCGTAAGTAAAGAATCAGATGTGAAAATAAATGAATCGTGGTAAAGAATCAGATGTGAGAATAAATGAATCGTAAAGAATCAGATGTGAAAATAAATGAATCGTAAGTAAAGAATCAGATGTGAAAATAAATGAATCGTAAAAGAATCAGATGTGAAAATAAATGAATCGTGTAAAGAATCAGATGTGAAAATAAATGAATCGTAAGTAAAGAATCAGATGTGAAAATAAATGAATCGTGTAAAGAATCAGATGTGAAAATAAATGAATCGTAAGTAAAGAATCCGATGTGAAAAACTGTGTAAAAAATGTCTAAGTAAATCAATCATATATAAACATGTGAATAAATGAACTGTGTAAAGAATCACAAATCTAAATAAATTAATTTTATGTAAAACCGAGTATAAAAAAATGGAATCATATAAAAGAATCACATTAATCATTATTTTTGTTGCAGCATTAAACGTGAGTGTGTGCTTGCATGTAAGTATGTGTGTGTGTGTGTGTGTGTACTAGTCATACTGTATGTCACTTATTTTTTTTATATCTTGTGTTCTTTCCTGTCAGATTTCTCCATACAACTGAATCTCTCTCTCTCTCTCTCTCTCTCTCTCTCTCTCTCTTCCGTCACACTCCTAATAGGGAAAATATATTAATTATGCTTAAGCACAGCTTTATCTGTGTTCAGGTTGTAATAAGAAATGTCAGTGAAGCTTTGACAGGTGTGTGTTAGTGGAGAATGTGGTGCCTCGGGACGAAGTCATTAAAAGAAAATCAGCCGTGGAGCAAAGAGCAGTAATCAGTAGGGATAATAGACTGATAGGCCGTGTCTCAAATTGCACTGTGTTCTTTCGCTATATAATTGACTCGTGACTCGTTTGAACATCCTGTAAACCCACTCAGTACTGTTCGTCTTTACTCTCCCACAGCTGTATACTCTAATGATTTATAATCTCATTATAGAGTGTCAATCAGTAGATGATGGGTTCTTTTTTTATTCTTGTTCCTCTCAAGGGTTCTTCGTCATGTCATCCCCAAACCAGTCTATTCAATTTAATAAATGTTTAGCACTTTTAACGCTGGACGTTGTCTCAAAGCAGCTTTGCAGATATATATAAACACAGGATAGAGATCTTAAGTGTGTGATTTGATCCCTGTTGAGCGAGCTGGTGGTGATGGTGGTGGGGAAAAACTCCCTAAGATGATATGAGGAAGAAACCTTGAGAGGAACCGGACTCGGAAGGGAACCCGTCCTCATCTGGGTAACGACGGATAGTGTGAAAGTAAAAGAAAGTTCATTATGGTGTTTATATGAAGTCTGTTTGTTGAACTAATCCACTGTTCAAAGGAGACCTGAGTGTAAAACTGCATGTGGTAATTGTAGTCCCAAGGCCATCGCAGCAAGCGTAGTCCCAGCAACCACAGCGAGAATGTCCATGTGGAATTGAGGTCCAAAATAATTTCATGGTACTTCAAGCGGTACCGTTCTCAGCAATCTCCCGGCTGTAGCCTCCAGTTGATGAGAGGAAAACACAGAAAACAGTAAGACTCTCCCCGTGCCCGTGTGGGTTTCCTTCCTACCAGTAGGTGGATTGCAACTTCATTGTAGGTGCACGGCAATGGAATGTGATCCCATCCAGGGTGTATTCTCACCTCAAGCCCAATGTGTCCAGGATTGGACCTGGACCCACCACCACCCTGGCCATCAACTGACATGTGATGTAACCCTATAGCCAAGCTCGCAGATAAAAACCCTTCGATTGGAGGCAACACGGCGAGGAACCAGCAGTCAATCATTATGTGTGAACTACTCAATGACGCATGGCAGAGGCGTCTGTTACGCCACACAGATATTTGGCATTCTAAATATCTGGAGCTGTCAGGTGACTCCACATCCAGTGGTGTGAAAAGTGTCGTCACTGGCAGTGATTGCGGCGATGTTTGGACACCGGATAGAGTCATCGGGTGACATGTCAGATCGTGTAGCGTGTGACCCCCTGTCGCCGAGCAATCACAAATGTCATCCCAAACCACTCCGGTTTCCTCCCCCAGTCCAAACACATGTATGGTAATCTGATTGACGTGTCTAAAGTGTCCGTAGTGTATGAATGGGTGTGTGAGTGCTCCCTGGGATAGACTCCAGGTTCCCCCGTGACCCTGAAAAGGAGTAAGCGGTAGAAGATGGATGGATGGATGATTTACTACCAAGATCAAGCAAAATAAATATGAAAAATTTTCCCCACAACTTAGTTTGAGTTTAATCCAACCACATAGAGACATATTCAGAGTTGGGAGCAACAACATTGTCTAAAAGATACACCAGTAGTTACCCAGGGGATTATTTTCATATTCAGAATTGTGCTGCACATTTTCCTAAATGTATTATGTCTTATTCAAATTATTCTACCCAGTGTTCACACCAGCAAGCAACAAAGTGACAGGCAACTGTTCATTTTCACTGGACATGTGCGACACAGAGCCACGATTTCAGCACCGATGACATCTGAAATGAGATTTTCACAATTCTGTTGTGGCGTAGTTGGTAGAGTGTCGTCCACTAATCGTAGGGTTGGCGGTTCGATTCCCGGCCCGGGTGACTCCACATGCCGAAGTGTCCTTGGGCAAGACACTGAACCCCAAGTTGCTCCTGATGGCAAGTTAGCGCCTTGCACGGCAGCTCTGCTACCATTGGTGTGTGAGGGTGAATGGGACACAGTGTAAAGTGCTTTGGATAAATGGAAG
>CM022764.1:26811920-26836920 GCA_012411365.1 Ameiurus melas | reverse complement strand
TTATTATTATTATTATTATTATTATTATTATTGTATGTTTTTATTATTATTATTATTATTATTATTATTATTATTATTATTATTATTATTATTATTATTATTATTATTATTATTATTATTACTACTATTATTTTTGTATTCAAGAGAAGGGACACCGCCATCTTGATTGAACGTACCAACTCGTAAATACGGAATTGGATGCCGAGTCTGACTCAGGATGAACATCCATGTCCAGAATGTCAAAGCTTGTCTAATAGACAATTCATTAATAAATGGGATTAATAAAACAGTGTTGTCCAATCTATATCTAGTTGAGAACAATTACAAACTGGACTGATGTAGCTGAGGGTGAGGAACAGGAACAGTCAGAGCCAGATGTCATACACCATCATCGTTATTTTCCAGTGTTTCCAGGAGCAGAGTAGTAAGGTCGACACGTGAAAATAAAACTTCTCCCATTAATAAAACTTCTTGGGGCGCATGGTGGCTTAGTGGTTCGCACGTTCGCCTCACACCTCCGAGATCAGGGGGTTCGATTCCAACCGTATCCATGTGTGTGCGGAGTTTGCATGTTCTCCCCGTGCTGCGGGGGTTTCCTCCGGGTACTCCGGTTTCCTCCCCCAGTCCAAACACGTGCATGGTAGTCTGATGGGCGTGTCTAAAGTGTATGAGTGTGTATGTGATTGTGCACTCTGATGGACTGGCACCCTGTCCAGGGTGTACCCCGCCTCGTCCCAGATGTTCCCTGGGATAGACTCCAGGTCCCCCGTGACCCAGAAAAGGATAGGTGGTATAGAAGATGGATGTATGGATGGACATAACTTCTTTTCAAATGATATGACTTAAGTGTCTTAAGGGTTGGGTCTTCCTGCTTGCTTTTTGGCCACATAAATGGTTTTTAATTGTCTGCAGGATAAAGCGAGCCAATAACCACTAAACCCTACCTGCATTTCCGTCACTGTATCTCCATCCCCAGCACACTCTTCTCCAACACCGCGCTCAGGTTCACTTTCTCCGCTGCACATCTCCTCAACCCACAGATGCCTATAAATAGGCTTCTTTTTTTTTTTGTATCGATTTCCCCAAGCAGTGTATCCTACATCAGTAAACAAACAATGCTTCACCTCTGCGTTGGTCGTTCGAGAGCCTGAAACGCCTCGGATGGAATATACACGATGCGTATGGTTAATGTGTGACCTGTGCCCCTCAGAACCCTGACGTTACGTAACCTGCTTCTCCTCAGCCTACGCCCCACAGCACCACCCAGTAAAACCACCATGTTCACATCCTCCTCAAAAGAAAAGCAAATAAAAACCCAAGAGAATAGTATACGCATGCGCTGGCCGTGTTACAGTGATGTGGATGAACTGAACTGCTCTGAAAGCTGAAGCTTTTATGATTTGATATTAATATCACACACTGAATGTGAGCAGCGTCGGGATTGAAGAGGTCGACGACGGATTTTCCGATAACAGCATGCGTTTTATCACACCTCCAGGGTCGGGGGTTCGATTCCCACCGTGACCCCTGTCTTGCGGGGGTTTCCTCCGGGTTCTCCGGTTTCCTCCCCCAGTCCAAACACATGCACGGTGGGCTGATAAGTCCTTGTGAACGAGTTACACTAGACATGCTAACATATTCTCTTTTTATTTTTATCGTCTCCACATGAACAGCTCATTCACAGGGACGTGAAAGGTATAGCAGACGCTCTACTTATAATAAACGGAGCTGGTGGATTTCATTGTAAGGAGATTTATGGAAGGAGTCTCCAGTGTCAGCGCTTTGACACAGTCAGAGGTGAAGTGAAGCGCTACGTTTTCTCATCTTCGGGATGGAGGAGTTTACGCTGTGTCAGTTTCTCAGTAACATCACAAAGCTGGCTTGTCTGAGAGGGAGAAAGAGAGGCTGGTGAGGGAACGACCGTTTATAGCTACTATAATGTGAACGCGAAGAGAAACGAAGTTGTGTGCGGATTCAATGGAACGGCAAAACGGATGAAAACGATGACGTGTCGCTCTTACGTGAGTGAAACGGGGTAGTGGTCGGCAAACTGCGGCGGTGTAAGAGGAATAAAACTTTTCTTACTGGTATTTTTTTTTCTTTTTAGTAATTTTGTTTAGCTTACTCTAGGTCCACTTTGTGGACAACCCTAGGGGTGATACACTGTTGTCTCCTTTGTTTTATGGAGACTTTGGGTGCGTGTCCCTCTTCAGCTCAAATTGGCTATTTATATTCTTATTTTTACTTTAGTTCTTGGGTTTTATAATTTTTATATAACCAGCGACAGCTATTGAGTAGCCGTGATGAGCCGGGGGGCGGGGGGGGAATTTTTATTTATTATTTATATATTGTTTTATTAATTAATTTATTATTATTATTATTATTATTATTATTATTATTATTATTATTATTATTATTATTATTATTATTATTGTTATTATTATTATTAGTAGTACTATTATTATTGTTGTTGTTATTATTTCTCAATGAAATATTTGGGGAAGGGAGGGGAGAAAAGGTGAATGAATCACATGAATATGAATCACATGAAAATGAATCACATGTAAATGAATCACATGTAAATGGATCATATGAAAATGAATAAATAAACAAAGGCAAAAAAAAAAAAAGAGGAATAAAACTATGTGCGGGGCTGCTATACGGAAATAATCAACTTCCGGAAAGATCAAACATGACACGTTGTTTTATCCTTTACGTTTATCTATGTAATGTCATTTATTCATGAAATCCTGCAAAGAGTCTTCAGTGGACTGAGAGTTTTCCCCTCCCTTCCAGTGGTCTGTGATATCTCCTCCGCGCCTGACAGCAAGACTCTTATACATGCAGTATACACGGTTCTGTGTGAACAGGACTGGATTACTCTACCGCCAGCTTATCTGGCCCAGACAGAGCTGTATTACAAATTTACACAGCATTTCTTCTTCTTCTTTTTTCTAAACAGTCAGTGAGAAAACGGAAATCTACAACAGACTGCGTTCCTGTCCAAAGAGAAAGCATTCGCGGTTGTTGTTGTTTTTTTTTTTTTTTCCCCCCACCCTCCTGTCAGCTTTCAGCTTGTGAAATTGTAGCTGTAGCTGGTGAAGTGGGGTCTGTTTTAGCTTCTGGACATGTCTGTAATGAGAACACACATGCCCTTCAGCCAGCCATCAAGTCCTGACTGTCCATTAGTGCTGATGGTGTGTTTCTGATGTGGGCTTTGAATAGCAAACGTCCTCGCGCATGACTGAACCTCCGGACATAACGTTGACCTCACTCGGTGCGAAACACACGCATGGATATGAGCGCTTATATCCGATTCCGCGTTGCATATACACCCAACAAACAGGGACCTGCCTTTAAGTATTCGCTCCCCTGGAAGTCAATCAAGCTCCTTCTCCTTCATCTCGAAGATCTTCTCACACCACATTCATCGAGCAGGTTGTCTCAGATCTCCTGTTTCTTTGTGTCCGTGTGATCCTGTTTAAAAACTAAGGCGGATGGAGCTTTTTCAGTCGCTGCCCCTCGTTTAGGGAATCAATTGCCAGTGGACATCCGCCTCGCACCTCCTATTATCATTTTTAAAAAGAGGCTGAAAGCAAATCTCTTCTCCCAGGCGTTTTAATCACATTTTACGATTGTCTATTGTCTGTCCTTATTTGGTTTTATTCTGCTTTATATTTGAGTTTTCTTTACTCTGTTCAGCACTGTGCTCAGCTTCGCCGTGTTTAAATGGGAATTTCTAAATAAAAGTGACTTACTTGCACAGTATTCACACATTTTGGAACTGAAACGAACACGACTGAGATTTTATGCCAATAATCAACACTAAGTAAATGATCCGGGACAGGAATCGAACCGCCAACCCTACGGTTAATGGACAACCCGCTCTACCACCTGCACCACAGCCGCCGCGTCATGGTGGTAGTAGCACCATGGTGTGGGGAAGCGTTTACTTAGCAGGAACTGGGGAATAATGCGTCAAGGCTGACGGCAATCCTTGATAAAAACCGTCTGTTCCAATCTGCAAGAGACTTGAGCTGGGGGCGGAGCTTCACCTTCCGACAGGGCGACAAACCCTAATTGTACTGCTGAGGCTAGACTGGAGCGGTTCAAAACAAAGAACCTGGACGTTTTAGAACGGCCAGAACACAATATGATCGGGAATCTGTGGCGAAGATCTGATCTCTGATGCTACCACTCTGCTTCACAGTGGGAACTGTGTTCTCAGAGAGAGTCTTGGGTTCAGTGAAGAAGAACGGGAAAAACGATCAGGATCCAGATGTGCACACCTGATAGAGACATGTCCCAGAAGACGTGCAGCTGTAATTGCAGCTAAAAGAGATGACCCAGGGGGGGGGGGTGAATATTTATGCAGCCAGCATCTGCTTTTTAAAAAAAAAAAAAGTATGCAAAATATTTTTGCATCTGTGGCTTAGTGGTTAGCATGTTCGCCGCAGACCTCCATGGTCGAGGGTTCGATTCCCTGAAGAAATTCCTCCATGTAACACGTGACACTAAATGTTAGCTCCGCCTCCCTGTGCACCTGACTGCCATTGAAGCGGACCAATCAGCGCAGGAAGTGGACGGGACCGCGGTTGCCCGTGGATACAGCAGGGGGAGCTGGAAGCTGGAGAGAGCAGACCGGCAGCGCGCGCAGGAGCAGGACACTTCCCGGTGTCGCGGCTCTGTGAGGCGGATGGATGAAGCCGAATCTCCGGGAACGTTCTCCAGCTCCATCGACACACTTCCGGTGATGTGGAACGCATAGCTGATCCTCAGAGCTTCTTCTTGTGTGTGTGTGTGTGTGTGTATGTGTGTGTGTGTGTGTGTGTGTGTCTCTGAGGCTTGGTGTGTGTCTGTAACGCGCTGCTCATGCGCCTTTCTCCGCGGACAGGACAGAGATCATACCGAATAAATAAACAATAATAGTCATCATGGATAATGAAAAGTATTTACCGGAGCTGATGGCGGAGAAGGATTCCCTGGACCCGTCTTTCCTACACTCTTCACGTCTCTTAGAGCAAGGTAAGATCTGATCTCTCTCTCTTTCTATCTCTCTCTCACACTCTCTCTCTCTTTCTCTCTTACTCTCTCTCTCTCACTCATTCTCTCTCTCACTCATTCTCTCTCTCACTCATTCTCTCTCTCTCTCCCTCTCTCTCCCTCTCTCTCGTTCTGTCTCTCTCTCTCTCTCTCTCTCTCTCTCTCTCTCTCTCTCTTTCTCTCTGTCTCTCTCCCTCTTTCTCTCTCTCCTCTCTCTCTCTCTCTCTCTCTCTCTCTCTCTCTTTAGAAGTTATCAACTCTTCTGTTAATGCGCGTTGCAAAGTTGTCAAAGTGGTCTCGCGTTGATTTTTATTCCATAAACAAAAGCAGAAGTATTATTCTAGTAAACATCATCATCATCATCATCATCATCACCATCAACATCAACAAAGAAATCAACCCAACAGGAGTGTATGTGTGAGCAGAATAACGCTCCTGACAGCTCTGATTGGGTTTGTATTTATTTATTCAGAATTGATTCAGGAATATGGTGTGTTTCGAAACTGGGATACGGGTGCCGTGACTGTGACGTGATCGTGACTGTTCTGCGACTGTTCCGTGACTGTGACTGTTCCGTGACTGTGACGTGATCGTGACTGTTCTGTGACTGTTCCATGACTGTGATTGTTCCGTGACTGTTCTGTGACTGTGACTGTTCCGTGACTGTGACTGTTCTGTGACTGTTCAGTGACTGTTCCGTGACTGTTCTGTGACTGTTCCGTGACTGTGACTGTTCAGTGACTGTTCCGTGACTGTTCTGTGACTGTTCCGTGACTGTGACGTGATCGTGACTGTTCCGTGACTGTGACGTGATCGTGACTGTGACTGTGACTGTTCCGTGACTGTTCCGTGATTATCGGGATCAATTATAATTCCAATGTACATCAAACTTGTGTTTCCGGTAGATAAAGGTGTGTTTGTTATTCACCTGCAGCGTGTAATGCAGAGTAAGTGTCTCTGAACAGCAGCTTCAAATGAAAAGCCGTGAGCTGTTCATTCATTTCTGATAACTCCTGAACGCGCGCCAGCAGATCAATGGATCAGTGCGCCGCGATCTCCTCTCTCTCTCTCTCTCTCTCTCTGTCTCTCTCTCTGTCTCTCTGTCTCTCCCTCTCTCTCTCTCCCTCTCTCTCTCTCTCTCTCTCTCTGTCTCTCTGTGTGGTGGGGGTTGTCTTTATTTTACAGTTGTAGCGGGTTACAGAGTGAATCCTGGTGTCGTACTTTTGTGAGATATGGATGAAATGCTGGATGCAATCTGGCAACCCGGTGGAAGCGCAGGAATGAGCAGCGTACCTGATGTTAATTCAGTTATTTCTGGTGTTAATGCGGTCATTCGAGCATGACATCACGTGGTTCTATGGCAAATTAAATAAAACACACACACACACACACAGACACACACACACTGTGTTTAAAACACATGGGTTAGTACATTTATTTATTCACGCATCTATCTATCTATCTATCTATCTATCTATCTATCTATCTATCTATCTATCTATCTATCTATCTATCTATCTATCTATCTATCTATCTATCTCTCTATCTATCTCTCTATCTATCTATCTATCTATCTATCTATCTATCTATCTATCCCATATATAGACTAAAATACAGCTATTGTGGCATAATTTATAATGATATAGATTTTAAATCCTCACATTGCCCGTCCCTGATATCAATATAAATTACACACATTGATATGGTACATTATTATGGAGCATTAAAACAACTCCTGAGAGAGAGAGGGATAGAGAGAGAGAGATAGAGAGAGAGAGATAGAGAGAGAGATAGATAGATAGAGAGAGAGCGAGTTAGAGAGAGAGAGAGAGAGAGGGAGAAAGAGTAATAAATATTAATTTGGTAACACTTTCTATGAAGCCCATGCTTTTAATGAATTATAGCCCATTTATAATTATTTATAAGCAAGTATTACTGCTCTATAAACACATTTATAACGACACATAAAGACAAAAACTTACACGTTAATGCAAACAGTTGCAAGTTTTTTTTTGTGTGTGTTTTATTTTTTTGAAACGTTACACACCATCAAAGCATTCATTTTAGAATTAGAATGTCAGATTAGAATATATTCCAGACATGTTTCCAGACGGTTACGAAACTGTCACTATTTTACTGTTTTGTCTTCTCTGCCTCTTTGGTTCGCGTACCTAAATATCATGATGCATGTCATAAACCCTTACCACCCAGCCCTAGTTCACTAAAAGCGCTTTTTGACTTTGATAAAAGTCAATATTAAAGATATTAAACCTTATCAGGATTTATTCCTTATTCATGTTTAGCGATAATATGAGAAGTACATCGTGCTCCTCGAGCAGGCGGTTGGGAACGTCCCAACTGAAAAGAATAAACCGCAGTAGAAACTATCACCGGAATTATAATGGTTTCCAGTACAAAAACCATTACAATCCATCAGCTAACCATTAAAACCATGAGCATTAGTGGTCCTTAATGGTATCCACTAGACCAACAGAAGGCAACATATTACGAGTAGAGACTCACAGGGAGTTTCCATTAGCACCAATACAATTCCCATTAGAACTGTTAAAACCCATTACAAATTCTATGAGGGTTTCTGAAGTATTTTCCAGAAGGGCAGGACGTACAGCGTTCCTATATCAGAGTTCTGCGCTCATGATCCTGTTCCTGTAGTGACTCAGAGCGGAAGAGAAGCGCAGGCTGTAAACATATGGTGTATATTTAGAGTCGTTGTATTGAGGTGTGAGCAGCTCTTCAACAGCTTGTGCATGTGTGTGTGTGTGTGTGTGTGTGTGTGTGTGTGTGTGTGTGTGTGTGTGTGTGTGTGTGTGTGTGTGTGTGTCCAGTACAATTGCACAACAGGCGCCTGGTTCCATCTGACTGAAACGGTTCAACCCTGATCATAACGCTGAGTCTGATCGTAATGTTCAGGAGATTATAATGTCATATTACATGAGAGTGTGTGTGTGTGTGTGTGTGTGTGTGTGTGTAATCACTTCTCACAATGAATGAAGTTCAATCTTGTTAATTAAGCACAAACAGCGCAGCAGGGACAATTAAACTTTGTTGATGTCAGAACAGATTTGGTGACGCGCCGCTGATTCACCGATTCAGTCGAACGACTTGGGAGTCGACTCTGATTCGTGAGTCAAATACTTCACCGACTCGCTAATAACGAGCTGGAATCCCCCTCACTATTAGGTACATCTCACACCTTTTGCCTCATCGCTCCCATTCTCACTGTAAGAAATAGAAATGGAGAGAGGAAAGCCTGTGTGTGTGTGTGTGTGTGTGTGTGTGTGTGTGTGTGTGTGTGTTTCGTGCGCACACAGAATCATCTCTTCCCCCTGAAAATCCTGCATTAGACGCTGTGTGCGAGCGAGTGGTTAATTTTTTATCTGTCTCAGTGGACACTCGGCACTCGTCTGCCAAATCTGAGAGAAGTGAATCGCTCTTATCTCCTCCAGCACGCTGTGTGAGCTCCACTTCATTATTCAGCTGGCAGCGCATGACACAGAGTCACACACACACACACACACACACACACGCCGAACACAACCTATACATCCGAGACCACACACACACACACACACACACACACACACACATCAACGTATCTTTCCGAACAGCAGGTCGGACAGCAGCGCAGCTGCAAATCTCAGCTTTATATTATTTATTCGAATACTTTATTGTTTCTATAGTAACAGTAACAGACTTGTAAAGCGGGCGCTCCACATAGACGGATTGAAAAGCGTGACTGTAACGTCTCCAGTGTCAGTGGTTTGCATCAGTCAGAGGTAAAGCTGTGAGTTGAAGTTTGTCGCGGGACTTCAGGACAGAGGAGTTTGCGTGTTTTCACTCTTTCTGGTTAAAGTGACAAGATGCGCTTTTTTTTTGGTCTTAAAACTTCAAGAGAGAGGAAAAAAGAGAGGGCTGGCGAGAGAGCGGCCGTTTATAGCGGCTCTAACATAAGTGAAGACGTGAACTACAACAAAACTGTAAACAGGTGAAACGCATCACGTGTCATTCTTTAATAAATACTACACTGTTACAACTGCAGTAGGAAAGTAACAGTGTAGCGACAGTGACGATGTAGTGACAGTGTAGTGGCAGTGACAGTGTAGTGACAGTGTAGTGGCAGTGACAGTGTAGTGACAGTGTAGTGACAGTGACAGTGTAGTGACAGTGTAGTAACAGTGTAGTGACAGTGACAGTGTAGTGACAGTGTAGTGACAGTGTAGTGGCAGTGTAGTGACAGTGACAGTGTAGTGACAGTGTAGTGACAGTGACAGTGTAGTGACAGTGAGGCGTGAAGTGACAGTGTAGTGACAGTGACAGTGTAGTGACAGTGGGGGGGGGGGGAGAGGGGGGGGAGGGGGGGGGGGGGGGGGGGGGGGGGAGAGGGGGGGGGGGAGGGGGAGGGGGGAGGGGGGGGGGGGGGGGGGGGGGGGGGGGGGGGGGGGGGGGGGGGGGGGGGGGGGGGGGGGGGGGGGGGGGGGGGGGGGGGGGGGGGGGGGGGGGGGGGGGGGGGGGGGGGGGGGGGGGGGGGGGGGGGGGGGGGGGGGGGGGGGGGGGGGGGGGGGGGGGGGGGGGGGGGGGGGGGGGGGGGGGGGGGGGGGGGGGGGGGGGGGGGGGTGTAGTGACAGTGACAGTGTAGTGACAGTGACAGTGTAGTGACAGTGACAGTGTTGTAACAGTGTAGTGACAGTGTAGTAACAGTGATGGTGTTGTAACAGTAACAGTGTAGTAACAGTGATAGTGTTATAACAGTGACAGTGTAGTGACAGTGTATTGGCAGTGACAGTGTAGTAACAGTGTAGTGACAGTGTAGTAACAGTGATGGTGTTGTAACAGTGACAGTGTAGTGACTGTTCTAACAGTGACAGTGTAGTGACAGTGTAGTAACAGTGTAGTGACAATCACAGTGTAGTAACAGTGTAGTAACAGTGACTCCTCTTCATCATTTGATTCTTTTCCACGACACTGAGTCATTTATGTTTCTCCATAATACACTCACACTTTAACGTAGTTATCGGGTTTTTATTTTAAAATGAAACTCTGGAGGCAGTGCTCGTGTACTCTGGAGCGTACTGCTGTAAGAGCGTGTCAGATGATCGTCTCGCTCTCGCTCTCCTCTGCTCTCGCGCTCTCTTTCTCTGATTAAAAAAAATCAGACTTTTGTTTTGCTCTGAATACAGAATCAGAATCGTGTCGTTTTTAACCATTGAATGAATTTGATGCACTTAAGCCGCGGTTACTGACTAATACTGACTGAAATGATGAGATAGGAATTCTGAATACATCACGCAAAAGTGCAAAAACATTCAAACAAAGTTAAGGAACTCTTAAAGAACTGTTGTTTTTCATTAAATACAGAAATAGACAAAGTTATACAGACAGACAATGAGACAGACAGACAGACAGATACAGAGACAGCAGCAGCAGTTACACAGACAGACAGGAAGGGAGGGAGACGGACAGGGAGACAGATAGGCAGACGGGGAGACAGACACACAGGTAGGGAGAGAGACAGGGAGACAGACAGACAGGTAAACAGACAGGAAGACAGACAGACAGTGAGTTAGACAGACAGGAAGACAGACAGGGAGACAAACAGAATGACAGACAGACAGTGAGTCAGACAGACGGGAAGCCAGGCACAACGCCAGACAGGAAACCAGGTAGGGAGACAGACACGGAGACAGACAGACAGACAGACAGGAAGACAGACAGACAGGTAAACATACAGGAAGACAGACAGACAGGTAAACATACAGGAAGACAGACAGACAGACAGGAAGCCAGACATGAAACCAGACAGGAAGCCAGGTAGGGAGACAGATAGAAAGACAGTCAGGAAGACAGACAGGTAAACAGATAGGAAAGCAGACAGCGGTGAGTCAGACAGACAGGAAGACAGAGAGACAGAGAGGAAGACAGACAGGGAGACAGACAGGGAGACAGACAGGGAGACAAACAGAATGACAGACAGACAGTGAGTCAGACAGACAGGAAGCCAGGCACAAAGCCAGACAGGAAACCAGGTAGGGAGACAGACACGGTGACAGGCAGACAGACAGGGAGACAGATAGACAGGAAGCCAGACAGACAGGTAAACATACAGGAAGACAGACAGACAGTGAGTCAGACAGACAGACAGACAGACAGACAGACAGGAAGCCAGACATGAAACCAGACAGAAAGCCAGGTAGGGAGACAGACAGAAAGACAGTCAGGAAGACAGACAGACAGACAGGTAAACAGATAGGAAAGCAGACAGACCGGGAGACAGATAGACAGGAAGCCAGACAGACAGGTAAACATACAGGAAGACAGACAGACAGTGAGTCAGACAGACAGGGAACATTCCATTCCTTACTTTATAGATTAAGGAAACTATACAGTTATTATATAGTTATAATAATGTATAGTTGTAATGTAATGTAACTATGTAGATTTATAGAAGACGTTGCTCACGTGAGCAGTGAAGCATTTAAACGCGGCACTTCTCTGACGTGAGAAGGTCGTATCACAAACATTTTTTTTTACCGTGACTGTAAAGAAAATACCGAAGCCTGTTATTAAAGGGCTGTGAGCTGTCACTCAGCCTGGGCCCACCGGAGGTCAAGCCATAGAAATCCTTCTTTTCCCCACTTACTAATGTTTCTCTTTGTTGCGTCCTTTGATACAAAAGACATAAATATAAATAAATGTAAACGGGAGTGGACATGTCTCTTATTCATTTAGATAGATGGCCTTTGGGCGTCAGAAATACGTCCCACGTTGTTCCGCCATAGTTCCCGCGGCTCGGCCCGTCACCGGTTGAGGTCGGGGGGTCGTGCGCTTAGGGGAAGATCCGCGTATCGCACATCACAACCGGACGTGTTCGTTTAACAGCGACGCACATAGATTTTCCCATTACCTTCTGATTCACGCCGCTGCGATTCACAAGCGACCGATACACCGACGAGAAAGCAGCGAACACGCCGTGACTCAGCCGTGAATCGTCTCCATCACTCGGCCCGGGGCAGAGGTAGTGACACCCATCACACGCGTCCAAGTCTTCTTAATTACCACGTAATCAGACTTCTGACACATTCATTTCCGATCTCCCGAGTGTGTGGATGTTTCCTGCACTCCTTCTTCCTGTTCTGTATTTATCGCTCCTGCGTCTCGATTCATCAGCGTGCGACGGTCACACACGCGGACACGCGCGTCCCTCGCGAATGAGCCGTTACTATAGGAACCGTAACGTGTTAGGACGCTGTCAGAGCTGCTGTTATAGAAAATCAATCAACACCTGACGACCAATCGGGTTTGAGAACTCAACAGCATCATGAGATACGGAGGCGCAATGTAAGCAAACATGTTTTACACACGGGATTTGGAAATGATAGGTTCGCGCTTCTCGGATCTTGAGACGAGGGCGTGAGGAAATTTACATGTGAGGAGCGAAAGTACTGTGTGTACGCTCTGAAACGCACGCCAAGGTTTTCGTTTCTTCTCAGAATATACATCGTGTACTCGTAAGGCTTTGTGCTCCTTGGACATCCTGTTACGGAGACATCTCCTTCCACCCTGCTCAATAATGCACGGCTTATTCAGGGCACTGAGCCTTAAGGAAACACTTTAGCCCCAAACACTAGTGTTATTAATAATGAATGACAGCCTGTTGGGAACAGTTAGCGCTATGCAAATGAGAGAGGGCTAACAGGCCTACCGCTGGGTTTCAATCATCCTTAACTCTGTTAGCATTTTGGGGTGAACTTTTAAGGTTGAGGAAATTCATTAGCCCACTTTCGGACGTGTACGTACCCAGCTGGCCTTGGGGCTGCGGTTCGAGACGTAAAAGTGTTTCCTCAGGAGCGTCGTCACACCAGCTTTCGACAGATTCAACACTGGGGCACGTGGTGCTGCTGTGAGGACGATACATTCAACAGGGAAAAGCAGAATGAAATTAACTAATGGTCCAGTCTCGTCTGGTACTGATCCAGAGTCTCATTCTGCTACGCAGGTGGCAGCAGTGATTGATCAACAGGAAAGGAAATGCAGGAATGAATGCTTTACTGATTTTATTTTAATTGCTTTAAACTGTATTCAATAAAAAACAGAGCTGATATATTTATTTAACATTTTGAGGTTAGTTACATGCCAACACAAATGGCATTGTGGGTAGGAACTGTGGTCTGACTGACGTTATTATTATTATTATTATTATTATTGATTGGTTACACTGATGTAACAGGGAGGAAGTGTGCTCTGATTGGTTACACTGATGTAACAGGGAGGAAGTGTTTTCTGATTGGTTACACTGATGTAACAGGGAGGAAGTGTGCTCTGATTGGTTACACTGATGTAACAGGGAGGAAGTGTGTTCTGATTGGTTACACTGATGTAACAGGGAGGAAGTGTGTTCTGATTGGTTACACTGATGTAACAGGGAGGAAGTGTGTTCTGATTGGTTACACTGATGTAACAGGGAGGAAGTGTGCTCTGATTGGTTACACTGATGTAACAGGGATGAAGTGTGTTCTGATTGGTTACACTGATGTTACAGGGAGGAAGTGTGTTCTGATTGGTTACACTGATGTTACAGGGATGAAGTGTTTTCTGATTGGTTACACTGATGTTACAGGGATGAAGTGTGCTCTGATTGGTTACACTGATGTAACAGGGAGGAAGTGTGCTCTGATTGGTTACACTGATGTAACAGGGAGGATGTGTGTTCTGATTGGTTACACTGACAGGGAGGAAGTGTGCTCTGATTGGTTACACTGATGTAACAGGGATGAAGTGTGCTCTGATTGGTTACACTGATGTAACAGGGAGGAAGTGTGCTCTGATTGGTTACACTGATGTTACAGGGAGGAAGTGTGTTCTGATTGGTTACACTGATGTAACAGGGAGGAAGTGTTTTCTGATTGGTTACACTGATGTAACAGGGAGGAAGTGTGCTCTGATTGGTTACACTGATGTTACAGGGAGGAAGTGTGTTCTGATTGGTTACACTGATGTAACAGGGATGAAGTGTGTTCTGATTGGTTACACTGATGTTACAGGGATGAAGTGTGCTCTGATTGGTTACACTGATGTAACAGGGATGAAGTGTGTTCTGATTGGTTACACTGATGTAACAGGGAGGAAGTGTGTTCTGATTGGTTACACTGATGTAACAGGGATGAAGTGTGTTCTGATTGGTTACACTGATGTAACAGGGATGAAGTGTGTTCTGATTGGTTACACTGATGTTACAGGGATAAAGTGTGCTCTGATTGGTTACACTGATGTAACAGGGATGAAGTGTGTTCTGATTGGTTACACTGATGTTACAGGGATGAAGTGTGCTCTGATTGGTTACACTGATGTAACAGGGATGAAGTGTGTTCTGATTGGTTACACTGATGTTACAGGGATGAAGTGTGTTCTGATTGGTTACACTGATGTAACAGGGATGAAGTGTGTTCTGATTGGTTACACTGATGTTACAGGGAGGCTGCTTATGATGAACAGGGCAGCGAGTTCATGAATTAATGATGTAGAGCGAGCTGTCTTACACCGGAGTAAAGCAGTGCACAGGTGGATTTGCAGGTCTTTCAGCTCCATGTCGTCTCAGTGAGCAGCAGGAAAGAGCCACAGCTCTATAAACAGGATCATTCTGACCCACAGCTGCACTTTCCCGTCCCTCAGAGCATTCACGCCTCAGTTTTTATCCCCTAAAGTGCATTCTTGGCGCAGTTCACATTAATGAGACGCGGCACGTATGGCCTGCAGCACAATGCTGGGCTTAGGGAGTTTTTCCTCGCCACCGTCGCCACCGCCTCGCTCAATAGGGATAAATTCACACACTCGAAATCTCTATCCTGTGTATATATGTATTCTGTAAAGCTGCTTCGAGAGTTTAGAGGCCTAAAGCCAGATGTATGTAGGTGGAATAGTTCTACGTGTGTGTTTGTGTGACCTTCGACCCTACTGTGAGGAGAGCGCTCGTGTTCATCTGGTCTGAAGCCGTGTCCTCCGTGGCTTCTGCCTCGTCAGTTATGCACACATGAATATTTTATGAGTGCAGCTGGATAACGCAGCACACGGCACGGCATCAAAGCAGGACACAATGACACCGGATTACAGACGCAGAGACAGACAGTAAGAGACAGCGCTAGATCGAGAGATAGAAAGACACACTGGAATGAAGAATGAGCGCATCTGATTTCTAAAAAAAAACTAAATGATCCTGTGAAGAAACATCTACGGTTGCCAGGTTTCAGCAAAATATCCAGCTACTACATCCGAAAAAAAAAAAAAACTGTAAAGAAGACCTGAACCGAGCCGAAACTACATACTACTACTTAAACTACAACCACTGGTGCATCCGTGGGTCCAGTCCGATTGTCTTTGGGACCTGCTCAACACTGGTACTCACGGGAACTACAGGAAGATTTCCGCTGAGGTTCTGGAGTCTTAACCAATCCTTACAAAAGGCTAATAGAACTAACTAGCTTCTTCGAGAACCCTTTAGTTAAGATTGTTCTAGAACGCCTTACTTAAGATTGTTATAAGACTTTTAATTATTATAGTTCTAGAACCCCTTAATTAATTGTTCAAAACCCCTTTTCATTAAGATTGTTCTAGAACGCTTTATTTAATATATTTCTAGAACCCTTTATTTGAGAATGTTATAGAACACTTTAGTTTACATTGTTCTAGAACTTTTCATTAATATATTTCTAAAATTTCCCTAAACCCCTTTAGTTAAGAATGTTCTAGAACCCTTTAATGAATATATTTCTAAACCCCTTTAGTTAAGAATGTTCTAGAACCCTTTAATGAATATATTTCTAAACCCCTTTAGTTAAGAATGTTCTAGAACCCTTTAATGAATATATTTCTAAACCCCTTTAGTTAAGAATGTTCTAGAACCCTTTAATGAATATATTTCTAAACCCCTTTAGTTAAGATTGTTCTAGAACCCTTTAATGAATATATTTCTAAACCCCTTTAGTTAAGAATGTTCTAGAACCCTTTAATGAATATATTTCTAAACCCCTTTAGTTAAGATTGTTCTAGAACCCTTTAATGAATATATTTCTAAACCCCTTTAGTTAAGATTGTTCTAGAACCCTTTAATGAATATATTTCTAAACCCCTTTAGTTAAGAATGTTCTAGAACCCTTTAATGAATATATTTCTAAACCCCTTTAGTTAAGAATGTTCTAGAACCCTTTAATGAATATATTTCTAAACCCCTTTAGTTAAGATTGTTCTAGAACCCTTTAATGAATATATTTCTAAACCCCTTTAGTTAAGCTTGTCCTTTAGTTTGTTCTTTAGTTAATATATTTCTAGAACCCTTTAATGAATATATTTCTAGAACCCTTTAGGTAGTATTGCTCTAGAACCTTTTCATTAAAATTGTTTTAGAACCCCGTTAGTTAATATATTTCTAGAACCTTGTAGTTATGATCGTTCTGAAACTCTTTAGTTAATACTGTTCTGGAACCCTTTAATGAATATATTTCTAGAACACTTTAGGCAGTACTGTTCTAGAACCTTTTCGTTAAAATTCTTTTAGAACCACGTAGGTAAAGATTGTTCGACAGTGGTGCTTGAAAGTTTGTGAACCCGTCAAAGTGTTCCATATATCTGAATAAAGATGACCTAAAACATCGTCAGATTTTCACACGTCCTAAAAGTAGACCCTGGGAATGAACCAAATGCGACACAAACATTGTTTTTATTTATTTAATTTGTTGAGGAAAATGATCCGATATTCCATATCTGTGAGTGGCAAAAGTATGTGAACCTCTACGTTGAATATCACACACAGAGCCAAACACACTCTCTCTGATTAATACGGACACTTGGGGGAAGTTCTGCTGAGACAGACTTGTTAAAACACAAGCTGTATCGCTCCTAGTTGTTATGGTAACACTGACACAAGTTCCACAGTTAAAATGACACGTAAAGGGCCTATAAAGCGTTATATAATGGTTTATAAAGGGAGTCATGTTTGAGGTGTGCATAAACAGGACACGTGGAAACTACAAAGCGAAATGAATTCATTCAGATTGACGGAAATCTTTCCACCTAACCACAGACAGTGAGACAGACTGAGAGAGTGAACGCGCCAGAGAGAGAGAGAGAGAGAGAGAGAGAGAGAGAGAGAGTGTATAAAAATATAAAAAGCAACCGATATATAGACAGTCACGAAGATGTAGAATGGAAAGGGAAAAAGCACAGGAGAGTGACAATGATGGAGAGAGAGTGAGACAGACTGAGGCAGACAGAGCGACAGCAAGACAAGGTGAAAAAACGAGAGACACTGAGAAAGAGACAGCGATACAGAGAGCAAGGCAGAGAAAGGGAAAGAGAGAGAGAGAGACAGAGAGAGGCAATAAGGGTGTAACAGAGAGACGAGAGATCGGAGAGATAGACAGGAAGGAAGGACAGACATTGAGAGAGACAGACAGTGAGAGGAAACAGAAGTACAAGCAAGGCAGTGAGACAGGCAGAAAGACAGAGAAGCAAAGATAGTAAGAGCAAGAAGGAGAAAGACAGACAGAAAGGTAGAGAGAGAGACAAAACCCAAAAAAAGTTAGAAAGAAAGATCGAGAGAAAAGAAACTGACAAAAAATCCAGAGAGACAATGTGTGAGTAGCAGTGTTTATCAGTTTGGGCACAAGCCGCAGGCTCTGTGTGTGTGTGTGTGTGTGTGTGTGTGTGTGTGTGTGTAGGGTGTTATTTATGAAGAAGGATTGCCAACAAATTAAATTTCAAAAAGGAGTGAAAAGGCAATAGAGGAAGGATGAAATGGAAGGCTGAGATTGGAATTGAAATGGAGGTTAAAAAAACGATGCCACAGGGAGAAAAGAACGCTGTGATAAAAAACAAATACAAAAAAGGCACTCAGCTTCTTTTAAAGGAATAAATGTGAGTGTGAATAAAGTGGAAATTAGGTGGGGAAACAGGAGGAGAATAAATCCCAGGGGACGTGCGGTGTCCTGCTGAGTGAGGTTGAAGTGCTTCTCCATGCAGCACTGATTGCGCAAGTTATGAAGGCCAAACACGGCTAATTTCACACGGTCAGGGTTAAACATACGTGTGAGCGTGTGACTAATGGGAGTAAATCCTGCCGACTAGATCTGTTATTATCTTCAAGATGTTTCACTACTCAGACAAATGGATAAAAAAAAAGAGAGAAAGCCTCCCAGACGAGTAGAAGGGTTCTTCAGGATTAGAGCAAGATGCCTTCACTTGCCTTGACTACAAGTTCAGATCAGTTCCTGGAAGTCTGAACATAGCAGCAGATTGGAATATAGTGGTAGATTTGGGCCTGCTGGTTCTGGGGCAATTCTGGTTCAGGGTTGCTGCTGGTACTGTTTTAGGAGCAGTGCTCATCTTGGTGGAGGAGGTATGGGGAATTGTTGCTAGATCAGGTGTGATCCTGGATTAGGGGTGGTGCTGGATCAGGGATGGTTCCAGTTCAGCAGTGGTGCTGGATCAGGGATGCCTCTGGTTTATGGGTGGTGCTGCATCAGGGATGGTTCTAGGTTAGGGGTTATTCTGGACCTAATATCACTGTTTGTAGGGGAAGTTCTGGGTCTAGCATGCTTTTAGATCAGGGACAATGTTGGTTGTTGGCTGGTGCTGGATTGGGATTGTTCTGGTTTAGGGATGGTGCTGGATCAGGGATGGTTCCAGTTTAGGTGTGGTGCTGAATCAGGGATGGCTCTGGTTTATGGGTGGTTCTGAAACAGGGATGGTTTCAGTTCAGAGATGGTTCTAGTTTAGGGGTGGTTCTGGACATAATGGCACTGTTTGTAGGGGCAGTACCAGGTCTGGAGTGTTTCTAGATCAGGGACAATGTTGGTTGTGGGCTGGTACTGGATTGTGGTTGTTCTGGTTTAGGGGTGGTGCAGGATCCACCACAGTGATGCTTCCACAGTACTGTTGGCTTGGGGCAGTACTGGTTCTCTGGTGCTGCTGGATCTGATGGTACTGTTTGTTCAGGCAGTGCTGAGTCTTGGGTAGTGCTCGCTCAGGGGCTGCTGCATCAGGCGTGGTGCTGGTTTTGAGTTGTTGCTGTATGAAAGGTGGTTATGAGTCAGGGCTTGTGCTCTAGAAGGGGCGGTGCTGTTGTCACCTTGGTTGTGGTGCTGGTTACGATAATGTTACTTCTGGAGGTGGTCCTGATACTGTTGGTTTTGGGGACGATGCTAGTTCTTGGGAAGGTGTTGATTCTTAAGCATGCTGTGAAAATGATCTTTGCTGGTTCTGGAGGTAGTTCTGATTTTGGAAATGTAGTTGTAGTTTCCAGCACTAGGCCAGTTCCGGTTCTTAAGAAGTTGCCGCTTGCAGGTTGGTGCTGGTTTAATTGGAAGCAGTTGTATTTATCATACTAAGAGCTATTGGTCATAATATTGCTAATCCCCTAGGTTAAGTTGCAGAACTTGTTTTCTAAGAAAAAAAAAATTTAAAGAGCAAAGCTACGTATCCTTGGACCCCAAAGGTGTTTAGGCTTTTTCTCGAGCACTGATCGGGTGGCAGTTGAAGAAATTCCGTTGGCGGAACGCACAAATGAAACGACTATTCTAGGGCAACGTTTTTTCCCTTTGAATTGTCTGTTAATATAAGATAATACTTTATTAATCCCCAGATAGAGAACTTAGGGTATGGACCCTACATAAAGGAATAATCTCACGCATAGCAATTCACAAGCACTATCCGGGTGATGGAGCATAATTAAGTGAACGTTAATCTTTTTTTAGGAATTCTGATTAGTCAGGAATGATGCCACATCCGGCTTTTTCGGATGAGGAACGCCGCGAGAGGCTTTGCGTTAGCGCTTAAAAAATCCGAATGAAGAGAATTTACCCCGCGATGATGTGATGTCAGAACGAGAGGAACGCAGGAGCGTGAACGACAGAGGACCAGGGAGGAATAGAAAAAGTGACAGAATGAGGGAAATGAAGAGGGGGGGAAAAAGTGAGACAGCAAAAAAAAAAAAAAAAAAATAAGTGTGCGAGGGAGGGATAGATCAAGAGCGCGCCGACAGTGTGATGAGTGGTGCTCGGTGCAAGCTCTTTGCTCTTCTTTATTACTTAGCGCTCTCTAATCCCAGGGTGAGAAACTAAAATTAGCACGTCCGAGACTGGAATGCTGCAGCGGAGCACAGCGTTAGCAAAACTGAAGATGCTTCGGCGTGAGAAAAGTGTGTTCTTGCGAGGATATTGGTGGTAAAACGGCTCTATTACTCATCTTTGGTTATTAAAGGAACCCGGTTGCTCAGCGTTCGGTTTTCAAGGAGTTGTTAGAACTCAAATCATATCTCAGTGTGAAATGAACTTCATTAAAGGCGCACAGTTAATCCGAAAGTTACTGACCTCTGAGTCTTTAAGAGGCTCGGCGGGAGCTCTGAGGATATAAACAAACGACCTCTATTACTCTGCATCACTACTAGTAGGTCTTTAACTCAGCTCTTGGTATCAGTGGGTCTCGAGTACTCGTGGGTTTTGATTGGTGCTCATTAATACGTTAGTGTTGGATGAACTTTACGACTCTGCTCTGTGTATTAAATGCGCTCGATTGCTCAGCTCTCAGTATGAAAGCAGGCCTCTTACTGAGCTCTGGACATTAAATGCACTTCATTACTCAGTTCTTAGTAATTAAAGAGCTCTATTATTCATTTCTGAGTATTAATAGCGCTGTATTTCTCGGATCTGGGTATAAATGGCGCTCTGTTGCTCATATCTGGGTATAAATGGCGCTCTATGACTCTGTGCTGGATCTAAGAGGACCTCTATTACTCAGCTCTTGGTGTGAAATGAGCGCCGTTATTGGGTTCGGAGCATTAACGGAGTTCTGTTTGGGTCGAATTTGGGTACGAAACGGGTCCGACGAGTCAGTTCTGAGTATTAAACGAACTTTTGTCGTCACCGAGGGTCTGTTCGTCAGCTCAGGAATAAACGAGCTCTATTCCTCCGGTCTGGATGTTCTCGAAGCTCCGTTACTCATGTCACGGTGCTGAAGAAACACTATTATTCAGCTCTTTCCTTCCCAGCTTTAAAACTCGGGTCTCGGTATTAACCGAGCTTTATCACTCATGTCTGGAGGTTTATTACTCATGTCTGGGTATTAAAGGAACTTTATGACGCCGCTTTGAGTATTAAAGAAGCACTATTACTCAGCTCGTTCCTCCTTCCTCACCTTTAGAGGTCCTCGGGGCAGCGTACGCGAGCTGCTGTAAACTCTGCAAGCGTATTATGGGTTTTGATTGATTATGACCCTCTGGGCCCCGAGGCATATTTTTGTAGATAAGATGTACAGGAGTGAGAGCGAACACACACACACACACACACACACACACACACACACGACGTGTATATAAAACACCAGATGTTTAACCCCAGCAGGAACAGTGACAAAACACAAGCTGGCTGGTGTCAGGGCTCAGGGTGGATGATCAACTGCCTGCTGCTTTATGGAGTATAAATTACACACAACAACAACAACAACAACAACAACAACAATGAGCTGTGTCCTTTACATCGTTCTGAATGAGCTTGATATCGATCATTTGAACTTATTACTCGTGATTCTTTAATAATCAGTCTAATGCTGTTTAGTAATTAGACCTAGTACATTTAGTAAATGTCATTTATTAGGTGTGGCCTCTGTACCTGTCAGTGTCAGTGAAGGAGGTGTGGCCTCTCTGTACCTGTCAGTGTCAGTGAAGGAGGTGTGGCCTCTCTGTACCTGTCAGTGAAGGAGGTGTGGTTTTGTCTTTGGTAAATGGTAAATGTATAGCACTTTTATCCAAAGCGCTTTACACTGTGTCTCATTCACACACTCACACACCAATGGTAGCAGAGCTTCCATGCATCGGGAGCAACTTGGGGTTTAGTGTCTTTCCCAAGGAATCGAACCGCCAACCCTACGATTAGTGGACAACTAATCTCAACTGCGCCACAGCCACCTCTGTGTGTGTGTGTGTGTGTGTGTGTGTGAGAATGTTCTTCTCTGTTTTATTGTCAGCATTCTGTGTCCAATAAGAAGAGATACTGTTAGATGAATTTGAAACATGAGATAACTGAGATAGGAGTGATTGACACGAGTGCATGTGCACACACACACACACACACACACACACACACACACACACACACACACACACAAAGAAAGAAAGAAAGAAAGAAAGAGAGAGAATATTATAACAGATCAGAATGCTGATGGTGTGCGTGTCTGTTTCTCTTTCGGGATGCGAAACTGTCTGTCTATCTGTGAATCTGTCCGTCTGCCTGTCCCACTCTGCCTGTCTGTCTGTCTCTCTATTGGTCTGTCTCTCTCTATGTATGTCTCTCTTTCTTAGTCTCCATGTCTCTCTATCTCTCTCTCTCTCTCTCTCTCTCTGTTTCTCTCACACACTGTTTTCACTTTTCCTTTCTATAAATAAACACATTTTTTAATTAACGGGTTGCTCCTCTCTCCTCCACACACACACACACACACACACACACACACACACACACACACACCTCACACACACACACACACACACACTCACGCACACACACTCACACACACACACACACATACACAGACATACAGTGAGGAAAAGCAAACCAAATATTCCCTCAGCATGAGAATCTAACCCTAGAGTTTTCAGACAGCACTGTGTGTGTGTGTGTGTGTGTGTGAGTGTGTGTGTGTGTGTGTATGTGTGTGTGTGTGTGTGTGTGTGAGTGTGTGTGTGTGCGTATGTGTGTGTGTGTGTGTGTGTGTGTGTGTCTGTCAAACTGTTCATTACCAGTTTCTTTTTCAAGGTCACTCGAGTCCCTCAGCTCACAGTTCTGTCCTTCAGCCACCGCAGACAAACACACACACACACACACACACGCACACACACAACTGTCTGAAGCCAATGTTAGTGTGCATTTATATTGGTCTAGACAATTCTTACTTTGCCTATAACTAACCCTCTTTGTGTGTGTATGTGTGTGTGTGAATAATAAACAGTGTGATCCAGTGTTTAATCTCTAAATGCTGGTTTAACAGCACATGTTTATTATTAAATTATGGATCAGCTCTGGAATTCTTCAGTAATACTCACAGTGCTCCTGATCGTCCAGATCCTGACTCAGTCCACTCCTCTGCGTGTTATCACTTCACTCAGTGAGAACACACTGTACCGAGGATGGCTTCCTGATTGAGTCTGGTTTCACTCTGGCTTTCTTCTGCCGCGTTCCACTAAAACGCATCACTCAGCCTTGGAAAAACCAATGGAAAACACCCCGTCAGGTCAGAAAGTCAGGGTTCAAGTCAGTCTTCTCAACCCCGAGTCCAGACAGGGACGCAAATCAACATGGCCGCCGCTTACAGCGAGAACAGCAAACACAGCAGCACGTCATACCTTTAAACGAGGTACACTGTACGTACACGTATTAGCTTTAGCTCAGTCACTATACAGACGTCTTCACTAGCTTGTTGCGAAATGACGATGACGGTGGCGTAGTGGTTAGGACGTTTACCTTGAAGATTGGGCGTTCGAGTCCTGCCTCCACCCTGTGTGTGCAGAGTTTGTATGTTCTCCCTGGGCTTCAGGGGTTTCCTCCGGGTAATCCAGTTTCCTCCTCGAGTCCAAAGACGAATGCTGAAGGCCGATATCCAAATTGTTCGTAGTGTGTGATTGCGCCCGTCCAGGGTATTCCCCGCCTTGTTCCCTGAGCCCCCTGGGATAGGCTCCAGGCTTCCAGCGTCCCTGTGTAGGATAAGCAGTACAGAAGATGGATGGATGGATGGTTGTAACTACCCCCTTCCTAGTTAAGTCATCGTTAGGGATCTAGATTCGGACCTGACTTTCTGTAAAGGTGAATCGGATTTAAATCAAGTTCCTTTTGAGTCCTTTTCCACTTGATACTATGGTTGATAGTGTGTTGATCCATTTACCTTTTCTTTTTTTTTTGCAAGCTGTTCGGTGAATCGTTGTTTATACGGCATTTTATCTATTCGACACTTTAGAGCTCAGATCTGCTCCTTCAAACAAGCGTTCTCATCAGACACTACTGAACACGACTGCATTGTACTATCTAGTCGTGAATTGACTCTCTCAGGACATGTTGTGGTTCCCCCTGTGGTGAGTTCTCCATGTGCTTTTGTTATTCGTTTTCTCCTCTCTGTTAATTCATTGGTTTCCGTCAGTTCAGTCTATCACCTGTCACGCATGTCTTGTTATCGAAATTCTCAAGAAGGTTTTGCAGCAACGTGACACTCTTTTACCTCTGCTTTCAAACGTGGAAACAGGTGTGTTTGACAGCCAAATATGCATTGTGATATATTCTGGATTTCCGTACTAACACTACGGATGAAATTGTGTACAGTCCTCTTTGATCTTGATTGTCTGTCTCTTTCTCTTCGCGTCATTCTAAATTGTTGTCATTTGGTGCGTTCAGTTGAAGAGAGTGTGATCTTCAGAGACTTTAGTAGTGCTATAGTAGTGCTATACTGGGGTCAGAGTCCATTTTAAAGAAAGTAGCCTTTCTAAAATACTTGAGGCTAGAAAATAATCTCATGAGAACACTGCCTGAACTTAAACAAACACATTTAGATGAACCTCACAATCAGAACTTTCTTTTTTGCCAAATGCAATGTGTAGGAAAGATTCCTCCCGGTGTACATACCAACATCATTTCCATTCATTTAAACAATCAGTGATTAAACACAACCCCCTCTCAGTCCCTAGTCCCAGTCTTTTGGACCATGCCTTTGGGCTAGTCCCAATATTTAGAGTTCTGATTCTTCATTAGCATCTGTTTTTGAAGCACTTGAGCTTAGTTAGTACCAGTATTTAGACTTCTCACTGTTAGAGTCCCACTCTTTGGGTTCTGACTGATGGGTAGGCCATGGTTTTAGATCTCTGACTCATGGTTAGTGCTAGTCTTTAGGACTCCTACTCTTGGTTATTCTC
>CM022764.1:26786920-26801920 GCA_012411365.1 Ameiurus melas | reverse complement strand
CATGCCTTCTCTCATCGCTTTCCTCTCATGGGTTCTCCAGACCTTAATTCCTCCTCTTATCCCTCTTCTCTCCTGGTTTCTCCAAGCCTTCACTCCTCCTTCATTTCCTTTTGAGAAATAGCTTAAACAGTTAGGACAAGTTCTCATTGTGTCTTCAGTCAGGACAACACCTAACTGTACATTCTCTGACCCTCTGTAGAACCTGACCATGTACACACAAGGTCAGTGGATACATATATAACCAGCAGTGTGTGTGATTTATTATGCATGAGCCTTGTCCCGGGCTCGATACGCTCCTCAGCATTGTTTTCTCATTAGAAAGTGGAGAGAGAGAGAGTGTGTTACATGTCACATGCACGCATTATTACTGAAACCCGAGAGAGCGAGAGTGTATCGTGTTGGTGTTTATTCGTCCCCTCATTATTCAGGTGGATTGGTTTTCAGTAAGAGGAGATGATCGTTTGAGAGTCTCTTGAACACAGCTCTTGTCCTGTTCTAATCAGCGTATCATGACCTTTAATTCCTTACACAACATTCACACGTTATTTTTATTTTCTTAATGCCAGCCCTGGTGAGGCTGTCGGTGTCTGGAAGTATGTTCGCACCAGAATTCAGCGTACATGCACAGATCTGATATCAGTATTTTTGTTTCATGCTTTAAATAGAAAAAGAAAAAAAAAACTCCCTGAAAACTTTCCTGAAATAGACAATTCAAGGAAGGCAGACTCGATTATGATGTACCGTAGGTGATGCCAAACCGGCCAAGCATATCTTTTACTGTATCATTAATAAAAGCCTGAAAGTCTGACGAGGCGTTGATCAAACCACAGAGCATTGCTGTATATTCATCATGTCCTCATGTGTTGGAAAATCCTATATTCCACATGTCCCCCTTCTCTAGAGGTTGACTTTCAAGAATATGGAGGTAGGTTAAAAACCGTTCTGCTTATGGACCAAGAGGCAGTGGATATCTGTACTCGACAGTTACTTGGCTGAGACCAGCATGGACAAAATACTACTTCTTTGTTCAGCAAGAAGAAGAGCCACACGAAGGCAGGACACATGGTAATGTTAGTGACAATGAGTCCTTATTGAAATGCTTTTCTTCGCATGCCCCAGGATGTCAGGAAGCTGGGATCAGAGCACAGGGTCAGCCATGATCTAGCGCCCCCTGGAGCTCAAGGGCCCAACAGAGGCAGCTTGGCAGAGCTGGGGGCGTGAACCCCTGATCTTCTGAGATGTAATCCTCCATGGCTCTGTTTTCCATGGGGGTTAAAGGATATAAAAGAGAACTAGAAAGCAGATCAATAGATCAGTTGTATGGTTTATGATATGGGGGGTGCGTCCCCAGGCCTGAACTCCCTGAAGGGTAACATTCAAGACGGGACAGTAGATCGGTTTGTCTCAGGAGGTTTCTTAATGTATAATGGGCTCCAGACACATTTTCATCGGCACCAGGGGACCAGATGATGATCTCTTGGTCTAACCATGAGATGTTTTTGATTTGAGATCACTATGAAGGTCAGTCAAGGCTGCAGGCTCACGTCCATGACCTTGGTGAATGAGTGGGATTATTTTGTCCACTTCTGGCAGACATTGTGAGGGAATTTAAGTTGCCCCTGTCTCAGGTCAGGAGATATCCTACCTCCCTGCCATCAGGTGGATGTTAAACACATTATGGAAGAATGTGACACAAATATGAACCTGTAGCTTCACCTCTGCTGACCCAGACAGCGATGAACCATCTTACTGCTTCAGCTATAAGAAGCAGGACCACTGGACACTAGCCAATCGCGGGCATCTGTAGGCTCACTTATGCAGAAGAAGGTCGAGGGAACTTTCCTCTAAGTGTGTTCTGCATCATGAGCATCAGTTTGAAAAAAATAAAATGTTCCGTTTTTCCCTTGTCGAAGATGTCTTGTGTTGAGGAGTGTGAGTACACCTTGACACGATGTCGGGTCGCTGTCGTACTCGTCAGGTGGACCGGGAACCTGACTAGAACTGTCATCTGATGATGAGCATCCATGTTAGCGGTCATGTTCTCTGTCATGAAAAATGGACATGCAAACACAGGTGTAGATTCCACAGCAACACACACACACACACACACACACACACACATTCCTCAGCTGTGGATGTAGTTACACTTTATTTATAGGGTCAGGCGTCATTGTTCAGGGCTGATCGCCATGACGACCAAAATGAGGAAATGAGCTCACATGAATATTTGATCATCATAGAATGGTTTTTATGTTGAACCCCTTTTTTGTAATTAGTACTGTGACACGCGGTTAACGAGGAGACGGAGAGAAATCCCTGGAGTTCTGGGTTATAGCTGTTTCTAACACGTTCAGTGCAGGAAGTAATGTTCTGCTTTTCACTGGAATACGAATGACATGCAGCGAGTGTGTTAGCCTCAGTGTTAAACACCTGTGTATCCACAGAGAGAGTGAGAGAGAGAGAGAGAGAGAGAGAGATGGAGAGAGAGAGAGAGCACGAGATGAGACATGAGAGAGATGAGAGAGGAGAGAGAGAGGAGAGAGAGAGAGAGAGAGAGAGGAGAGAGAAAAGAGGAGAGAGATGAGAAGAAAGAGAAAAGAAAGAGGAGAGAGATGAAAGAGAGAAAGAGAGGAGAGGAGAGAAAATAGATGAGAGAGAGGAGAGAGAGATGAAAGAGAGAGAGAGAGAGAGAGGAGAGACAGAGAGGAGAGAGATGAGAAAGAGGAGAGAGAGAGGAGAGACAGAGAGATGAGAGAGATGAGAGAGAGGAGAGAAATGAGAGAGGAGAGAGAGAGGAGAGGAGAGAGAGAGGAGAGAGAGAGAGGAGAGAGAGAGAGGAGAGATGAGAGAGATGAGAGAGAGAGGAGAGAAATGAGAGAGGAGAGAGAGGAGAGGAGAGAGAGAGGAGAGAAATGAGAGGGAGAGAGATAAGAGGAGAGAGAGAGGAGAGACGAGAGATGAAGGGAGAGAGAGGAGAGAGAGGAGAGGAGAGAGAGAGGAGAGAAATGAGAGAGGAGAGAGATAAGAGGAGAGAGAGAGGAGAGACAGAGAGATGAGAGGAGAGAGAGGAGAGAGATGAGAGGAGAGAAGGAGAGATGAGAGAGAGGAGAGAGATAAGAGAGAGAAAGGAGAGAGATGAGAGGAGAGAGAGAAGGAGAGAGAGGAGAGATGAGAGGAGGAGATGAGAGGAGAGAAAGGAGAGAGAGGAGAGAGAGAGAGGAGAGAAAGGAGAGAGATAAGAGGAGAGAGATGAGAGGAGAGAAAGGAGAGAAAGAGAGAGGAGAGAGATGAGAGGAGAGAGAGAGAGGAGATGAGAGGAGAGAAAGGAGAGAGAGAGAGAAGAGAGAAAAAGAGAGAGAGAGAGATGAGAGAAGAGAAAGGAGAGAGAGAGGAGAGAGATGAGAGGAGAGAGAGAGATGAGAGGAGAGAGATGAGAGAGGAGAGACAGAGATGAGAGGAGAGAGAGAGAGAGAGAGAGATGAGAGGAGAGAAAGGAGAGAGAGAGAGAGGAGAGAGATGAGAGGAGAGAGAGAGAGAGAGAGAGATGAGAGGAGAGAAAGGAGAGAGAGAGAGGAGAGAGAGAGATGAGAGAGAGGAGAGACAGAGAGATGAGAGGAGAGAGAGTATGTGTTTTTCTTTTGCTGATCTGTCCAGGATCATTATTTTCTTTATTGTGCTTGTAATTGTTTTGTATGAAGAGAGATTAAAGGAGTGTGTTACATTGTGTTTGTTTTAAATAAAATTATATACGTGTATATACACAATAATATTTTGGTTAATATTTCGGTCACGTCAGTCTGATTTGTTCATATCTGAGTATTTCATGCACACACACACACACACACACACACACACTATGCAGCTCTTCTCCCTGAGTGAGAATTCTGGCTGCGTTTCAAACGTGAGAGTTCCACTTAATGAAAACGTCTTGTCTCTGCCGCCATGTGTCCATTTTACCCCCCCACACACACACACATTTCTCTCTCTATTTCAGCTTTTACTCTCATGACTGTCACTCTGTGGGACACTTCCTCCACGAGCAGCATGTTCAGTCAGTGTGTAATAGTGAGTCTTCTGGCCAACATCAGAAGCGGAGAGAGCAGGAACGTGTTTCGAAAAACATTACACAGAAATATTACAGATAGTAACATGTGGCTTAGTGGATATCACGCTCGCCTCACGCCTCCAGGGTCCGGGGTTCGATTCCCACCGTGACCCTGTATGTGTGGAGTTCGCATGTTCTCCCCGTGCTGCGGGGGTTTCCTCCGTATACTCCGGTTTCCTCCCCCAGTCCAAACACATGCATGGTAGTCTGATGGGCGTGTCTAAAGTGTCCGTCGTGTATGAATGGGTGTGTTAGTCTGATGGGCGTGTCTAAAGTGTCCGTAGTGTATGAATGGGTGTGTGAGTGTGCATGTGATGGACTGGCACCCTGTCCAGGGTGTACCCCGCCTTGTACCCCATGCTCCCTGGGATAGTCTCCAGGTTCCCCGCGACCCTGAAGAAGGATAAAGCGGTATACAAGATGGATGGATTGGTGTGATTGGTCTACCGCGGTCTAAAGGGAAACGCCCACATAGGTGGGGCTTATTGTTACAAACTTACGTCGGGTTTTGACCAGGAAGTAAGTCTGGAATTACAAACGAGTCGTTCCGGCTGTTCAGAATCGGTTCTTTCTTTTGGGAGTCGATAACCCCACCCCGACCGTCGTGCGCGTTGATATTTTAAACGTTTGCAGATGTTTTACGTTCACAGACGGCTCTAGAACACACTACGGTGAAAGGTACACGTTCTAAAGCCGTAATAGGTGCACTTGAAGAATGCGTCTGATCCTTTCCTCACAGTTGACAGTGACACAGCAGCTGGTGCAGAGGTAAAGTGTTTGCTGTGCGCTCAGGAGGTCGGGGCTTCAGACCCGGGTGGCTACCTGTTTTTCCGCCACTGATTCTCTACGTCCGTCTCACGTGTATGTCGTATTATAGAGTGGTTCTCCGAGCCGGTTTAAGGAGGGAACGTGTGTGAGAACGTTGAAGCGATATGAAGTACAGGTGAGCATCCTGAGAACGCTTTCATCATCAGAGAAGTGATCCATGTGGGGTGTGTTTAGTGCCAGTGGGCGTGGTCGGTAAAAAGGTGGGGCAACTCAAGTGTCCGTGCTCGCTGAACTGCAGTGCTCCGTGTTCACTGCTCCACACGTTTCGGTTAGCTCCGCCTCCTCACGCTGTGTGTGTTAGAGTAGATGCTCCTCCTGATATCCCCACAGAACACAGCGTCTCACTCTGCTCTCCGGATCGGCCTCGTTAACCTGCGGGTATCTCCAGATCAGCGGTGTCTCCTGTCCTCTGTTCGTCAGTGCCACAGCGTAGCATCACGGCTCCACGTCACGTCACGTCCGTCACGTCCCGTCGGTGTGGGGTGTGAGTGTGGTGTCGGGGATTTTCCATCAGTGAGGAAACACGCACGCTATCGAAACCTAGTATGTTTCTCCAGTAACAGGAAACGGATCAGACATACAGCGTGTCCTTCTTTAATAAATATAACATTGGAATGGTTCAATTACACGCCTCTTTCCTCCTTCTTTACCTTCTTCTTTCCTTTCTTTTTCTCTGATTTATTTCATTCTTCACTGATTTTTTCCTTTTTCTTTCTTTCCTTTTCTTTCATTCTTTCGTTCTTTCTTCACTGATTTTTTTCTTTCTTTTCTTTCTTTCTTTCTTTCTTTCTTTCTTTCCTTTTTCTCTCTTTCTTTCTTTCTTTCTTCACTGATTTTTTCCTTTTTCTTTCTTTCTTTCTTTCTTTCTTTCTTTCCTTTTTCTCTCTTTCTTTCTTTCTTTCTTCACTGATTTTTCCTTTTTCTTTCTTTCCTTTTCTTTCCTTCTTTCCTTCTTTCTTTTCTTTCTTTTCCTTCTTACTTTCTTTCTTTCCTTCTTTCTTTCTTTCTTTCTTTCTTTCTTTTCTTTCTTTCTTCCTTTCCTTTTCCTTTCTTTCTTTCTTTCTTTCTTTCTTTCTTTCTTTCCTTTCTATCTTTCTTCACTGATTTTTTTCTTTTCTTTCTTTCTTTCTTTCTTTCTTTCTATCTTTCTTCACTGATTTTTTTTCTTTTCTTCCTTCCTTCATTCCTTCTTTCTTTCTTTCTTTCTTTCGTTTTTTCTTTCTTTCTTTCTTTCTTTCTTTCATTCTTTCTTTCTTTCTTTTTTCACTGATTTCTTTCTTTCTTTCTTTCTTTCTTTCTTTCTTTCTTTCTTTCTTTCCTTTCTATCTTTCTTCACTGATTTTTTCTTTCTTCCTTCCTTCCTTTCCTTCTTTCTTTCTTTCTTAACTGATTTCTTTCTTTTCTTTCTTTCCTTGTATTTATTGGTATGTGTATTATTCCCTGTGTGATTAGATCTGTGGATGGTACGAAGCGGGAAATACGTTTTTCAGTGAATATATTTCCAGTGAGTTTATTCACATGAGGTTTTTACCAGACATCAGATTTAACTCCAAAATCGAAATATGAAGAATTCACAACATCAAAGTCCAGAAATAAAGTCATGTGTAATAAAGAGGAATGACACGGGGAAAAGTGTTGGACACGCTAAGAAAAGCAGTTCTCCAAGGCAAGGAAAGGCAAGGAACCAGCTGAAATCCGTAGTAATTACACCCCCCTATCTATGCACATTAATATCGGCTGGGTTAGTAAACTGATGGATAAAATACACTTTAATGTTGTGACTTCTTTATAATTCTTGAGTTAACGCTGAAGTCTGGTGAACATTTCATGTGAATAACGTCAGTGGAAATATATTCACTGAAATAAACGCGTTAATACGATCTTCCTGCTGTAAATAAACTAGGAACAACATTCAGGATTATATTGTGTAACTCATCATCTGCACATTCCTACTGTCATATTTCTATTCTTTTGTTATTCGCACAAGAACAAGACTCTCTCTCTCTCTCTCTCTCTCTCTCACACACACACACACACACACACACACTCACTAGTGCGCAGAGCGCAGCGTTAATGAGGTGGCGTCCGGAGCGTTTGCGTGATAATGACACAATCCAGAGAGCTAATGATTCACGCTCAGTAGACTTCAGCATTTGATTCATTTAGGATTGAATCATTCCGGTGGACGCAACATCACGACGCTGGCGTCTCCACGCTCTCGCCGCATGCTAATGAGTCACACTAATACCACACAACACCGAGCAGCCACTTCCAGAGAGAGAGAGAGAGAGAGAGAGAGAGAGAGAGAGAGAGAGAGGGAGAGGGAGAGAGAGGAGAGAGAGAGGGAGAGAGAGAGAGAGAGGGAGGAGAGAGAGAGGAGAGAGAGAGAGAGAGGAGAGAGGGAGAGAGAGAGGGAGGGAGAGGGAGAGAAGAGAGGAGAGGAGGGAGAGAAGGAGAGAGAGAGAGATGGACGGCGAGGACCTCTATTACTCAAAGCTCTTGGTGTGAAATGAGCCGCTATTGGGTTCGGAGCATTAACGGAGTTCTGTTTGGGCTCGTGAATTTGGGTAAGAAACGGGTCCGGATGAGTCAGTTCTGAGTATTAAATCCAATCCTTTGTCGCCACCGGTGGGTCTGTTCAGCCAGGCTTCCGTAGGAATAAACGGTGCTCTATTCCTCCGTCCGATGTTCTCGGTTCCGCTACTTCATGCGTCACGGGTGCTGAAGAAACACTATTATTCAGCTTCTTCCTTCCCAGCTTTAAACCTCGGGTCTCGGTATTAACCGCAGCTTTATCACTCATGTCTGGAGGTTTATTACCTGCCCAGGTATTAAAGGAACCTTTATGACTTTGCTTTGAGTATTAAAGAAGCACTATTACTCAGCTCGCTCTCCTTCCTCACCTTTTTAGAGTGTCCTCGGGCAGCGTGACGCTGAAGCGTTGCAAAACTCTGTAAAGCTGTATATGGGTTTTGATTGATTATGACCCTCTGGGCCCTGGGAGGGGCATATATTTTTGTAGATAAGATACAGGAGTGAGAGCGTAAATACGCCACACACACAATATCATCATCATCACACACAATAATAATACCTACGTGTATATAAAACACTATGATGCTTAACCCTGTAGCAGGAACAGTGACAAAAACACAAGCTGGCTGGTGTCAGGGCTCAGGGTGTGATGATCAACTGCCTGCTGCTTCTTTATGGAGTATAACATTACACACAACAACAACAACAACTAACAACAACAACAATGAGCTGTGTCCTTTTACATCGTTCTGAAATGAGCTTGATATCTATCATTTTGAACTATTATACTGTGATTCTTTAATAATTGCCCAATGCTGCTTTAGTACTAGGGACCTAGTATATTTAGTGTAAATGCCGCTTATTAGGTGTGGCCTCTGTACCTGTCAGTGTCTGTGAAGGAGTGTGTGGCCTCTCTGTACCTAAGCTGCGGCGGTGCAGGCGAGGTGTGGCTCTCTGTACCTGTCAGTGAAGGGGAGTGTGTGGTTTTGTCTTTGGTAAATGGTAAATGTATAAAGGCCCTTTTATCCAAAAGCGCTTACACTGTAAGTGCCCTCATTCACACACTTCACACACCACAATGGTAGCAGAGCTTCCATGCATCTGGAGCAACTTGGGGTTTAGTGTCTTTCCCAAGGAATCGAATCTGCCAACCTCTACGTATTAGTGGACAACTAATTCCCAACGCTCTATGCACAGCCACCTCTGTGTGTGTGTGTGTGTGTGTGTGTGTGTGAGAATGTTCTTCTCTGTTTTATTGTCAGCATTCTGCAGTCCACTAAGAAGAGATACTGTTAGGATGAATTTGAAACATGAGATAACTGGGGAGATAGAGTGATTGACACGAGTGCATGTGCACACACACACACACACACACACACACACACACACACACACACACACACACACACAAAGAAAGAAAGAAAAGAAAAGAAAGAGAGAGAATATTATAACAGATCAGAATGCTGATGGTGTGCGGTCCGTTTCTCTTCGGGATGCTTAAACTGTCTGTCTATCTGTGAAATCTGTCCTGGCCTGCCTGTCCCACTCTCCCGGTCTGTCTGTCTCTATTGGTCTGTCTCTCTCTATGTATGCCTCTTCTTAGTCTCCTGTCTCTCTATCTCTCTCTCTCTCTTTTTTTTTCTCTCTCTCTTTGTTTCTCTCTCTACACACTGTTTTCTACTTTTCCTCTTTCTATAAATAAACATTATTTTTTAATTAACGGGTTGCTCTCTCTCCTCCACACACACACACACACACACACACTCACACACACACACACACACTCACACCTCACACACACACACACACACACTACCACGCACACACACTCACACACACACACACACACATACACAGACATACAGTGAGGAAAAAGCAAACCTAAATATTCCCTCAGCATGAGAATTCCAACCTCCTAGAGTTTTTTAGATAGCACTGTGTGTGTGTGTGTGTGTGTGTGTGTGTGAGTGTGTGTGTGTGCGTATGTGTGTGTGTGTGTGTGTGTGTGTGTGAGTGTGTGTAAAAGGTGCATGTGTGTGTGTGTGTGTGTGTGTGTGCTCGTCAAACTGTTCATTACCAGTTTCTTTTCAGCGTCACTCGAGTCCCTCAGCTCACAGTTCCGCCCTGTCCTTCAGCCATCTGCAGACAAACACACAATATCATCATCACACACACACGCACACACACAACCGTTCTAAGCTAATGTTATAGTGTGTATTTATATTGTCTAGACAATTCTTACTTCTGCCTATAACTAAACCTTCTTTGTGTATGTGTGTGTGTGAAGCTAGCTAAACAGTGTGATCCAGTGTTTAATCTCTAAAATGCTGGTTTAACAGCACATGTTTACATAAATTATGGATCAGCTCTGGAATCTTTTTCAGTAATACCTCACAGTGCTCCTGATCGCCCAGATCCTGACCTTTCAGTTCACTTCCTGGCAAGTGTTATCACTTCACTCAGTGAGAACACACTACACTAGGATGCGCTTCCTGATTGAGTCTGGTTTCACTCTGGCTTTCTTCTGCCGCTGCTCCACTTAAAACGCATCACCAGCCTTGAAAACCAAGGAAAACACCCCGTCAGGTCAGAAAGTCAGGGTTCCAAGTCAGTCTTCTCTTAACCCCCGAAGTCCAGACAGGGACGCGAATCAACATGTGCCGCCAGCTATAGCGAAACAGCAAACAAGCAGCATCGTCATACCTTTTAAATCGAGGTACACTGTAATGCTATTAATCGTATTAGCTTTTAGCGCTCAGTCACTATACAGACGCCCTCACTCAGCTTGTTGGCGTAAAATGACGTCGATGGTGGGCGTAGTGGTTAGACGCTACTCCTGAAGATTTCGTGCGGTGTCCTGCCTCCACCCTGTGTGTGCAGAGTTTGTATGTTCTCCCTGGGCTTAGGGGCTTCTCCGGTAATCCAGTTTCCTCCCTGAGTCCAAAGACGTAATGCTGGAAGGCCGCGCATCCAAATTGCTCGTGAGGTGTGTGATTGCGCCCGTCCAGGGTGGCTTTCTCCCCTGCCTTGTTCCCCTGAGCCCCTGGTAGGCTCCAGGCTTCCAGCGTCCCTGTGTAGGATAAGCAGTGCTGCCAGGAAGATGGATGGATGGATGGTTGCAACTACCCCCTTCCTCTAGTTAAGTCATCACTAGGATCTAGATTCGACCTGACTTTCTGTAAAGGTGAATCGGATTTAAATCAAGCTCCCTTTTGGAGTCCTTTTCCACTTGATACTGTCGGTTGATCAGTGTGTTGATCCATTTACCTTTTTTGTAAGCTGTTCGGTGAATCGCTGTTTATAATGGCATTTTATCTATTCGACACTTTAGAGCTTATTGTCTTCTCAACAAGCGTTTCCTTCAGACACACCTCCTGAACACGCACTGCATTGTACTATCTAGTCGTGGAATTGACTCTTCCTTAGACATGTTGTGGTTCCCCCTGTGGTGAGTTCTCCATGTGCTTTTGTTATTCGTTTTTCCTCTCTGTTAATTCATTGGTTTCCGCTAGTTCAGTCTATCACCTGTCACGCATGTCTTGTTATCGAAATTCTCAAGAAGGTTTTGCAGCAACGTGGACACTCTACCTCTGCCTTCTTTTCAAATGTGGAAACAGGTGTGTTTGACAGCCAAATATGCATTGTGATATATTCTTGATTCCTTGCATTTCAACACTACGTGATGAAATTGTGTACAGTCCTTCTTTGATCTTGATTGTCTGTCTCTTTCTCTTCTCAAGGCCATTCTAAATTGTTGTCATTTGGTGCGCTCAGCTGAAGAGAGTGTGATTCTGTGAGCCTTTTAGTAGTGCTATAGTAGTGCTAAGTACTGGGGTCAGAGTCCATTTTAAAGAAAGTAGCCTTTCTAAAATACTTGAGGCTAGAAAATAATCTCATGGAGAACACTGCCTGAACTTAAACAAACACATTTAGATGAACCTCACAATCAGAACTTTTTTCACAAAATGCAATGTGTGTAGGAAAGATTCCTCCCGTGTATATATTCAACATCATTTCCATTTATTTAAACAATCAGTGTAACACACCCCCTCTCAGTCCCTAGTCCCGTCCTTTGACCATGCCTTGGGCTAGTCCCAATATTTAGAGTTCTGATTCTTCATTAGCATCTGTTTTTGGAAGCACTTTGAGCTTAGTTAGTACCAGTAATTTAGACTTCTCACTGTTAGCAGTCCCACTCTTGTCCTGACTGATGGGTAGGCTATGGTTTTGGATCTCTGACTCATGGTTAGTGCTAGCTCTTTTGGGACTCCTACCTTGGTTATCTCTCAGACTTCTACTCCATGGGTAGTTCCACCTTTAAGGATTCTTGCTCCAGGTTTGTCCCAGTCATACTCTGTACTGGCTCTCTTAGTTAGTCCCAATTTTTTTAGGGCTCTGGCATTTAGTTAGTCCCAGTCTTTAGACCTCTCACCTTAGTTAGTCCCAGTCTCCTTCTTGCTCTGGCTCTTAGTTAGTCCCAGTCTTTCTTGCTCTGGCCCTTAGTTAGTCCTAGTCTTTCTTGCTCTGGCTCTTAAGTTAGTCCCAGCTCTTTAGACTTCTCACTCTCTGTTTAGTCAAGCTCACTTCTTGCTCGGCCTTAGTTAGTCCCAGTCTTTCTCTTGCTTAGGCTCTTAAGTTAACCTTCCAGTCTTTCTTGCTCTGCTCATAGTTAGTCCCAGTCTTCTTGCTCTGGATCTTAGTCCCAGTCTTCTAGCTCTGGGATCCTTAGTTAGTCCCAGTCTTTCTTGCTCTGGCTCGTTAGTCCCCAGTCTTTGGTAGACTTCTCTACCCTTGGTTAGTCAAAGTCTATCTCTGCTCTGGCTCTTAGTTAGTCCCAGTCCTTTCTTGCTCTGGATCTTAGTTAGTCCCAGCTCCTTCTTGCTCTGGCTCTTAGTTAGTCCCAGTCTTTAGACTTCTCACCTTTCGGTTAGTCAAAGTCTATCTTGCTCTGGCCTAGTTAGTCCCAGTCTTTCTTGCTCTGGCTCTAGTTAGTCCCAGTCTTCTTGCTTAGGCTCTTAGTTAGTCCCAGTCTTCGTTGCTCTGGCTCTTTATTTAGTCCCAGTCTGTCTTGCTCGGGCTCTTAGTTAGTCCTAGTCTTTCTTGCTCTGGCTCTTAGTTAGTGTCCCAGTCTTAGACTTCTCACTCTTTTGCTTAGTCAAAGTCTATCTTGCTCTCGGGCTCTTAGTTAGTCCCAGCTCCTTCTTGCTTAGGCTTTTAGTTGGGTCCCAGTCTTTCTTGTTCTTGCTCATAGTTAGTCCCCAGTCTTTCTTGCTTAGGCTCTTAGTTAGTCCCAGTCTTTTCTTGCTCTTGCTCATAGTTAGTCCCAGTCTTTTTTCTTTGCTCTGGATCTTAGTCCCAGTCTTTATAGCTCTGGATCTTAGTTAGTCCCAGTCTTTCTCTTGCTCTGGCTCTTAGTTAGTCCCAGTCTTTATACTTCTCACCTTGGTTAGTCAAAGTCTTTCTTGCTCTGGCTCTTAGTTAGTCCCAGTCTTCTCTTGCTCTGGATCTTAGTTAGTCCTAGTCTTTCTTGCTTAGGCTCTTAGTTAGTCCCAGTCTTCTTGCTCTGGCTCTTATTTAGTCCCAGTCTATCTTGCTCGGCTCTTAGTTAGTCCCAGTCTTAGACTTCACCTCTTGTTTAGTCAAGTCTATCTTGCTCGGGTCTTAGTTAGTCCCAGTCTTTCTTGCTTAGGCTCTTAGTTAGTCCCAGTCTTTCTTGCTCTTGCTCATAGTTAGTCCCAGCTCTTCTTGCTCTGATCTTAGTCCCAGTCTTTCTTGCTCTGGGATCTTAGTTAGTCCCAGTCCTTCTTTGCTCTGGATCTTAGTTAGTCCCAGTCTATCTTGCTCTGGCTCATATTTAGTCCCAGTCTTTCTTGGTCTGGCTCTTATTTAGTCCCAGTCTCTTCTTGCTCTGGGATCTTAGTTAGTCCCAGTCTTTTCTTGCTTAGGCTCTTGTTGGTCCCAGTCTTTCTTGCTTTTGGGCTCTTAAGTTGTCCCAGTCTTTCTTGCTCTGGATCTTAGTTAGTCCCAGTCTCATCTTGCCTCGGGCTCTTAGTTAGTCCCAGTCTTTTCTTGCTCTGGATCTTAGTTAGTCTTACTGTGTCTCTTGTTAGTCCCAGCTCTTTCTTGCTCTGGATCTTGGTTAGTCCTGGTCTTTGGACTTGTAGTCCCACCCCTTTAGGCTCTGACTTTTGCTAGTTCCAGTATTTATCATTCTCACTCTTGGGTAATCTCCATCTTTAAGGGACTTTTACATCTAATAAGTCTTTAGAGTATCTGACTCTTTGTGTTTAAGGACCTCTAGTTAGTCAACAGTATTGGGATCATTTCTACATTTATTTATTATTTGAGTGTTTCTGACACCTCTGACTCTGGAGTTTTTGCTTGAAGATTGCCTCTGGTAGAGTGTGTTGTTAAAAAGACTGTCACTGCTTTCTTCCTCATCCTATACTAGCACAGGTCTTTGAGGGGTTCTCTGATTTTGCATGCACAGTGTGTAATGTCCACTTAGGGGAGCTGATGCAGAGCTGACCAGACAGAAATGAAGGATGTGTGTTAGTGTTTGGATTAGGCGGTGTGTTGTAGCAGCCTTTCTCTTTGAACATCTGAAAAGTTTGGGTAGATTTTGGGTAGAAGTTTCTGTCAGAACGCACATGAAGGGGAAAGGAGAGTCTTCAGGGTACATGCTACAGTGCTATAATATAATACCTGAAGAGAGCTTTCACTCACTGTCTTTTGTTCTTGTTAAACAGTTCTTTAAGAATTCATCATTCTCAACACACGCAAACACACACACACACACACACACACACACACACACACACACACACTATATTTCTCAGCTCATGACAACCTGGAGTGGATGAAAGTCTCAAGCTCTTTTAATCCCTCCTGTTCTTTCACTTCACTCTGATTATTGTGGTGTGTCATTGAACCGCTGACATTCTCCTTTTTCTTTCAGATATGAAGTGTGTGTGTGTGGTGTGTGTGTGTGTGTGTGTGAGCGCCACTCATTTTTGGGACGACAGGATGATCTACGTGGCTTTACTTTAATGTGACAGCCCCACTTCCACTCTGTCGTCTGGGCATTGCCTTTTGAGACAGCGTGGCACACACCTCACTTACACACACACACCTCACACACACACACACACACACCACAACACACACACACTCACACACACCTTCACACACTCACTCTACACCACCCACTCACCACACACTCACCACACACTACACACACACACACACACACACACAACGCACACACACACACACACACACACACCTCACACACACACACACACCACTTAACACACGCTCCACTCACACACTCACACTCCACACATACACACACACACACACACACTCACCCTCACTCCACACACACACACACTCACACACACTCACTACACACATACACACACAACACACACTCACTCACTCACACACACACACACACACACTCACTCACTCACACACACACACACACTCACTCTACCTACTCACACACACACACACACACACACTACACA
>CM022764.1:26769420-26781920 GCA_012411365.1 Ameiurus melas | reverse complement strand
GAGATGAGCTGCAAGCTCTGCTGATTTTTATTTCTTTCTTCCACATTTTTTTAAGCATCCTCTCGTCCACTATTTCTCTCTTCTCGCTTCTCTCTCTCTCTCTGTTCTAAGGTGGTGTTAGCGGTGTGTTGTTTTTCCGAGGAACCCAGGAGAGGAACTCCATCAGGGTAGTTAATCAGACCCAGAGCGTAGACAAGCTGGACACACTCTCTCCCTCTGCTGTCTTTTTCTCCTTAAACATCTCACACACTCTCGAAAGCTCTCGTTTTCTCCACCATCACTGCCCATCTTTATATTTTTTCTGTCTTGTGATATCACCAGGTTTATTCAGGTGTTCTTGTTTTTCCTGGTGCTTTCTAGACCTTTCATTCTCCCTCTCGCCTCTTCTTGATTTCTCTTGGCATTGAGGTCTCCTCGCTTTCATGTTCTCTCCTGGTTTCTGCAGATGTTCATTCCCTCCTCATATATTTTGTCCCCCTAACACCTTCTTTCCTCACTTCTTTCTTCACTCTTGGTTTTTCCTGCTCACTTCTACTCCGCGACCCTTCATTCTCCTTTTAGTTTCTCCTAGGAAGAAACTGTGATCTTCTTGTTTTTGTTTCTTCTGTTATTCCAGTTTCTCATGACCTTCTTCCTCCTTTTCTCGCTTTTCCTTTCTCTAGTATCTTGAGACCTTACCATTTTCTTTCTGCCTCTTTCACTTTTCATGTCCTTCTTACTGATTTCCTAATTTCTCATTATTTTCTCCTGTTTTTCCACACATCTCCCTTTCTCCTATCGGCCCCCTTTTCTCTACTTTCCCCTACTTTTTTAACTGTTCTTCCTGTTCTCTCTCTTTTTGTTTCTTTTCTCCCTGTTCCATCAATCCATTCATTCATTCTTCATCCCTTTTCTCTCGGGTTTCTCCAGATCTTCGGCCATTCTCTCATTCTTCCCATTCTGGTTTTCCAGATGTTTATTCATCCTGATTATCGTTGTTTCGCTTTAGTTTCACCCCTCCCCCAACCCACACGCACAATTTTCTTCTGGTGGAACCTTCATTCCTCCTCTCTCCACTGTTCCATTATTAAGATCATGCATTCAACCTCTCATCCTCTCTCTCTCTTTCCTTAGACCTTCATGCCTTCTCTCATCGCTTCCTCTCATGGGTTCTCCAGACCTTAATTCCTCCTTTTATTCCTCTTTCTTCCTGGTTTCTCCAAGCCTTCACTCCTCCTTCATTTCCTTTGAGAAATAGCTTAAACAGTTAGGACAAGTTCTCATTGTGTCTTCAGTCAGGACAACACCTAACTGTACATTCTCTGACCCTCTGTAGAATCCTGACCATGTACACACAGCAGTCAGTGGATACATATATAACCATGCAGTGTGTGTGTGATTTATTATGCATGAGCCTTGTCCCGGCTCGATACGCTCCTCAGCATTGTTTTCTCATTAGAAAGTGGAGAGAGAGAGTGTTACATGTCACATGCACGCATTATTACTGAAACCCGAGAGCGTAGAGTGTATCGTGTTGGTGTTTATTCGTCCCCTCATTATTCAGGTGGATTGGTTTTCAGTAAGAGGAGATGATCGTTTGAGAGTCTCTTCTTGAACACAGCTCTTGTCCTGTTCTAATCAGCGTATCATGACCTTTAATTCCTTACACAACATTCACACGTTATTTTTATTTTTCTTAATGCCAGCCCTGGTGAGGCTGTCGGTGTCTGGAAGTATGTTCGCACCAGAATTCAGCGTACATGCACAGATCTGATATCAGTATTTTTGTTTCATGCTTTAAATAGAAAAAGAAAAAAAAACTCCCTGAAAACTTTCCTGAAATAGACAATTCAAGGAAGGCAGACTCGTTATGATGTACCGTAGGTGATGCCAAACCGCCAAGCATATCTTTTACTGTATCATTAATAAAAGCCTGAAAGTCTGACGTAGGCGTGATCAAACCACAGAGCATTGCTGTATATTCATCATGTCCTCATGTGTTGGAAAATCCTATATTCCACATGTCCCCTTCTCTAGAGGTTGACTTTCAAGAATATGGAGGTAGGTTAAAAACCGTTCTGCTTATGGACCAAGAGGCAGTGGATATCTGTACTCGACAGTTACTTGGCTGAGACCAGCATGGACAAAATACTACTTCTTTGTTCAGCAAGAAGAAGAGCCACACGAAGGCAGGACACATGGTAATGTTAGTGACAATGAGTCCTTATTGAAATGCTTTTCTTCGCATGCCCCAGGATGTCAGGAAGCTGGGATCAGAGCACAGGGTCAGCCATGATCTAGCGCCCCCTGGAGCTCAAGGGCCCAACAGAGGCAGCTTGGCAGAGCTGGGGCTTGAACCCCTGATCTTCTGAGATGTAATCCTCCATGGCTCTGTTTTCCATGGGGGTTAAAGGATATAAAAGAGAACTAGAAAGCAGATCAATAGATCAGTTGTATGGTTTATGATATGGGGTCGTGCCCAGGCCTGAACTCCCTGAAGGGTAACATTCAAGACGGGACAGTAGATCGGTTTGTCTCAGGATTTTCTTAATGTATAATGGGCTCCAGACACATTTTCATGGCACCGAGGGGACCAGATGATGATCTCTTGGTCTAACCATGAGATGTTTTTGATTTGAGATCACTATGAAGGTCAGTCAAGGCTGCAGGCTCACGTCCATGACCTTGGTGATGAGAGTGGGATTATTTTGTCCACTTCTGGCAGACATTGTGAGGAATTTAAGTTGCCCCTGTCTCAGGTCAGGAGATATCCTACCTCCCTGCCATCAGGTGGATGTTAAACACATTATGGAAGAATGTGACACAAATATGAACCTGTAGCTTCACCTCTGCTGACCCAGACAGCGATGAACCATCTTACTGCTTCAGCTATAAGAAGCAGGACCACTGGACACTAGCCAATCGCGGGCATCTGTAGGCTCACTTATGCAGAAGAAGGTCGAGGGAACTTTCCTCTAAGTGTGTTCTGCATCATGAGCATCAGTTTGAAAAAAATAAAATGTTCCGTGGTTTCCCTTTGTCGAAGATGTCTTGTGTTGAGGAGTGTGAGTACACCTTGACACGATGTCGGGTCGCTGTCGTACTCGTCAGGTGGACCGGGAACCTGACTAGAACTGTCATCTGATGATGAGCATCCATGTTAGCGGTCATGTTCTCTGTCATGAAAAATGGACATGCAAACACAGGTGTAGATTCCACAGCAACACACACACACACACACACACACACACACATTCCTCAGCTGTGGATGTAGTTACACTTTATTTATAGGGTCAGGCGTCATTGTTCAGGGCTGATCGCCATGACGACCAAAATGAGGAAATGAGCTCACATGAATATTTGATCATCATAGAATGGTTTTTATGTTGAACCCCTTTTTTGTAATTAGTACTTGTGACACGCGGTTAACGAGGAGACGGAGAGAAATCCCTGAGTTCTGGGTTATAGCTGTTTCTAACACGTTCAGTGCAGGAAGTAATGTTCTGCTTTTCACTGGAATACCTAATGACATGCAGCGAGTGTGTGTTAGCCTCAGTGTTAAACCACCTGTATCCACAGAAGAGAGTGAGAGAGAGAGAGAGAGAAGAGATGGAGAGAGAGAGAGCCAAAGATGAGATATAGAGATGAAAGAGAGAGGAGAGGAGAGAGAGAGGAGAGAGAGAGAGAGAGAGGTGAGAGAGAGCAGAGAGAGGAGAGAGTGGAAAGAGGAGAGAGAGAGGAGAGGTGAAAGAGAGGAGAGGAGAGAGAGAGAGAGGTGTGAGAGAGAGAGGTGAAAGGAGAGAGAGAGAGAGAGAGAGAGAGGAGAGATGAGAGAAGAGGAGGGGGGGGGGGGGGGGGGGGGGGGGGGGGGGGGGGGGGGGGGGGGGGGGGGGGGGGGGGGGGATGAGGGAGGGGGGGGAGAGAGAGGAGAGAGAGAGAGAGGAAGAGAGAGAGATGGAGAGGTGAGAGGAGGTGAGAGAGGAGAGAGAGGAGGAGCAGAGATAAGTGAGGAGAACAGGGAGGAGGAATGAAGAAGGAGAGAGAGATAAGAAGAGAGAGATGAGAGACAGGAGGAGAAGAAAGGATGAGAGCATGAGAGAGGAGAGAAATGAGAGAGGAGAGAGAGAGGAGAGAGATGAGAGAGGAGAGGGAGATGAGAGAGAGGAGGAGAGGAGAGGAAGGAGAGGAAAGAGAGGAGGAAGGAGACATGACATGAGAGAGAGAGAGAGAGAAAGTGAGAGGAGAGAGATAGAGGAGAGAGAGAGGAGAGGAGAGGAGAGATGAGAGGAGAGAGATGAGAGGAGAAAGGAGAGAGAGGAGAGAGAGAGAGGAGAGAGAGAGGAGAGAGAGAAGAGAGAGAGAGAGAGAGAGGAGAGAGAGAGATGAGAGGGATGAGAGGAGAGAAAGGAGATGAGAGACACAGAGTGACAGACACGGATGAGAGAGATGAGAGAGAAAAGAGAGAGAAAAAAAAAAAAAAATTAAAAAGTAAAAAAATAAAACAAAAAAACATAACTATAACACACAGACAAATTAGGCAAGAAGAGGCCACATGAAACAACCCGTTGGGACCTTTTTGCTGGCATCTGTCCAGGATCATTATTTTCTTTATTGTGCTTGTAATTGTTTTGTATGAAGAGAGATTAAAGGAGTGTGTTACATTGTGTTTGTTTTAAATAAAATTATATACGTGTATATACACAATAATATTTTTGTAATATTTCGGTCACGTCAGTCTGATTTGTTCATATCTGAGTATTTCATGCACACACACACACACACACACACACACTATGCAGCTCTTCTCCCTGAGTGAGAATTCTGGCTGTGCTTTCAAACGTGAGAGTTCCACTTCCTAATGAAAACGTCTTGTCTCTGCCGCCATGTGTCCTACTCCCCCCCCCCCCCCCACACACACACACACATTTTCTCTCTATTTCAGCTTTTACTCATGACTGTCACTCTGTAGGACACTTCCTCCGCAGGCAGCATGTTCAGTCAGTGTGTAATAGTGAGTCTTCTGGCCAACATCAGAAGCGGAGAGAGCAGGAACGTGGTTTCAAAAAACATTACACAGAAATATTACAGATAGTAACATGTGCTTAGTGGATATCACGCCGCGCCACGCCCAGGGTCCGGGGTTCGATTCCCACCGTAACCCTGTATGTGTGGAGTTCGTATGTTCTCCCGTGCGCGCGTTTTCTCCGTATTCCGGCTTCCTCCCCAGTCCAAAACACATGCATGGTAGTCTGATGGGCGTGCTCAAGTGTCCGTCGTAAAAAAAAAGTAAATCAAAAAAAAAAAAATGATATTATTTTAATTATAAACGCAAGTGTTGAAAAAATATTGTTGGGGGGGTGAGGGTGTTTGAGTAGCGTAATGTAAATAATAATAATGGGGTGGGTTTTGTAAAAAAAAACCACTCTCCAGGCAAACCCACCCCCCCCCTCTCCCTGGCCTCGTCTCAATTCCCTGCGCCCCTCCCCAAAAAAAAAAAAAAAAAAAAAAAAAATAGATTGGTGTGTGTGTTCTGCCTCTTGGTCTTAAAAGGAAACGCCCACATAGGTGGGGCTTATTGTTACAAACTTACGTCGGGTTTTGACCAGGAAGTAAGTCTGGAATTACAAACGAGTCGTTCCGGCTGTTCAGAATCGGTTCTTTCTTTTGGGAGTCGATAACCCCACCCCGACCGTCGTGCGCGTTGATATTTTAAACGTTTGCAGATGTTTTACGTTCACAGACGGCTCTAGAACACACTACGTGAAAGGTAACGTTTGCGAAAGCGTAATAGGTGCACTTGAAGAATGCGTCTGATCCTTTCCTCACAGTTGACAGTGACACAGCAGCTGGTGCAGAGGTAAAGTGTTTGCTGTGCGCTCAGGAGGTCGGGGCTTCAGACCCGGCTGTGTGGCTGTCTGTTTTCACGCCACTGATCTCTCACGTCCCGTCTCACGTGTATGTCGTATTATAGAGTGGTTCTCCAAAGCGGTTTAAGGAGGAACGTGTGTGAGAACGTTGAAGCGATATGAAGTACAGGTGAGCATCCTGAGAACGCTTTCATCATCAGAGAAGTGATCCATGTGGGGTGTGTTTAGTGCCAGTGGGCGTGGTCGGTAAAAAGGTGGGGCAACTCAAGTGTCCGTGCTCGCTGAACTGCAGTGCCCGTTCACTGCTCCACACGTTTCTTCGTTAGCTCCGCCTCCTACGCTGTGTGTGTTAGAGTAGATGCTCCTCCTGATATCCCCACAGAACACAGTCTGCACTCTGCTCTCCTCGGATCGGCCTCGTTAACCTGCGGGTATCTCCAGATCAGCGGTGTCTCCTGTCCTCTGTTCGTCAGTGCCACAGCGTAGCATCACGGCTCCCGTCACGTCACGTCACGTCACGTCCCGTCGGTGTGGGGTGTGAGTGTCGGTGTCGGGGAGTTTTCCATCAGTGAGGAAACAAGCACGCTATCGAAACCTAGTATGTTTCTCCAGTAACAGGAAACGGATCAGACATACAGCGTGTCCTTCTTTAATAAATATAACATTGGAATGGTTCAATTACACGCCTCTTTCCTCCTTCTTTACCTTCTTCTTTCCTTTCTTTTTCTCTGATTTATTTCATTCTTCACTGATTTTTTCCTTTTTCTTTCTTTCCTTTCCTTTCATTCTTTCGTTCTTTCTTCACTGATTTTTTCTTTCTTTTCTTTCTTTCTTTCTTTCTTTCTTTCTTCCTTTTCTCTCTTTCTTTCTTCTTCTCTTCACTGATTTTTTCCCTTTTTCTTTCTTTCTTTCTTTCTTTCTTTCTTTCTTCCTTTTTCTCTCTTTCTTTCTTTCTTTCTTCACTGATTTTTTCCTTTTTCTTTCTTTCCTTTTCTTCCTTCTTTCCTTCTTTCTTTCTTTCTTTTCCTTCTTACTTTCTTTCTTTCCTTCTTTCTTTCTTTCTTTTCTTTCTTTCTTTCTTCTTTCTTTCCTTTCCTTTTTCCTTTCTTTCTTTCTTTCTTTCTTTCTTTCTTTCTTTCCTTTCTATCTTTCTTCACTGATTTTTTCTTTTCTTTCTTTCTTTCTTTCTTTCTTTCTTTCTATCTTTCTTCACTGATTTTTTTTTTCTTCCTTCCTTCATTCCTTCTTCTTTCTTTCTTTCTTTCTTTCTGTTTTTTCTTTCTTTCTTTCTTTCTTTCTTTCATTCTTCTTTCTTCTTTTTTCACTGATTTCTTTCTTTCTTTCTTTCTTTCTTTCTTTCTTTCTTTTCTCTTTCTTTCCTTTCTATCTTTCTTCACTGATTTTTTTCTTTCTTCCTTCCTTCCTTCCTTCCTTTCCTTCTTTCTTTCTTCTTTCTAACTGATTTCTTTCTTTTCTTTCTTTCCTTTGTATTTATTGGTATTATTATTCCCTGTGTGATTAGATCTGTGGATGGTACAGCGGGGGAAATACGTTTTTTCAGTGAATATATTTCCAGTGAGTTTATTCACATGAGGTTTTCACCAGACATCAGATTTAACTCACGAAATCCGGAAATATGAAGAATTCACAACATCAAAGTCCAGAAATAAAGTCATGTGTAATAAAGAGGAATGACACGGGGGGAAAAGTGTTGGACACGCTAAGAAAAAGCAGTTCTCCAAGGCAAGGAAAGGCAAGGAACCAGCTGAAATCCGTAAGTAATTACACCCCCCTATCTATGCACATTAATATCGGCTGGGTTAGTAAACTGATGGATAAAATACACTTTAATGTTGTGACTTCTTTATAATTCTTGAGTTAACGCTGAAGTCTGGTGAACATTTCATGTGAATAACGTCAGTGGAAATATATTCACTGAAATAAACGTTAATACGTATCTTCCCTGCTGTAAATAAACTAGGAACAACATTCAGGATTATATTGTGTAACTCATCATCTGCACATTCCTACTGTCATATTTCTATTCTTTTGTTATTCGCACAAGAACAAGACTCTCTCTCTCTCTCTCTCTCTCTCTCTCACACACACACACACACACACACACACACACACTCACTAGTGCGCAGAGTGCGCAGCGTTAATGAGGTCGGCGTCGGAGCGTTTGCCGTGATAATGACACAATCCAGAGAGCTAATGATTCACGCTCAGTAGACTTCAGCATTTGATTCATTTAGGATTGAATCATTCCCGGTGGACGCGAACATGCGATCGCTGGCGTCTCCACGCCCGGGCTCTCGCCGCATGCTAATGAGTCACACTAATACCACACAACACCGAGCAGCCACTTCCAGAGAGAGAGAGAGAGAGAGAGAGAGAGAGAGAGAGAGAGAGAGGGAGAGGGAGGGAGAGAGGGAGAGAGAGAGAGGGGGAGGGAGAGAGAGAGAGAGAGAGAGGGAGGGGAGGAGAGAGAGAGAGAGAGAGAAGAGAGGGAGAGAGGGAGAGAGAGAGAGGGGAGGAGAGGAGAGAGAGAGAGAGGGAGAGGAGGGAGAGGAGAGAGAGAGAGAGAGAGAGAGAGAGAGAGAGAGAGAGAGAGAGAGAGAGAGACAAAACATAAAGAGAGAGAGAGAGAAAGAAGAGAGAGAGAGAGAGAGAGAGAGGGAAAGAAGAGAGAGAGAGAGAGAGAGGGAGAGAGAGAGAGAGAGAGAGAGAGAGAGAGGGAGAGAGAGTGAGAGAGAGAGAGCGAAAGAGAGAGAGAGGGAGAGAGGGAAGAGAGGAGAGAGAGAGAGGAGAGGAGAGAGAGGGAGGAAGAGAGGAAGAGAGGAGAGAGGAGAGAGGAGGGAGAGAGAGAGGAGAGAGAGAGGGAAGAGAGAGAGGGAGAGAGGAGAGAGAGAGAGAGGGAGAGGAGAGAGGAGGAGAGAGAGAGAGAGAGGAGGAGAGAGGGAGGGAGAGAGAGGGAGAGAGAGAGGGGGAGGGAGAGAGAGAGGGAGAGAGAAAGAGAGAGAGAGAGCAGTCTGTTTTATTCCTCTTACACCACAGCAATTTCCTTTCTTTCTTTCTTTCTTCACTGATTTTTTTCTTCTCTTCTTTCCTTCTTTCTTTTTTTTTCTTTCTTTCTTTCATTTTTCTTTCTTTCCTTTCTTTCTCTCTTAACTGATTTTTTTCTTTTCTTTCTTTCTTTCTTTCCTTCTTTCTATCTTTCTTTCCTTCTTTCTTTCTTTCTTTCTTTCTTTCTTTCTTTCTTTCTTTCTTTCTTTCTTTCTTTCCTTCTTTCTTTCTTTTTTTCTTTATTTCCTTTCTTCACTGATTACCTTTTATTAACGAACACCATGTATGCTTTCCACACCTGCGATCTGATACGTGATGAGAAAAGGGGGAAGAGCGTGTTCGGACTCGGGTCAAGGTGCCGAAAGCTACGTCGCCAGACATCGTCCTCGGAAAAGAAAAAGAAAAGACAAAAAATATTTCTCCCCCTCGTTGGGCCAATAACAAGAAGGACGAGCTGATGTTATTCATGATCACTCATAAGTCCCAAACAAAATGTGTGCGTGTGTGTGTGTGTGTGTGTGTGTGTGACCTTGAGTGTTAGGAGCAGTGAGACGTCTGAGAGTAAACAGATAACGAGGCATGTGAAGGTTAATCTCTTTCATTCCTCTGCTGTGCACACTCAAATTGAAATTCACACGTTCGCACCGAGGGCTTTCTCTCTCTCTCACACACACACACACACACACACGCACGCACACGCACACAAACACCTGAAATGACAGATTGGTCCTCTTGCCCTCTAAGGGTACGTCTAGACTACGAGGATGTACTAAAAAACCAAGAAGTGTTTTCCTTTGCGCTTTTTGAAAGGTTCCGCGTACAGACGACGACGACGACGTCAAAACGTTCCCCGTTCACACGGATCCGCAGAAACGACTAAAAACGCTGTACCGTGCATGCCAGGCCAGCAGGCGGCGATGTCACTTTGTAAAGAAACACTACACACCTGCGCACGTAAGCAGGCACGTCAACGTGTCCGCCATATTGATCCGGGCAAGACTGCCTACAGACTGAACACGTCATACACACACACACCTACAGACTGAACACGTCATACACGCACACACACCTACAGACTGAACACGTCATACACGCACACACACCTACAGACTGAACACGTCATACACACACACACACCTACAGACTGAACACGTCATACACACACACCTACAGACTGAACACGTCATACACGCACACACACCTACAGACTGAACACGTCATACACGCACACACACCTACAGACTGAACACGTCATACACGCACACACACCTACAGACTGAACACGTCATACACACACACACACCTACAGACTGAACACGTCATACACACACACCTACAGACTGAACACGTCATACACACACACACACCCACAGACTGAACACGTCATACACACACACACCCACAGACTGAACACGATATACGCACACACCTACAGACTGAACACGCTATACACGCACACACACCACAGACTGAACACGTCATATACACACACCTACAGACTGAACACGTCATACACGCACACACACCTACAGACTGAACACGTCATACACACACACCACACAGACTGAACACGTCATACACACACACACACACCTACAGACTGAACACGCCACGCACACACACCTACAGACTGAACACATACACACACACACCTACAGACTGAACACGCTATACACACACACACACCTACAGACTGAACACGCCATACACACACACACCTACACACTGAACACGTCATACACACACACACCTACAGACTGAACACATCACACACACACACACACCTACAGACTGAACACGTCATACACGCACACACACCTACAGACTGAACACATCATACACACACACACCTACAGACTGAACACGTCACACACACACACACACCTACAGACTGAACACGTCATACACGCACACACACCTACAGACTGAACACGTCATACACGCACACACACCTACAGACTGAACACGTCATACACGCACACACACCTACAGACTGAACACGTCATACACACACACACCTACAGACTGAACACATCATACACGCACACACACCTACAGACTGAACACGTCATACACACACACCTACAGACTGAACACATCATACACACACACACCTACAGACTGAACACGTCATACATGCGCACGCCTACAGACTGAACACGTCATTCACGCACACACACCTACAGACTGAACACGTCATACACACACACACACCTACAGACTGAACACGTCTGCACATGGCACGCCTACAGACTAACACACACACACACACACCTACAGCTGAACACGTCACACACACACACACCTACAGCTGAACTTATACACACACACACACACACTGAACATGTATACACACACACACACCTACAGACTGAACACATCATACACACACACTACAGACTGAACAATCATACACACACACACCTACAGCTGAACACATCAATACGCACACACCTACAGACTGAACACGTCATACACACACACCTACAGCTGAAACATCATACACACACACCTACAGCTGAACACGTCATACATAGCACGCCTACAGACTGAACACGTCATTCACGCACACACACTAAGTGAACACGTCATCACGCACACACACCCACAGACTGAACAGCTATACACGCACACACACCTACAGACTGAAACGTATACACACACACACTACAAACACACATACACGCACACACACACACTAAACGCCATACACACACACCTAAACTAACACATCATACACACACACACTACAGACTGAACACGCTATACATGCGCACGCCTACAGACTGAAACGTCATTACGCACACACACCTACAGCTGAACACGTCATACACACACACACACAGACTGAACACGTCATACACACACACCTACAGCTAACACATCAACACACACCTACAGACTGAACACGTATACATACAGCCACAGACTGAACATCATTCACGCACACACCCTACAGACTGAACACGTCATACACACACACACATACAGCTGAACACGTCATACACACACACACCCTACAGCTGAACACGCCACACACACACCCTACAGCTAACATACACACACACACACCTACAGACTGAACACGTTATACACACACACACACCTACAGCTGAACGTCATACACACAAACACAAACAAAGTCATACACGCACACACACCTACAGACTGAGCACGTCATACACACACACACACCTACAGATTGAACACGCTATACACGCACACACGCCTACAGACTGAACACGTCATACACGCACACACACACAGACTGAACACGTCATACACGCACACACCTACAGACTGAACACGTCATACACGCACACACCTACAGACTGAACACGTTATACACACACACACCTAAGACTGAACACTATACACACACACACCTACAGACTGAACACGTCATACACACACACACCTACAGACTGAACACGTCATACACACACACACACCTACAGACTGAACACGTCATACACACACACACACCTACAGACTGAACACGTTACACGCACACACACTACAGACTGAACACGTCATACCACACACACACCTACAGACTGAACACGTTATACACGCACACACCTACAG
>CM022764.1:26656920-26759420 GCA_012411365.1 Ameiurus melas | reverse complement strand
TGTCTTTTGTACAACTTTAAAATGTGGCTTTGAACATATTTTACATTACATTGACATTTATTCATTTAGCAGACGCTTTCATCCGAAGCGGTACTACCAAGCTTCGGTCGTTGATCGATCGCAGATACAACGACCTCATTTAAAAGTGTTGAGCTAATTGCTCTCATAGTAGTGAATAGATCACGTGCTTCGAACGTGAGTACCTCAAAAAAGTACCTCAAAAAGGTACTCCGGTTTCCTCCCCCAGTCCAAACACATGCATGGTAGTCTGATGGGCGTGTCTAAAGTGTCCGTAGTGTATGAATGGGTGTGTGAGTGTGTGTGTGATTGTGCCCTGCGATGGACTGGCACCCTGTCCAGGGTGTAACCCCGCCATGTTCCCCATGCTCCCTGGGATAGTCTCCAGGTTCCCCGCGACCCTGAAACGTATAAAGCGGTATAGAAGATGGATGGATGGATGGACTGCGAATTGCTGTCTCATTCTTTGAGAAACCTGAAAATGAAAGTCAAACTTAACAAACAGGTAGAAGTCAGGTGAGTTACTCGGGCAAGAGACAGAGACATAAACACTACAGCAGAGTGATACAAGGGTTGGTATAGACAGGTAGGTGGCACTGAGCGTAGACTTCAGAGTGGGAACTGAAAATCCTTCAGTAGCGTGGCCGTGATTGAGTCGAGGTGTGTGCGGTCAGAATGCGATCTGTACACAATACAAAACGTATTACGCATACTATTGAATGCTGAACGTCTCTAGACCTCGGCTCTCTGTCGGCTCCTTTATCGGCTTGGATTAGCTTCTGCTTCGTTTGTGACTCTGATCATTCGTTCTCCAGACGCTTTTAAGGCGAAATGTAAATGCTGGTATGTGCGAGTGAGTCAGCAGAAGGCCAGTGAGGAAGCGGATAAAGCTGGGCGATTAGAGCAGCTCTCCTCGCTGGAAGTGCTCTGCGTGTCAGGTGAAAGATCTCTGCCAGGGTTTGTTCAGCCAGGAGCCTTTAACCAAGCTCGCAGAAGCTGACTGTGCGCTTTCACAGCTGCTAAGACAGCAATTTTGCCGTGCCGCAGCAGCAGGAGGAGGAGGAGGAGGAGCACTACGGTGGCTTTGGGAAATCAGACGGCGAAATGTATCCTGAGAGGGAAAAGATGCTGTTTTTGTTTTTTTCTGCTTCAGTAGAACTTCAGAAGAACTCCGGGACCGGAGACAAGTTCATTAAAAGAAATGTGTGAGGTGAAGTGAGGTGAGGTGTGTGTGCGGAACCTCAGAGAAGCCATGACACTTTACTCACTTAAATCATACTGATATCGAGATCTTGAGGTAATACTTAGTTGTTTTTTTCTTGTCGTGTTTTTGTAAACTCAAAATACATCTGTGTTAATTTCCCGGTGAAGAAATGTCCAAAAGAACCTCCTCCAAGTAGGCACACTTCAGCAAAACTAGAGAAAAGCTAGCTCCTGACCAACGTAGGCTTTTTGCCATGTAGATACTCCACTCCGATATCAGCAGGCACTATGACATGACTGTCGCTATGGTTACATCTCACACTGTGGCCTGCGAATGTTGTTCGTTTAAATGCGACTTTTATGTACTGAACTCATCGTCATGTTCCGGTGCCAGCCTGAGATGACTTTGTGACGTGGCGTGTTATCATCGTCCGGCCTTTATGTATCAAGATGCCCAAAGTGTGCCAAGAAAATATTCCCAGCACCACCTCGTTGACACGAGGCAAGCGGTGTCCATGGATTCCTGCTCTTGATGCCAAATTCTGATCCCACCATCTGCAGCAGACCTTCATCCGACCAGACCGTGCTTTCCAAACCTTCATCTGTCCGGTTTCTGTGCCCGCTGTAGCCTCAGGCTTCTCTTCTTGGCTGACAGGGATGTCATCTCATGCCGTTGTAGCTAATCAGGCTTACGGTTGGACATGTTGTGAGATGCTGTTCTTCTCACCACGGTTGTACGGAGTGCTTATTCGAGCTACCACAGCTTTCTTTTGTTTTGTTCTTTTTCGCATAAACTCTAGAGACTGTTGAGGACTGTTGTGTGAAGATCATCAGTTCCTGGAATACTCAAATTGGCAGCAACGACCATGCCGTGGTCAGTGAGATCGCCGATATGAACATGAACTGAAGCTCTCGACCTGTATCTGCATGATTTCATGCATTGTGCTGCTCCAACATGATTGGCTGATTGGATAACTGCATGAACGTGTAGCAGAAGAGTTCAAATGAGTTTAGATAACGTAAATGACTATTCATGAAAACTGATTTTTATTGAGACACCAAGAAACGGACCTTGGCTAAAGCCAGCGTTCCCTTTATTTGGGTAAATGAAGCACCCGATGAGAGTGATTTCCTACTGCGAAAAACAAATCCAGCCGCATTCTCTTCTTTTCATGTTTTTTTTTTTTTTATTTCATTTTTTTTATTCTTGTTCTTTCGCCCCACGTGTCTTTTCTCTTCACACCTGCAGAAAGACGCGCAATGTCAAGAGACGATTTTTCATCAAGGGAAAAAGAAAGAACGTCAGACGAGACGGACGAGTGCGCCGTTCGTCCTTCAGTCTGAGCGGCGGTATTCGTCAGGCAGGCTGTCGAGCGTGTCCGGTGTGAGTGTAGACGTGTGACACGGCTTTTGTTTACTCTGATTTGTGCGCTCTAACCCTTGATCGAGGCTGTCAGGGGGCGTCGACACGGGCGGAAACGCCGTGCTCATTTTTCCTCCTCTCTCTTCTGGTGTTTTTTTTTTTTTCCATCGAGCTGACGAAGCGAAACCAGCTACAGAAATTAATTTCACCGTCGAAAAGTATAAAAACAGGCGGATCTCATTTTTATTATCGCGAAATTGTTCTGAATTGTTTTCGCCTTTTGAATTATAAATGTCGCCTTTAGTTTTTTTTTTTTTTTTTTTTTGTTTCGAAAAGTGCTCACATTAAAGAACGGTGCTTGACTTTATATCACCGGACTGGATGAGGAAATAATTCCTGGAGCCTGGGGAATATAAGTACAATCTATTTAATTCAGCCTGGCTGGGAAGTGAGGCATTGTTCAGTTAATGTCAGCTCTTTTATTATCCGTGGAAAGAAGAAAAATAAGGCATTAAAAAAAATTAGTGTAATTTCATTTTAGGGCTGTGAGAGAGAAATAAAATGGTCCCGGCATCACCGATAGACCGAATACATCGGAGACTCCTACCAGAACCGCTCAGAACCATCCATCTATTTCCCGCACTGCTTCTCCTACCCAGGGTTTGGAAGATTCTGGAAAAGGAAGTTGAAAGTGGTGATCTGCACGGGATTGATGTTTTTAAAGGAAGAGCAGACATACTGAAAAGTTTGCATCGAGTAAACATCATGAAAGTTATATTATGCAGCTGGACGTCATCTTTAAAGAACCACTTAAAAGAACCGACGCGGAAGTAGAAGAACGTTCTAGGAACTTCCCGACAATCACACCTTCGCATGAGGCACCACACTGATGTGATGTGCAAGTGTACGAGTGGTATATTTAACAGAATTCCGCACTGATAGAGGTAAATAATCAACAACATGCGGGTGTGATGAAGTGTAGTAACCGATAATCATCATTTTTCTGGATTAAATACTTGGGGTTCAGCGTCTTGCTCAAGGACATTCGGGCAAGACAGGCGTCATGTGGCGTCATGTGGCGTCATGTGACCCAACCCTGCGATCGGTGGACAGCCCACTCTACTCCCTGAGCCACAGCTGCGCAGGCGGCAGGGGCTTCATGTGACCAGTCAAACACGCTAACAATTATAAGAGCTCGATAATAATAATAATAATAATAATAATAAAAGCACGGTGGCTTAGTGGTTAGGATGTTCGCCTTACACCTCCACGGTCGGGGGTTTGATTCTCTGTGTGTGCAGAGTTTGCATGTTCTGAGGGTTTCCTCCCCCAGTCCAAAGATGGTAGTCTGATGGGCGTGTCTAAAGTGTCCGTAGTGTATGAATGGGTGTGTGAGTGTGTGTGTGATTGTGCCCTGTGATGGACTGGTACCCTGTCCAGGGTGTAACCCGCCTTGTGCCCCATGCTCCCTGGGATAGACTCCAGGTTCCCCGTGACCTTGAAAAGGAGTAAGTGGTTGAAGATGGATAGATGACCGTTGCGATTTCTTAAAATCCAACTAAACTAATGAAATTTTAAAAAATCGCAACCCCCCGGCTATGCGTAACAGACCAGCTCCATTTTGAGAATCACTGGATTTGAGTTTGTATTTGTTGTCAGTTAACTAGGCTCAAGGTTTCTGCTTGTGGACAAGAAGAATGTTCTAAAAATCTAGCCTGGTTAGAAAGCTGTTCTTCATGTGAAAACCCATTTAGCTGGTAGGACACTTTGACATGCGGGCTTGAAACTTTAAATTCATGTCGGCTTCCTGCTGGCATCCTCTCAAACGTGCGTCTTGTTTCGGCGAACCTGTTCTTGGCAGGTTATGTGAAGTGCTCGAGTCGGTTCCTCTTTCCTCCGGCTCTCTCAGGAGCGGGAAGTGAAATTAGAGGACTTAATGGACCATCTCACCCCAACCTCCTCCCCCCACGCCTCGTGTCCAAACTAAATTCTCTTACATCTGTCCAGCTTTATGAATTTTAAATGCTCCAGTCCAAATCGTGGAGCCCATCTTCCCCTAAGTGATGTTATCAGACTCTGGCACGCGCACTCAGGACGGAATTCCCCTGCGGATTTCCGATGCGCCGCTGCATGCGTTTCCGAGCTGTAAATACGGCTTTAATGTTTTGTGACTACAGGACAGTAATGTGTCTCCTCTACAAACCCATCAAGCTTGAGCTCTGCTGGCTGTGGGACGCCTCCAACACAGATGTTTGCGAGATTGCTAATAGTTAGCATCAGCATCCCTGCAGGAATGGAGGCTCACTCGGCTAGCTGAGAACACTGTAAACACGCCCGAGGCTTGCGCGCTACTTCAGCAGATGTGTTTGTAGCCATTTATCATTGTTTATTGGGGTTTTATTTATATCTATTCTACTTCCCTCGGGAATTATTTCCATTAGCAGTCTTTATTTGAACAATATGTGTTGATTCTACTACCAGTTCCAAAGGTTGGTGCTATGTTTTGTTGGTGCTATGTTTTGAAGGATTTCTGAATGGACTTTTTTTGGCCCCATTCTTCTGACCGGTTTGCGGTGGGCGGGGCTAGTGGAACTATGATTTCAGGTCACTCCACCTACAAATCAGCATTAGCAATATCACGCAAACCCGAAGTGACTTCTTTCAGTCAGCCCGCCTCCCCGGGTCGTCTGCGGGAGGTTTTCCTCACACCCGCCGTGTCTGGCTCGATCAGAATGGATCTACGTGTACATCCTGATGTCTGTAAAGCTGCATCATCGTTATGTCTACGTGAGATGTTCCGTTATAATTAACCAGCTGACGTGTATTTAGACGTGTATACAGATACAGCCTGCATGGTCATGCAACCTAATGACTGAGAACCACTTGCATGGCGACGCCCCCTACTACAAGGGCTTACGATAAAGATTAAGCCAATGGGTCTGGATTAAAACGAGGGCGCGTGGGATTGTTAGTGTTGATCAGAATCACTACAGGCGACTTCCAGCACGATTACGTAACACACACACACACACACACACGTCAGGAAATATTATCCCGCCCCAACAGTGCATTAGATGGGCTACGTTCTTGCATCGGAAAATGGTTAGATAGACACGTTCTGGAAATGCAGCTGACATCGTGATGTTTTTATATCCTCCTTTATTATTATTATTATTATTATTTTTTACAATAAATCCCCAACAGAATGCAGTAAAATCAGTTTCTCAAGGAGAAGACGGTCAGTCCTATCTCTACTTAGCGACAGCAGCTAGTTTTTGTCTTTTGCTTTAAGCAGGGGGGTACAGCGTTTCCTCGCATCCCTCCTGTAATTAAACCCCGCCGGATGCACTATCGAGAGGGCCCGAGCGTGAAGAATGAAATATCGGTGTGAGCGGATTGATTAATCGAAGCACGCTGTGACCGCAGCATGTGAGACCACGACATCTTTGTTCCAGATTCTGGAACGCTCTGGTGGAAAGAAAAAAAAAAACAAAAAAAACGAGGCATCGGGATGTACGAGAGCAGTGTGTTCGTGTACAGCAGGTCAGGAGCGGAGACGGGTGTTTGATTTCATCCCCGCTGGCGCAGGAATCGTTACACGAGCCGTCCTTCACTGCTGGAACCTGAAATGAGACGAGCAGCGAAGCGTGGAGCTGGGACGCTCGCTTTAACTAGAACACCAAGACACAGAGACAGACACAATGACGGGGGGAGAGAGAGAGAGAGAGAGAGAGAGAACAACTGTGTCTTTTATCTTTTAGGAACAGCACGTGGTTCGATCATATGATAATCGTGTTTTTTGGAGAGGAGATCATGAGGTAGCGAGTGAAGTTTAGGAGTTGTTCTGGCTTTACTACTAGAGACAGTGAAAAGACCAAGTCCAGGACCCTGAAATAGACAGGACACTGATATGAGGACTGTTTTAAACAGTTCATAATCTAAACAAAGGACCTGTGTGAACAGGAACAAGACATTCTACTGCATTACGTGTAAATATATCGTTCTTGCATAATTTTGACAAATTGCTGTGGTATAAGAGGAATAAAAGTCCTCTGGGGATGTGATTATAGGAGATAATGGCAACCCCCTGGAAATGATGATTAACGTACAGTATATTGACGATATAACGAGAGTTTGAATTGGGTTGGGGTATAATGGAGAGCGACTGGGCTGGATCAGTGGGACAGGATGCGAACTATACGGTGGGGTTTGAAAGACGGAAGCTTCGAGTCGACCCATGGCTCACGTTTCCTCGATCGCTCGCTGACAGACTTGTTCTGTCTCCGCTGCCAGAAATAACCCCGAGCGATACCTATAAGATGCAATTAGAAGCGCGTCCAATTAAATTACAGCATGGCCGGGAGAGCTTATTTCACAGCTGAGCGAGCAGCTAAAGCAGAGTCCGCGTGACTGACACCTGGCGAAGCGGCACAGAGCCGTTATTTCAGCTCGTCTAAGCGGCCGAACGCGCGCCGATCTACATCCATTGTCTGGTAATTGTGTTCACAGACTTACTGTCTGATTCCTGTTTCTGACTGATGAACTGACTCACCCTCCTGTCTCTGTCTCTCTCTCTCTATTTCTGTCCTTCTCCATTTCAGAAATCGAAAAGATTCAGAAAGGCGAAGAGAAAGAGGACGAGAAGTTCATAGACGTCGTAATAAACAAGAACATGAAACTGGGTCAGAAAATTCTGATTCCTGTCAAACAGTTTCCCAAAGTGAGTACTACTGAGTCCTGATTTATTCATTTATGCCGTCAAATAAAGAAATAAATAAATAGCATTTGGAGATGCTTATTATTATTATTATTATTATTATTATTATTATTATTATTATTATTATTAGGCTGATGATAAAATAGATAATGGACAAGTGGTGGTACTGAACCACCCCATGACATTTGAGATGTCGTGCAGGTTACACAGTGCTGAACTGGTGCTGATCATTTTCCCATGTTAATCGTTTTAGGTTAGCCAAACATTTTATGTCATAGTTCTAAGACCTTCTGGTTCTAAGCAAATTCGTTCCTCCAGGATTTCTGTTCATTCTAGGAACGTTTTAGCGTAATGCATTCTTACGATTGAAGTGTTGGTCGACTCTGTGAGTCGGGAGTCATCTTTGAGTCGGCTCTTTGATTTGACTCTTTGAGTAGTCTGTTTGAGTCATCTTTGAGTTGGCTCTTTGATTTGACTCTTTGAATAGTCATCTTTGAGTCGGCTCTTTGATTTGACTCTTTGATTGTCTGTTTGAGTCATCTTTGAGTCGACTTTTTGATTTGACTCTTTGAGTAGTCCGTTTGAGTCATCTTTGAATCGGCTCTTTGATTTGACTCTTTGAGTAGTCCGTTTGAGTCATCTTTGAATCGGCTCTTTGATTTGACTCTTTGAGTTGTCCGTTTGAGTCATCTTTGAGTTGGCTCTTTGATTTGACTCTTTGAATAGTCATCTTTGAGTCGGCTCTTTGATTTGACTCTTTGATTGTCTGTTTGAGTCATCTTTGAGTCGACTCTTTGATTTGACTCTTTGAGTAGTCTGTTTGAGTCATCTTTGAGCTGGCTCATTGAATTGCCTGAGTTATCGTTGATTTGGCTTTTTGAGTTGGCTCTTCGAGTCAGCTCTTTGACTGTAGTTATCTTCGAGTTGGATTTTTGAGTCTGTAATATTTGAGTTGGATTTTATTCATATTCGAATCGGCTCTTTTAGTCATCTTTAAATGAGCTGTTTGAGGTTTTTTCCTTGGCCCTCTGCGTTGTGTTTGAACCATTGATTCATACCTTTGAGTCGTGTTTAAATTGGCTTTTTGAGTTGTCTTTCAAAACTTTGACTCTTCGGGTGAACTTAAAGATCATGTGAGCCTTGTTTTATATATATATATATATATATATTTCTTTATTTAGATGTAGCCAGTCTCAAAACTCTGACAGAGTAATTTAATGAAAACATTTCCACGGAAACCACTTTTGAGCTGGCACCGGGCCATTTCGGAACTGAAAGAGTCGACTCATCAGTGAGCTGAATCAAATGATCTGACTCACTGAAAACAGACAGAATTCCCATCGTGATTCCCTACAACGTTACAGGAATGGCAATAAGAACATTTCTGTGGTGTTAGTGTGTGTGTGTGTGTGTGTGTGTGTGTGTGTGTATCTGGAAACATTTCTGGAATATTCAAATCATTATTACATTATACATTATTTCAGAATATTGTTCAAACGTTATTTTTGGAATGTTACAGCCTGGAATATTGCACAGAATGTTCTGAGAAGATTTTCTCTTTGATGGCCATGTGTGTGTGTGCGTGTGTGTGTGTGTGTGTGTGCGTGTGTGTGTGTGTGTTACTGCAGTATTCCCATCAGCCCCAGTGTCTCATCTCATTTGGCATCTCTGTGTTCTCCACACCGGCGCGTAATGAGATTCTTTGTTTGCTCGGGTCTCTAATCTGCACATGTTGTCAGAGAGGGAACAGGAGAGACCCCATAAACGAGCTTAAATACAAACACACACTAAAATAACAAAATAAGCAAAAGAAAGAACAGGTGCAACTGGCAGGGACTGTTCACCACGCGCAATTCTGTTTGTTCTTTACAACACTCACTTTATCGCTTCGTTTAAACACACACACACACGGAGAGAGAGAGAGAGAGAGAGAGAGAGAGAGAGACAGAGCAGGGTTGTATATTGTAGGGTTCTAGATAGAATCTTCACGGGTTCTCCCAGAGAGACAACCAAAGAACCCTTAAAGGTTCTCAACGTGCTAAGATTGTATTCAATGAGACAAATGTATTGATTTATTTCGGTAGTTAGTTATTAACTTTAAGGAACGTAAACGTTTGTACGCGCCGTCCTGAGTGAAAAGAGGAAAACGTTATTAGAGAAGATATATCAAGGTCATTACAAGGTTACGAATGAATATCCATACGTTGTTGGAAAGACAGTCGGGTTTAACTCACACTACGAACATCATCAACATCATGCTGGTCTCCATCATCATCTTTTTTTTTTTTTCTAAAGGGTGTGCAGACCGTTGCACTCCACTCTGGCTGCCGTTTACAGGTCGTCTCGCGGTGCATGCGCACAGCTGGATCGCTTGTTCCAGAGGTTGATCTCCTAGCTACATGTGTAGATCGTCTTATCTGAGAAGTGACAGTCGGGTCAGGATTTTCAGGAAGGAAAGAAAAGTCATCTCCAGCTGCTGGCTGCGTTCTGTATTTATTCATTTAGCATCCCGTTCAGCCGGATTGGAAAATAATGACGTCCGCTCGTGCGCACAGGGTGCTTTCGTTAACGAAGCGTGTATCGCACGTTCATAAACACAGCTCTGTCTATAAATGTCAGCGCAACAGATGAGAAACGAACATCCGTCTGATCGCACCATCATCATCCTGTAAAGGACCCACGAGGCGGAAATATCAAGAGCACTCACCGTGAATGATGAACACGGCGGATTAACTGGCGCAGCTGTAACGAAACTAACGCAATCAGGTGACAAATGATGGAATTACATCTCTAATAACAAACAGAGTGTTTATCGGTACATCCTCCCTCAGAACTTAATGACAAACGACGAGCTTGTATTTGATCACACATTGAACGTAGTGTATTTTTTTTTTTTTTAACTCGGATCACACAGAACGCTTATTACTCGTTCGTTTGACGAAGAGCTCAAATAAATGAATAAAGAACAACAACATCCAAGACAGAAAGAGAGGCGGAGTAAATGAGAACAGGAAACTGTGACCAAATATGGTCAAGTGAATAAGTGGAAAAACAAGGAGGAGTTGCAGCCAATCAACAGAAAATAATGATTAACCAAAAAAGAAAATGGTTTGGCTCAGACTATCTCAGGCTATCTCATCTCATCGCGAATTATCTCAGGGAGAGTGATTTATCTTGGATTATACTAGACTATCTCAGAATGTTTCCGACTGTCATATTATATCGGAACATCTCGGACTATTTCAGACCATCTGACTAAATCAGATTATCAGATTCAGAGTATTTGATCTCAGATTATCCCAGACCATCTCAGACCATCCAGGACTGTGTCAGGCCATCTTGGATTATCTCAAGACTATCTCAGACCATGAAAGGCTGTCTCAGACTATCTCAGACCATCCAGGACTGTCTCAGGCCATCTTGGATTATCTCAAGACTATCTCAGACCATGAAAGGCTGTCTCAGACTATCTCAGACCATCCAGGACTATCTCAGACCATCTCAGGCCATCCAGGCCTATCTCAGACCATCTCAGGCCATCCAGGACTGTCTCAGACCATCTCAGGCCATCCAGGACTGTCTCAGACCATCCTGGACTATCTTGGACCATCCAAGGACTATCTCAGACCATCTCACACCATCCAGGACTGTCTGAGACCATCTTGGATTACCTCAGACTATCTCAAACCATCTCAGACCATCCTCAGTCCATCTCAGACAATCCAGGAATGTTTCAGACCATCTTGGATTATCTCAGACTATCTCAAAACATCTCAGTCCATCCAGGACCATCTCAGACCAACCAGGACTGTCTCAGACCATCTTAGACTGTGACTTTCACTTTACTCACCTCTGTGTTCTAAGCAGCACTAATGGTAGCTTGTCTTTTTGTTTGAGCTCATTCAGGCTCAGCATGGCTCCGTGTTGAGTGACGCTAAGCCTGTCAGTGAACTAATCCGCTCTGGGCTTTCACATCTCTACCTGTCCACATCACTGTTAAATAAACGATCATGTGACAGCTCCCGTAAATGAAAACATCGTAGAGAATGAGGCTCGTAATGACCGGCCACTTGTGGTCAGCCAGAGTGATTTATCTTCAGCTGAGCAGGAAGACTAATCCGGCCAGATTCCTCTCCACATGATGCTGAAACAAATCCCCCTCCGCCCGCTAATACTCTCCTGCAGCCAGCCATGGAAGACAAATTCAATTTGTGCCGTGTGACAGCGGGTGGGAGTGACGGAGTGATCCTGTTGCTCCCATGCGCCCGTTTTATATGAGCCACGATTCGGGGTCATGAGGATCAAAAGCAGCCACTTTGGTTCCACATCTGACAGCTCAATTCATCTTCAGAGAGTGTGCGGCATTGTAGTCGGAGCTGAGGGGAAAGCGGCAGCGGGATCAACAACAAGACCAAAACCTCCTGCTCGGATTTGTTAACCGAAAGCGATTCAATCTACTGATTCACAAAGGATTCATTTACTTTAAACGACTCACAAAAATGAACCAAACGCATAAGAAAGGTTCCTTAAGGGCTCTCTGAATAGGAACCTTGAATGGTTCCACCAGAAACAGCAAACGTCCGACACCAAGCATTTCCTGGCTGATCGACTACATCTGGGCGAAAAGGGAAACGGTGTGAGTATTTCTGTAAACGGGTCATTTAAGGCAGGCCCGAGCACCTCGCTGGTAATCTCACAGCTGAAAATGAGCTTTATTAGATAGTTACGTATGTTTTTTGGTCCTGTATGATGAGCTCCAGTGGGTTAGCGCTTCGAATAGCTCATTAAGCTGCATGTTTTTCCTGCAGTCGTCGGACGGTAAGTCGGTTTCCTCCAGTTTGCGGCTTGTCGTCTCGCTGGGATTCAAATGCGTGCTTTTCTAGAGTCGCTCTGCCAAGCCCGCTTGATTTATACCGGGTTTCAGGGAACACCAGGCCAAAATAAGTGGCACGAATAAATATTTATGATCAGAGAAATCCAGCAGCGATGTAACAGAGTGACAGGAGCGTCGTCGTTTATTTCTTCACTATAAATGGATTATTCTCGACGACAACAGCAGAGAATAAATTGGTGAACCTTTTCCTGAGAGATCCGCACCCTCCTCCCCGAACAAAGCCATTTGTGTATGTGTAAACAGAGCAAGTGTGATGATGTCATCCCAGCCATAGCAACTTGACCTACCTCATCCGCAGTATTGGACACATCGGTGTAGTGTAAATATTTACCCTCAGAAACATTCATATAATAAGGGATGAAACAGTCCGTGTCGTGCTGTTTTAGGAAACGGATCAACACCATGTCTTTGATTCCTCTTATACCACAGCAGTTTGCCAACGCTAACAATTTTTATTTATTAAAGAACGACAGGTCATACCTTTTTATCCGTTTCTAGTTACATTTAATGCTGTGGAACATCCATGGAACTAGTTAGTTCCTGTTCTCACTCGTGTTATAGCATTCCTTGGAAAGGCAAACAGACAGGGATGGATGGATGGATGGATGGATGGATGGATGGATGGATGGATGGATGGATGGATGGATGGATGGATGGATGGATGGATAGATAGATAGATAGATAGATAGATAGATAGATAGATAGATAGATAGATAGATAGATAGATAGATAGATAGATAGATAGATAAACCTCTCTCTCTCTCTCTCTCTCTCTCTGTCTTTCATCCTCATTAGTATGTCATTTAGTCACTTTCTGTGATGTAGAGGGTGAAGTGTCTCACCTGATGTCTTTTCACCATGTGTTTGAGCTCAGCACCCAGCAGACAGACAGACAGACAGACATACATACAGACAGAGACTTGGGTCATGTGACGTGTCTCTCCTGTCAGGATACAGTGGGGACCCACTCCTGCTCCACACCACAGACAGCACAGACAGAATGAGGCTTATTAAAGCTCTGTGCCATCACCCTGAGCTCTCCAACTCAAAACCTGCCTTATTCCCAGAACCATTGAGGGACATTTATTCTGTTTCCTCTGCGTCTCTGTGGGACGCCAGTGCTCATGTCAATCGCTGTGTGAAGATCATGGCCAATAAATGTGATAGTGACAAATACGGCTACACACACTGAGAAACAAAAAGCACAATTATTTCTTCTTCTGTAATGTACTTCCAAGTGCAACAGGATATACAGGCAAATGGTGTATGGGTGGAGTTATTTATCTAATGTCCTTTGATCCTTAGAATTTAAGTGGATTGTAAAAAAAACACAAATAAATTTAGCTGTGGTGCAGGAAGGAGGCGAGAAAACAACATGATTGTTTTGCTAAAATAAAGTGCTAGCTTGGAGTGTAAAATCACTCCTTCACTGTGAGTGGCAGGTACAGAAACCACACCTACTCAACCTTCTTCACTGTGAGTGACATGTACAGAGGCCACGCCTCCTTCACTGACACTCATGGATATAGAGGCCATGCCTCCTTCACTGAGACTGACATTTACAGAGGCCACACCTCTTTCACTCAGAATGACATGTAAAGAGGCCACGCCTCCTTCACTGACACTCATGGATATAGAGGCCACACCTCCTTCACTGAGACTGACATTTACAGAGGCCACACCTCCTTCGCTGAGACTGACATTTACAGAGGCCACACCTCCTTCACTGAGACTGACATTTACAGAGGCCACACCTCCTTCACCGAGACTGACATTTACAGAGGCCACACCTCCTTCTCTGAGACTGACATTTACAGAGGCCACACCTCCTTCACTGACACTCTTGGATACAGAGGCTACACCTCCTTCACTGAAACTGACAGGTACAGAGGACACGCCTCCTGCACTGAGACTGTCAGGTACAGAGGCCACGCCTCCTGACTTACTGATTTATTTTTCCTCCCTATGCAGTTTAATTTTGTGGGAAAGCTTCTTGGTCCACGAGGGAACTCACTAAAGAGACTACAGGAGGACACGCTCACCAAGATGTCCATCCTTGGCAAGGGCTCCATGAGAGACAAAGAGAAGGTAACACTCATCTTCTCTTCTCCTTCGGCTTTTCTTCTCCTCTAAACCCTGTAACTCATGAACGTGTGTATAATAAGCACTGGAGAGCCTGATCACAGAGGTGTAAATGGTACAGCGTGTCTCTTCTCACTGCTCTATTGACTCTCAGTCTGAGCTGCAAATAAATAAAGTACACCCTGTTCACAGGATAATAATACACGGCGTTTAAAGTGAGGAGAAAATACACGAGCTTATTATGGTCATGTGTGCGACAACGTGTGCTCAGATTGTAGGTTCTAGTACATTCTGATCTGCTTCGGCCGTTATTTTATCAATCCCGCAACTCAAAATAGTGAAATAAAGGTGTGCTAAAAAGAACAGCCCAGATCCTGTGCACACACGGTGATATTATGACCCTTATGTAATATCTCATGGCTTCATTAAATTGTGTGCACGAGTGACACAACAGTCCGTCCCGGATACTAGGACTGTGGTGCACGGCGGCTTAGTGGATATCACGCTCACCTCACACCTCCAGGGTCGGGGGTTCGATTCCCACCGTGGGCCTGTGTGTGTGTGTGGTGTGCATGTTCTCCCCGTGCTGCGGGGGTTTCCTCCGGGTACTCCGGTTTCCTCCCCCAGTCCAAACACATGCATGGTAGGCTGATGGGCGTGTCTAAAGTGTCCGTAGTGTATGAATGGGTGTGTGAGTGTGTATATGATGGACTGGAACCCTGTCCAGGGTGTACCCCGTCTTGTACCCCATGCTCCCTGGGATAGTCTCCAGGTTCCCCGCGACCCTGAAAAGGAGTAAGTGGTAGAAGATGGATGGATGGAAGACCTTCTATTAGATTTATGTCAACGCTTGCCATCTTCTCATTCATATTATTCATTTTTTTTTTCATTTTTTAAATTCTCTTGAGGTTTTTTGTTGTTGTTTGCAACACAAAAAAAAAAAAACGCATTTCCTTTTTCAGTCCGCACTTTCTATCGCTGAAGGTTTTTCGGGCTTAAAGGCGAGTGCTTGTGTTTAAAAGCAGTCGTCTGTCAGTTGAATAATCTCTTCTCAGACACTTCTACTCAGGAAATATTTGGGAACCTCAGGAGGCGTGAATTAAAGCAGGGGATTTGAATAATCTGAATGAGGAAGGCTCCGGAAAATCCACTTAAGCAGCTGAGAAACCTGACTCTGAACAACAGGAACTTTCCTCACAAAGAAATATTTATGTAGATTGTTTTAATTATGTTGTTCACTCTGAATACAGCCCTAATAATAACTCATCACACACACACACACACACACACACACACACTTCTCACTAATTCCTGAAAAATAACTCGTCGGATCGCACTGTTTCCGAGTTCGACTGCTCCTGAGTCCTCATCTCTAACGCTCAGATTTTTAAAAACTGTTATAAAGTGTGAATAAAATAAACGAGACAGAATCGACAAAACTCACTGATCAAAAAACAATCCTAGCGGGCGGGGCTTAATATTCTAATGAGCAAGCTTGATCGACAGCGTTCTGCCTGAGACGCCACTCAAGTCACTGAACACGGTGGACTGAGGAATCAGGATTCATCCTCCATGTAGCTATGCGCGATTGGTTTAGTTCACACACTAGGTTAGCTTTCGCTAAGTCAGTTAACTTACACTCGCTAGGTTAGTCTTCATTCGCTAGATCAGCTTTGACTCGCCGCATTAGCTTTCACTCATTATGCTAGATTTGACTCGCTAAGTTAGTTTTTACTCATCAGGTCAGCGATCAGTCGAGATAAAGTTTTGCGTTCGCTTCTTTTCCCAGGAGGAGGAGTTGCGGAAGAGCGGCGAGGCCAAATATCATCACCTGAACGAAGACCTGCACGTCCTCATCGAGGTGTTTGCTCCGCCCGCTGAGGCCTACGCCCGCATGGGCCACGCCCTCGAAGAGATAAAAAAATTCCTCATTCCGGTCAGTATGTTTGTTTGTTTTTTTTTATTTGTTTATGTGTTTGTGTGTGTGTGTGTGTGTGTGTGTGTGTGTGTGTGTGTTGTCATGAACTGACATGCACCAAAATGCAGAATACTTTTCTGGTGTGTATGTGAGTAATATTCAATTATGTGTGAAAAACACATGAAAGTACAACTCAAGTAAGCACATGAGTGAATATGTGATAATCGTGTGTTAAAAAAAACCCTGTGAAAAAAAATGAATCGAAATAAACGCATATGGAGAAAAAGAATTGTGTTAAAATTTCATACGAAAACAAGGGAATCGTGTAAAAGAACCACGCATGAAAATAGATGAATCATTTAAAAGAATCACAGTGAAAATAAAATAATCATCGAAAAGAATGGCATGTGAAAGTAAGTGAATCATGTAAAAGAATCACTTGCAAAAATAAAAGAATCATGTAAAAGAATCCCATGTGACAATAAATGAATCGTATAAGAATCCCATGTGAAAATATATGAATCATGTAATAGAATCACTTGCAAAAATAAAAGAATCATTTAAAAGAATCGCATGTGACAATAAATGAATCATGTAAAAGAATCGTTTGCAAAAATAAAAGAATCATGTACAAGAATCCCATGTGACAATAAATGAATCATGTAAAAGAATCGTTTGCAAAAATAAAAGAATCATGTACAAGAATCCCATGTGACAATAAATGAATCATGTATAAGAATCACGTGAAAATATATGAACCTGGTAACAGAATCGCACGTGAACTAACAACCTACAAAGAACCGCAATTGGCTGAATGTGTAATGATAAGAGAAATGACATGAGAAATTGTAAGCGATTTAGTTTCAATCTCGTGTTGAACATGCAGGTTTCTGTCTGATTAAGTGTGTTTGGAGTAATTGGGAGTCTCGCTCAACCTCGCTGTTTGTTATTATGTTTAGCGTTAGTAATGAGACGCTCTGTTCAGGTTTCCTGAGCCCTGTACACTGACTAATTGAAGCCCTAAATTTCATTTGCAGTTTGGGTTTTGTAGCGTGTGTTTTATTCACGACTTGGGGTTGCAGTGGCTCGGTGTTTGTTTACTTCTGGGCAATTAGTCATTTTGATAAGGGAACTTATTATGTGTGTTCCAACCAGTAAGTTCTGTAAATATCCATAGCGTCTTGAGTCTCTTTATTCTGACATCATTGCTCAAGCTCTTTTTGGGTCATTATGCTGTCGGTTTTATTGTTATTGTATGAGAGTGCACAGTACAACAAAAAGCTTTTCACACAGTCGGAGCTGAAAGTGGGACATTTGAAATAAAAGCCATTTCAAGAGTAGTGAAAGAAAAAAAAAAAAGGTTTTATACCAACAAGGGGTTGGTGCTGGAGCTGGTTTCAGAAATGCTGCTGGTGTCCAATGCAGTGCTGAGAAGGTGCTGGTGTCAGAGGCCATGTGATGGTGCCAGAGATGTTGCTGGTGTCAAGAACAGTGCTAGTGTCAGTGTCAGAGAATGTGTTGGTCAGAGAAGGTGCTAGTGTCAGAGAAGGTGGAGGTGTCAAAGAAGGTGGAGGTGTCAGAGAAGGTGCTGTTGTCAGAGACAGTGCTGGTGTTAGAGACGGTTGGGGTCAGAGATGGTGCTGGTGTCAAAGATAGTGTTGGTGTCAGAGACAGTGCTGGTGTTAGAGATAGTGCTGGTGTCCAAGGCAGTGCTGGTGTCAGATGCAGTACTAAGAAAGTTTTAGTGCTGGTGTCAGAGACAATGTGGCGATGTCAGAGGCAGTGCTTGTGTCAGACACAATGGTGGTGTCAGAGAAGGCACTAGTGTCCGAGACAGTGCTGGTGTCAGAGGCAGTACTGAGAACGTGCTATTGCTGGTGTCAGACAAAGTGCTGGTGTCAGAGACAGTGGTGGTGTCAGAGAAGGAGTTGGTGTCAGATGCGATGCTAGTGTCCAAGGCAGTGCGAGTGTCAAAGGCAGTACTAAGAAAGTGCTGGTGCTGGTTTCAGAGAAGGTGCTGGTTTCAGAAAGAGTGCTGGTGTTAGAGAAGGTGCTATTGACCAAGGCAGTGCTGGTGTCAGAGGAAGTAATGAGAAAGTCCTGGTGCTGGTGTCAGAGAAGGTGCTGGTGTCAGATGCAGTGCTAGTGTCAAAGGCAGTACTGAGAAAGTACTGGTCCTGGTGTCAGAGACAATGTACATGATGATTAAAGAAGGTGTTGGCATCAGCGCTGGTGCTGGCACAACTAGGCTTATGTCAGAGTTGATGCTGGTAGATTTTAGCTAGTGCTGGTAGAGCTGCTGTTGGTGTCAGAGCTGGTGCTGGTGCAGTTGCTGATGTTGAAGCTGGTCCTGGTGTCAGAAACAATGATGGTGCTTGTGATATTACTGATACTGATGCCAGAGCCAGTGCTGATGATGGAGGTGATATTCTAGCCAGTGCTGGTGTTAAAGCTGGTTTGAATGGAAGTGCCAAAGCTGGTTATGGTGCTGGATCCGGTGCTGGTTTTGGAGTCAATACTGTGCTTGTGTGCTGGGACATTTACTTGTGCTGTTGTGAAAGTTGGTATCGTTTTGGAGGCAGTGAAAGTGCCGCTGCTTGAGTTGATCGGTGTGTGTTAGTGCTGATGTCAGGACCAGTGATGGTGCTGGTGTTAGAGCCAGTGCCAGTGTCCAAGCTGGTGCTGGTGGTGGAGCTTCTGTTAGTATCAGAACTGATGCTTGTGGTGGAGCTACTGTTAGTATCAGAACTGATGCTTGTGGTGGAGCTACTGTTAGTATCAGAGCTGATGCTGTTGTTGGAGATGGTGCTAGTGTAGGAGTCGTCAAAGCTGACTTAGCACTTTCCTCTGAGAGGAAACGTGTCTTTGCCCTTCCCAGTTGATAGCTGATGTAAATTTCCCTTCACAATGCCTTCACTCCTTCACACAAGCCTGGAGCACTTCACATCCAAAAACTTAATATAGCAATCTGGATCCAATGCATATCCAGAAGACCGGGACATAACAACTCTCACTCTTACCTGATATACTTTATAATACACCACTTTCCTGTTTCATGGACCTCATCATGGAGCTTCTCTGGTTTAGATCTTTTGACATCTCCAAGTGTTTTGGCTTGTCCTGGTCTGCTTTGTCCTCTATTGCTCTGCCTGCCTGATTATTTGACCACAGTCTGTTTTTGCCTGCCGAAAAGTAAAGCTTGCGCTTATATCCACGTGTTTCTGATCTGTGACACAGTGACACAAAATTTTTAACAGCGCACTGTATTATCTACAGTTATTTATAACACTGTATAAAGAGTGAGAGAGGAAACGAGTCAGATAAGATACCGAGAGGGAGAGAATGGAGATTATGGAGATACCCAGTCAGCGGTAAGAGTGGGAGACTAAAGATGCTGTATGAGATCCCAATACACTCTGGGCTGAATTATATAACAGACTGTGTAATAACATGGGTTTTGCATGTCGGGTTATATAATACGTATAATTCTCTAACCTGTGATTAAATAAAATTACCACGTGACATCAATCAGTTTGATCTGGAATTCTGCTCGTGCAGAGAGCTCACATAAGCTCACATATTCTTCAAAGATTATTTGAGGTAATAAGAGAGAGAGAGAGAGAGAGAGAGAGAGAGTGGAGGGGAACTTATTTACCTTCCTCTATTCATTATTCATCAAGTAACTTAAGTTGCTTTGTGGCCTTTCTCATCAGTATGTAGTTATTAATCATACACCTTTAACAATTCTCTGTGTGTGTGTGTATGTGTGTGTGTGTGTGTGCAGGATTATAATGATGAGATCAGACAAGCTCAGCTGCAGGAGTTGACGTTTCTGAACGGGGGTTCAGAGGATGCCAAGGTGCCCGCGGTGAGAGGGAAATCCAGTTCGAGGGCCCGCGGCACACCTGCTCCTCCCGGATCACACAGGTACAGTGTGTGTAGTAATGGCAGGTGTGTGGGATGGGATGAGTGAAGTGTGTGCCTCTACTTTTGTCATAGTGTGCATTTTGATACGTCATTAAAGAGACTATCTATATAAGACACCTGTGAATCTGAGATCAATTCCAAACACTTTTTTACTGAGTTTTAGGGGATAGAAGTTAGCATTGTGGAGTGCGAGGCCACACCTCCTTCAGTGTGACTGACAGGTACAGTGGCCACACCTCCTTTAGTGTGACTGACAGGTACAGAGGCCACACCTCCTTTAGTGTGACAGACAGGTACAGTGGCCACACCTCCTTCAGTGTGACAGACAGGTACAGTGGCCACACCTCCTTCAGTGTGATGAAGGCCTAGTACAGGTACAGACTGGCCACCCTCTTTCAGTATGACTGACAGGTACAGAGGCCACACCTACTTCAGTGTGACTGACAGGTACAGAGGCCACACCTCCTTCAGTGTGACAGACAGGTACAGAGGCCACACCTCCTTCAGTGTGACTGACAGGTACAGTGGCCACACCTCCTTCAGTGTGACTGACAGGTACAGAGGCCACACCTCCTTCAGTATGACTGACAGGTACAGAGGCCACACCTCCTTCAGTGTGACTGACAGGTACAGAGGCCACACCTCCTTCAGTGTGACTGACAGGTACAGAGGCCACACCTCCTTCAGTGTGACTGACACAGAATCCATGGTTTCTAGACCAGCGCCAGATGTTTGTGAATTATTTTAAAATATTTATAATACAGGAAAAGAATACAAATAAAACAAACAACTTTCCCCCTAATAATATCAGTTTATAATTACAAGTATTTAACAGGTTTATTCAGTCTATTTAGAAAAAAATATATATTTAGTATTAAGTCTCTGCACGCCACTTATGTAAGTTTCACACATTTTCCATTTATTTATTTATTTATTTATTTATTTATTTATTCGTCTCATCATATATTAATGATCACTAAAATGCAAATTAAAACCAATTCATATAAACTTGAATCACATTTTTGCTCTTCGTTAATCCAGGGCCTATATAAATATGGTGACGTTTTATTTATTTCTTTTTAAATCTTGGATATTTTCGGTGCGTAAACACCACACAGATAAATACAGAGATGCTCTTCCTGAGTGAGATTTATAATTAGATTGATTTAAGATCCGCAGTTAGCGGGAACCGTGGCTAATTTTAGAGCTCACTAAGGAGCGTCAATCGGGGTGTGTATATGTGCACACATAACAGCATGAGACAATTAATAAACACTCATGTGGCTCAGCTGAAGGTGCAATTTCACACTGAGGTCCCACACACACACACACACACACACACACACACACACAGATCAATGTGGCCACTTCATTAAAGTGAACGCTTGTGAGGGGCTACGTTTGGGTTTTTTTCGGTCAGCCGGTGGTCAGAAACTCGACCTGGAGAATTCATCGATTTCGAGTAAGAGACTGTGTGTCATCTGATCGTGTTCACACTGCTTGAGAAATGGAGTTAAATGTCTCATCTCACCTCATCGCTACTCAGAACACACGTGGAGAAAACATGTCGTGACTGGCACCCGACAGATCTTTTCTATTGAATATGTTTACAATCAGTTCATTATCTGGACTTCAGAAGAACAACATATGTATGTGAAAGTAATTGGGTTGAAATAAATTGAAAAAAAAATACATTTTAAAATGGATTTAATTTTTACTTTATTATAATTTGCAGGTGGGAGAAAAGAACGGTGAAGATGTTTTTATATGATAAAGTCTTGAACTGGAAAAAAGACGACAAAGTTCATTCAGACGTTTTTTGTTTTTATTATTAAATAAGATGGTTATGAGATAAAAAATGGAGAAGGTGGATTAACATCCAGGCCTGAAATGAAGCTGGTGTGCGTTGTGGCTGGAAAACAAAAGACCTGCTTCACTAACAAGAGTGAGCAGAAATGGAAAAGGGGAAAAAATCAATTTCAATTAAAATTTATTTATATGGCGCTTTTAACAATGGACATTGTCACAAAACAGCTTTACAGAAATGTAGATATACTGTAGATTTTAATTGATCCCAAATGAGCAAGCCAGAGGCGACAATGGTGAAGAAAAACTCCCTGAGTTTGAGTCCACATTAATCTGGAGAAATTTGAGAAGGCATTTTTGTGCTACGTTTTGGCCTTCTGTCCACACTGATACACTGTTTTTGTCCAGCAAAAGCATCTGTGTTACGCATGTAACCCTTGTCCCTCAGAAGGGAATGAGATGTTGCATGAGCTTCATGCTGTGGGAAGAGCCCTTGCATGTGACCTGTATCTGAAGTCTGTGAGAAATCATGCCTATTTATAGGCCTGCCGTGGTCAGGTGACGTGGCAGTTCGCACGTTGCAGCGATTATACAAAGGCACCTGTAAACCACATCATCAGCCTCTATTATCTGAAGAGAAGACGCGATTCACAGACATGCACCAGTATGGCAAAGCTATGTAACGTCTTCTTCCCTTCTCAGGGAACATGATTACATGCGTAACCTAGACATTCCTTTTCAAAGGGAACTCAACATTGCGTGAGCTTCACATTGTGGGAATGAGTATACCCACTCTGGCAAACTGAGGGTATGGCCTTTTCAAAGGGTCAGCATCTAAGGGTCACCGCAAGACAATTGAGCCCAGGATGGAATCTATGTCCAAACTGTAATATCGAACGAATGTGTGTGGCGTAGACCATACTGCCGCAGCACACACACCCTGTAAGGGTACCCCTTTGGATAAAGCCTTTGAGGAGGCGACCCCCCTAGTGGAATGAGCCCTTATACCAAGAGGCGTAGCGAGACCATGTGCCTCATCAGTGATATTTGATTGTCTCCACTATTCAATTGGAGATGTGCTGTTTTAACACAGCATGATCTCTACTGTCACAGCCAAAGCAAACCAAAAACTGTTCCGACTTATGCCACTGGCCGGAGTGATGGATGTAAGTGCAGAGAGCCCTTACTGAACACAGCAGGTGTATCCTCTCTTCTTCTGGTGTGAGGAACGGAGGAGGGCAGAAAACCTGTAACACCACAGGCTGGGCAGCCGATGTAGGCACCTTAGGAATCCGGCCTAGGATACAGGAAGGCTTTGGGTAATCCAGGGGTAAAGTCAAGACAGGAAGGGGGAACAGAGAGAGCGTTTGTAGATCTCCTACTCATTTGAGAGATGTCAGGGCCAGCAGAAGAGCTACCTTTGGAGTCAGAAGCTTCTCTGAAGCTGACTCTAAGGGCTCAAATGGGGTGCCTGACAGACTTTCCAGGACTACAGAAAGGTCCCAGGAAGTTATGTGTGGTCTGTAGATGGGCCTCAGCCACCTGACACCATGCACCGGTTGCCCGGAATGTAGGGGGAAACATTGGAGGCTCCATTCACAAGTGGTGGAGTACATATGGCGTAATATTCGTCCAGGCGGAAGTGCATGTCTTCACCCTCCACCCCTGCTGTGGTTCACCCTCACTCCTCCAGCACCACTGGGGCTGGATGCCATGGTACACATGGTACACACGTGGCCGAGGTCATGTCTGTACACCTGGAAAGTACATTTCACTCCAGGAAATAACAGCTCTAAAATCTCCCTCCCTTATAGAAAGTGGTACATGTTCTATAGGCCCTTTGTCCAAGAGGGATCTTACTTCCTGTGTTAATGTTGGGCTATGCGCTGTACTGACTACTGTGGTGAGCACACCTCTGAACTCGGGGGGTCAAGCTCTGAACCCTTTTCTATGGTAGACAGAACCTATGGAGACAAATTAGGAGGTGGTTTCCATGCTGCCAGATGGTCTTTTAGTGATGTTAACTTCTCCACATTCTGTGAAAGCATTAGATTTTCATTGCCCCGTGACAGCTCGCTGACCAGAGGGGACTGAGAACTTGGGACGATATCGGCTGGGGGACCAGAAGGACAACTCCTTATCTGCCTGCTTTGCATTAATGATCATTCTTAGATCAGGCATACTAGCAGGCTGCTACTGTGGCCGCCCGGTCTCTCTGGCTTTCCATGTGGGAGGCGGGCCACCACAGTCGTCTTCTGTGCCTCCCTTGCACTATGGGGATGGATCTGGCTGAATGCCGCAGTTTGCTGTCTCACCTCATGAAAACTGTAAGCGATGGCATTAACCGCACCACTGAACAGACCCGAAGGTTCAACAGGTGCGTCCTTGCAGGGAGACCTTGTCCTTATCCCCATTGCTGAGAGGTTGAGCCAAAAGTGCCTCTCTGCCGCTTTTGCTTGGTAGTGAAGTAGTGTTGCATACAGTAGGAAGTAGAGAAAGCAGTCATTCGTCAAACAGTAATGTACTTTGCGGCACACATTTATTTAATTATTATTATTTTTTTTTACATCAGGCATTTTAACAAAATATATGAGCAAGGGAAAAAAAATGTCAGTAGCTTGTGGCTTCAGAGTTAAAACTGAAGTCATTTACATTCTTTAATAAACTGCATATATTATTTTTCCATACTCTCCATGACTGAATGTGAGTCATGGCTTCAGTCCAGCTCTTTACCATGTTGAGAGTTTGATGTTGCAGATAGACAGTCATGTCTGCCTCCTACTCACCTCCTACAAAAGCAGCCTCCTCTGCCGTAACAGGAGAATTAGTTCTGATTAACTTTGATTTTTTTTTTTCCCATCATAATTTTGTTAGGCTTGCTGGCATTTCTACATATAAATAAATAGCAGAAATTTCTGTGTGCTCTTCCCAGTCTTCTGTTTTCAGTCACAAGCATTTAGCACTTCTCTATCTCGGTGTAATTAGTAAGATGGGTAGCTTTCTGCTCCCCAGTGATATGATTTTCACACATTTAATTTTTCATGAGGGTTTCATATTATATATATATATATATATACAAACTGAAGAAAAAGTATGTATTAATGAATGTAAACATGAGGTTGTTTGTGGTGTTTGCAGGAGTAGAGGAGGTGTTCCTCCCCCCCAGGCTGTGGTTCCTCGTGGGGTAGCACCCAGAGGAGCTCCACCAAGCCGTCTTCCGTCCAACAGGGGGAGAGCACAGAGAGGACGTGGAGCTCCACCCCCTGTGGGATACAGACCGCCACCCCCTGTAGTTCAGGACTCATACGGAGAATACGTGAGTAAATGATCACTTTTTATAGAGGGATCAGAAAGTGCTTATTGATAATGTTAGGAGTAAAATAGTGTGTTAGCGTTTGTATTAAATATGTCCCATCACAACGGTTTGAAAGAATCCAGCGAAGGGTGTATGAACAGGAGAGTCTTAGAGAAATATTTCAGCTTCGTACAATGTTTCTACAAACAGCCAAAGGTGGATTTGAGGAAAACAACAACAACAACATTGTGCATTTAGGTATTTGGCCTTGGCTTTAGAAAATGCTGACTCAGCGGTCTGATGAGAGTTGTTCATGAAGGGTTTCAATCACTCAGGTTGTGAAATGTGTACTATCGTCAAGTCAGGGCTACAGGAGATGTGTTATAAATCTCAAGGATGGATTCAAACCACCAATCTCCAACACAGGGCTGAGCAGTTGAAGGTTAAAGGTCTGGGATTTCTTGTTGGGATGAGGTTCCTTGGAATATTCATCCAAATGATGCATTCTGTTGTTTTTTTTTTATTCAACCTTGTGCATGAGAGTTATTCTAACACACTGTAGTCCCAACAATGTAATTAAATCTTACACAAAGTATTTAGAGAACTCTTTCGTGGACTCTATTTAAAGCAGTGTTCACTAACCCTGTTCCTGGAGATCTTCCTTCCTGAAGCTTGAACCATAATCGTGCCCACCTGACCATCTAATCATTGCCTTAAGAAGTTCTTGATCAACTAAAACAGGTGTTTTAGATTTTGGTTGGAGATGAAACCTGCAGGAAGGTAGATCTCAAGGAAGAGGCTTGATGACCACAGATTTAAAGGGATTATTCACAGGTCAACTGATAGACATGTAGGCACAAGACAGTTTGCTTTGTTTTTAATCTGAATGGAGAAAAAGTCAATTTACTCATCACCGATTCCTGTCCAGGGTGGCGCTGTGGTGTAGTCGGTAGTGTTTCTGCCACACAGCCCCAAGGTTCCTGGTTCAATCCTGAGCCTGGGTTCCCATGTCATATTACAGTTACCTCAAGTAGGATGTATTCACACCTTCCGTCCAGTGCTCCTGAGATAGCCTTCGGATCCAACACAACCCTGAATGAATGAAATCCCACCCATTAGCTAATTCACATGACAGCTATCCACCAGGACGGCTTATTCCATAGTTGAATACTAACTGGGAAGATGCTAACCGTCCAGTGAGAAGCTTTAACTTGAAGTATGGCAAGGAAAATAAGTCTTTGGGTGGTTAATGGTTCTAGACATCAGCTTGGGGGTTAGTAAGGTCTGACCACTTGGCCAATTCTGAACTTCCAAAGTGGGAAGATAGTGCCACTCAAGGGGTGCAGGCACTTAAAGATGTATTTTGACTGAGAAAAGTGGATTATGGTGATACAATACGATTGAGTTTAAGTTTAAACATACAGTATGTGACATGAAGAGATATGACCAATCAGAGTGCAGAGCAAGGCCCTTTTTGGTTCCTATCAGAAATTCATCTTTGTTCAAGATGACGGAGATTGTGACATTATATATATATATAGGGATGTGTATTAAAAAAGACGATGTTTGGATAGGTTGGCACCCCATACAGCGTGTCCCCCGTGTCATGCTCCAAGTCCACTGGGATATTCTCCAGGTTCCACCTTGGCCCCCCCCCGAGAGGATAAGTGGTACAGAAAATGGATGAATGGATGGGTGATGTTTGGAGACTGTAGGAATCCTGGCTGAGCTTGGTTAGTGCAGTAACCGCCTGTAGCTGAGTGCAACATTCAGCTAGTTAGCATTTAAAATTGTTTCTTGCCAATATTAGCTGTTTTGACCTATATGGAAAGAGCACAGGTGTGAAGACTTCACTAGTGAGGTGCTAGCATGGAAACCATGGCAACCTGCAGAAATTTCAAGTCAGTGATTTGACTGTCGATGTCGAAAACGCAAGGTGGAGGAGGTGATCCGATCCGATTCCCTGATATCTAACCGCATCTGATGGCGTAATTCAAGGGTCAGCACAGCAGCGTGCCAAGGTCACGGCGCACAAAGCCTGTACCACCTGCTCCCTCGTCAACTTGTCGCTTTGAACGTAGCCGAAAGCTTGCTGTAACCCGAAGCTCGCAAACACAAACACACTCCAGAACATCTGCTCAACGATAAATACAGCAGCATCAATGCAAATCAGGGCTCGGCTAACCTCGCCTCCACAGACGAGCGTGTAAACATGCGAGCCAACACACACGAGAGCTCGTGTTTACTTCCCCAGAGCTGTTTGTGTTTTTTATTTATTTATTTATTTATTTTATTATCAAGAGGATCATAATGGAATGCTTTTATTCCGAAGCAAGTTTTCGTTCCTACACAGATTAAATCCCTGCCGTGCCTGCATGTTCGCCTTTTTACACGCTTAATTCATGATCATGTGGCAGAATCGCGTAAAATCAGTGTCTGAGTCACGTCGTTATCAAACAAATCCCTAGAGTTAAAGAAGAACGAAGCTAGTGTTAAGAATGTCTCGCACTCTGGTTGATCAGTCATTTCATCTCCATAGACATGCACATTCACACCAAGGGGTCATTTAGAGTCGGCCATCCACTTATTCTGTACTGGAAAATCACATGTCATGGGATCATGTGGAGAAACATGTGCACTGCAAAAAATGACAGATTAGCAGGTGGAAAGACCTTGAATAGAGTCAAATGTATCTAATATTCCTTATTGTAAGATGACAACAATCCAAATACTAGATCATTCAACCTATTTCAAGCCATTTGTATTCATTTCAAGCATGGAATAGTCTTATTTCACTCATTTTAATCATTTATTTCATGAAAGCGCAATGATCTGCTAGTAGAATAAGAATAGAATAGAGTAGAATAAGCTTGAAATGAGTAATGATATCCAGAAATAGGTTTAAGATAACTAAGATCTGTGATAACATTTCTGGGTTTTTTTTTTGCATTGTGGACGTGCATTTGAAGATGTTATGGCCTGAAATCGGCATGAAAATAAATGATTCATGTATAAAGAATCATATGTGAAAATAAACGAATCGTGTTTAAAAAATGTCAGTTAAGAACAAATGATTCATGCAATGAATTTTTATCATGTTAATGAAAGTAATATGTGTAAAATAATAATAATAATAATAAGAAGAAGAAGATGAAGAAAAAGAAGAATTCCTTGGATTTATACAGTATAGCACTTTCTAGACACTCAAAGTGCTTTGGGGGGAGGGGGGTCTGGGGGGGCGTGTCCTCCTCAACCAGCACCAGTGTGTAGCATCCACCTGGATGATGTGACGGCAGCCATAGTGCACCAGAACACCCACCACACACCAGCTTTTAGTGGAGAGGATGTAGAGTGATGTAGCCAATATAGGGATGGGGATTATTAGGGGGCCTTGATAGATAAGGGCCAATGGGATTTTTAATGACCACAGAGAGTCAGGACCTCGGTTTAACATCTCATCCGAAAAATAAAATGAATTGTGTTTAGAATAAATGGATGGAACTGAAAACTTATTTAAGGTGGCAATGCTAGTGTCTGTTCTTCCGAAGATGGTGTATTTTTCTGCCGTTGTTGAATCTGTGATGCTTCAGGAATTCTGGCAGCGACATCAGACACAGACATCTATTGGCTGGTTTTAAGTGGCGTGTGGTGTGCATGTCATTTGCTATCAGTTTTCTCTAACCACAGATATTATTTCCCATTCTGAATCTCAGTCATCTGCCCTCTGTGTCTCCATATTGGCAGGAAGAATCAATCCCAGGTCTGAATTTTTCCCTCTTGCTGCTCTTTGACCTCATCCTCTTCCTCCTCTTCCTCCTCCTCTCCGACATCCTCTCCCTAGACTCCTGTTACCCATTCATTAAACCTGCAGCAACCGGAGCCTAGTCTTCCTAATCTCTTATCCGGGCCAGAATAAATTCCCCCGGAATGTGATTAAGGTGGGTGGATTTGATGGCCAGCCTGCCAGACAGACCAGATTTCATAGAGAAACTCCTGAAGAGCTCGGCGCTGATACCTGAGAGGCTCGTCGGAGGCCTGTGCTGTCTCGGGGACGACGAGAAACACTTGTCGCTTTAATTAGACCTCATAATGAGCCATTGTGCAGATCGGGAGCTTTACAGGATCAGATGAAGGATGTGAAACTACGAGAACGTTCTTTTTAACAGCCTGGATTTGTCTTGGATAAATACATCTGCCAAGATGCTGCATATTTAATTTGCGAATAATTTGACACACTTATGTTTGTACCAGCTGCCAATTGCTTTCTAGCAGAGTCAGTGAAAGTTTGCAAGATGTTGGCAAACAGGAAGTGATGACGAGGCCCGCTTCCTAGTTCCTAGATCAAACATTTTCAGCCTGGATTAGAAAGGGTCTTTTTATATTTCTGTTTTAACACTGTCAGTGAACTCAAAACATCTTCCATTTACCTTGACAAAACGTGAGTGTGCTACATCACTGCATCTTTCATGAGCATTATTAGTCTGTGATGCGGAAGTGGGCGGAGCCTCCAGAGATATACCTGCGCAAATATACACTGATTTTAAAAAAGAGTCTTTTAAACGTATATGTTTCGTATTTTCCATCTCGACCCTGACCCAGGCACCGTGTAATTCCCTCACAGTTTAGATACCTCTGTGTTACACGAACACACATGTACATTATGCTCAAACGATGCAGGTCCGGGGTCTTTTATTCAATTTAAAGCCTCTTGATACTGATCTAACACTGACCTTTCCCAATTAATGATGTCCTCTGACGTGTTTTCCTCCTTAAACTGGGCATGCTTTCATATCTGCTCCGCTTCTGACCCCTTTCGTGTCCCATACACTGCATCCTCATTCTGACACTTTTCCTTTCCCACGTTCCTTATTTGGTCAGTTTCATGGAGTTTACGCTAGCTTTCTTTCGTAAATGTTTTAATTGGTTCTTTGTTTCCCGCTAAGCTACCTACTAAGCTAGTTTAAGCTACTCGTCATCCTCCACATCACACACACACACTCTACACAACATCTTACATACAATACTCCACAAGAACCACAATTATACACAGTCTTTTTCGTATGAACTCTAGCTGTGATTACTGACCCTCTGTTCAGCCTCTCATGTAGCTTTTAGTTTGTCTCTTGTTAGCATGTAGCAACTTCTAGTGGCTAATGTAGTATCTTGTGGGCGAGGTCTGGCCAGCAATTTTTTTTTAGTACTGATGAGAAATGCTAGTCCTCAAACTGTTCATCCTCAGCCCTCTATACAACCTACACACATATTTAGTTTGAAATACATTTACATTTGAATTACGCATTTCATACTAGGCTTCGTGCTAGCTTTGTTGAGCAATTCTGAAAGCGAGCTAAGTGTGTTAGCTTGTGTTATCACTGCCACTTCCTTCTGAGCCTTATTGTTCTTCACAATGTCTCTATACACGTTTAATGAGAGGTCATGTATGACAGGATAAGGTGAAACCACAGTTATAAGTCTTTTTTGTTTATAATTTAAAAATTTTATTTTTTAAAAAAAAAACTTTTATTTAAACAAAGAATTGAATGAGAAAACTTTGGATTACTAATGACACCTGGATCCAGAATGTTCTCCACAAGCAGTCCTCTGTCCCACTGATATCCGAGTCCTCTGATACTGATGACGAGGTTCTCTGTAATTCTCCTTCATACAAAGGACAATTTGTGTGGAACTAACCTACAGGATAAAGCCATAGTGATGATCACGGTTAGAAAAGAAGGGATTTGAATATGGTATGTGTGGCATGATGGGTTAGCTGTACTCACACACACACATACACACACAGAGCAGACTGGCTTCTCCTTATTTGAGCTGCGATATGATCCTAGATCAACTTACTGACTTACAAAGAAGACAGGAGCCAGGAGTGTGTGTGTGTGTGTGTGTGTGTGTGTGTGTGTGTGTGTGTGTGTCAGTGTGTCGAAGGCCTCTCAGGGCAACTCTTATCTTCTCACAACATGTCTCCTCATCACACTCACGCATACAAATGAAACACTCACTTTAGGGACCAGATGCTTCATTTCTTTCTTCTCTCTCTCTCTCTCTCTCTCTCTCTCTCTCTCTCTCTCTGGTGTATGCTGGGAGTCTGTGGGTGAGAGTGGCGTGTAGAGTCTGGTGCGAGAGCGATTGAGCTTTTCCTAATCTTAATATTATTTCTTTGCGCGTGGGAACGCGAACGCTTGATATTAATAATAAGCAAATGGCGGTAATAATTATATTTATTGCTGAGGGGAGCTGAGCGGTGGATCCCGGCCCTCTCTCACTTCGTCACGCGGTGCGGTGTGAGGTGAGCTCAGAGGTCTCGGTGAAGCAGGTGCTACTGGTCGTATGAGAGTGTGTTGGATGTGAAAACATGGCGTCGGCATTCCCGAACGAACAAAGCTGTGGTGGTGTTTGTGAAGGAGAGGGAGCTCGTGCACCAGCCGGTCGAAGACGCAATAAGGGTAAGTGGAGAGCATTATTCCGCCAGACCACTGAGTGCAAAAGCAATAACAGTTATGGTGTCAAACATTCCCCGATTCATTCGTAATGAGGATATCGAGCCGTCTCGCTTCTGTAAAATAGTGAGAAGTGTGAGAATGGTCCCACTAAAGTGTAAAACTGAAGCACGTCACCTCTTTCAGGCGCACAGTGCTCATGTTTTTGAATTAATCTACACTAGACATTTCATTTAGAGTATGGCATGAGCGAAAATAGTACAAATGCAGGGACACTGGGCACAAAAGGTTTGTCTGCCACATAAAACACAAGACAGAGAGGAATCCATGCCTAGCGGAGTCGGGGTGGAGAGGCAGGCTAAATTGAGCCGCAGTGTGGAGCAGTCAGATAGTGCTGGAGGGCAGGACCAAACCACTGTGGGGACGAATGCACCAAACAGTAGTGAACAGACAAGGGAGGAACAGGTAGACGGTGAACGAGGAGAAGGTCAAAAAGAAAGTGAGAAACTAACAGACGGGTCAGATGTGCAGACGTCTGTAGCGAGAGGCACAGAAGTGGAAAGGACTGAGGAATACAGGCACACACAGGGAGCAGAGTGGGGAGGAAGGGTCAGACAACATGGGGATTTCAGACAGCAATGGGGAATCAGTAAGGTCTCGAGCCTAGCAGGAGGAGGGAGTGGAAGTGGAGTAACTGCAAGAAGACAACCTCTCCGACATCTCAGACATTAGTGTGCTGCAGTTGGGAGGAGATCAACAGCTCTACACCTTAACTGGAATTACAGATTTTCTGGATGAGACGTTTTGTAGATCGGTTGAGGTCAACTTGACAAGTTTATCGCATATAGATACAACAAAGAATGAGCTATGATGAACTAGATCAAAAAAAGAGATACCGGTTAAAAAAAACCACCTAGCGCAAGTGTGGTGGGAATTTCCCAGAGCCGTGGAGCCAATGTCAGTGCTCGAGTAGCAATACTTTTTTAACAAAACCAACACACGAATAACAGAGCTAGAGCAGGGTTGGGTCTTAATAGTGCAGGCGGAAATAAAGGGGACAGAGTTCATTTTAAGAAATGTTTACACCCCCAACAATGGTAGTGAGCGGGTACAACTATTCCAAGAACTAAAAAATGCAATACAACAAAGTGGTAGTAAAACTTTAGTGATATTGGGAGGGGACTGGAACTGCACTATAGATTTTACCCTAGACAGGAACGGGGAGGAACAACACCCACAGTCTGCTAAGGCACTTGAGGAGATTATCACTGCAGCAAGACTGGACAGGTTTTACGTCACCAAAACAAATAGAAAGAGATTCAATAATGCAGTCATGAGTCCTCATGACTCGGACTTTCGGATCACCATTTAATTACAATAGACCTAATGATGTCTGTCACACAAAAAAAAAGCATAGATCACTTTAACACAAAACTGCTTCAGGATGAGGGATTCTGTGGGAAATGATTTGTACGAATGACCCAAACTTGAGTAGTTTACTTGAGTTGATTGCCCTGACATGTTGGGTCAGAACTTTCCGACAGCAGACGGCACAGAGGCTACTCTATGGGGAAGGGATGCCTTTCTTCAGCGCATTGAAGATCTGACTTATGACAAACATCTGTTTGAGCTGAATTTGAGGGAAATGGACTTATCAGCAATGACAACATTCTACCAGTCTATCCTGAGAGCCTGGTCGTCTGTGCTGAACTTCAGCAGGAACTAACGAACCGTGCGCCGAGAAAAGGGTACTGTCGGGCCGCCTCATGCAGAGACTGTTGGGAGAGGTGGTCTCAGCACTACTCTTCCTTTTCAGGGAGACTCTGAGGCAGGACCAAGGGGAAAGCCAGCAGCCCCCATCACCTCTATGAATCTCCACAGCAGTAGAGGGGAATCATTGACAGGAAGGATCTCTCTTATCGTTCTAAACACCGATACTGACAACATTGGAAGATGCCTCTAAGAAAGTGCTGTACGAAACATGTATTAAGGTGGTGCATAGAGGCTCTCTGGCTGGACTGAAGGAGTCACACTGGTCAGAACTGTTGGCACTGGACTCTTCCTCACGAGGATGCTGGAGGTCCCCGTACAAACCGCCCATAGAGGAGCGCACAGCTGATCTTCAATGGTTGATAGTGCATGGAGCCGTGGCCATAAAACAGACGCGTGGCGTACATTGACCCCACTAGGGGCAGGGAGTGTCTCTTCTGTGGTAAGGAGGAAAATGTAGACCAGTTGTTTTTGCGCTGTGGAAGACTAAACAGGTTGTTCTCACTGGTTAGAGCTTGGTGTAGAGGGTTGGGAGTCACATGGGCAGAACACCTTTTACGTATATGGGCCGAAGTACATCCCAAAGCATAAAGCTGTGGTTTTACTAAACTTCATAATAGGTCAGGCCAAGCTCGCTTGAGGAGCACTGAGGAGGCAGAAAAAATGCTAAGAGCATTAGTCAAAGCTAGACTTCAAGTCGAATATGCTTTTTTTTTCAAAATGACTCGAAGGTTGCAGGAATTTGGGGAAGTATGGGCATTGGGCGAAGTTTTATGCTCTGTAGATGAAGATGTTTTAAAGGTTTAATTTTTACATAGAAGAAAAAAAGAGGGGGAAGTAAATTCAAGTTTATTTTATTACCTCTGTTTTGTTTCACACACAATTTTATCTCGTCTCTATGTTTCTCTAGTTTTGGAGGGAACTAAAGGAGAAATGACAGGAAAATTTAAAAGTCTCTCTCTCTCACTCTATTTGTCTTCCTCTCTCTCTCTTTCTTTCTGTCTCTCTCTTTGTTTGTCTCTCTCTCTCTCTCTCTCTATCTTTCTCTCTCCTTCCCTCCCACTATCTGTCTTTCTCTCTCTCTCTTTTTGTCTGTCTCCCTCTTTCTCTCTCTCTCTCTCTCTCTCTGTCTTTCTGTCTCTATCTTTCTGTCTCTCTCTTTGTCTCTCTCTCTCTCTCTATCTTTCTCTCTCCCTCCCTCCCTCTATCTGTCTTTCTCTCTCTCTCTTTCTTTCCCTCTCTCTCTCTCTCTCTCTCTCTCTCTGTCTTTCTGTCTCTCTATCTTTCTGTCTCTCCCTCCCTCCCAATATCTGTCTTTCTCTCTCTTTCAGTCTGTCTCCCTCTATCTCTCTCTGTTGCTGTCTCTATCTATCTATCTATCTATCTATCTATCTCTCTCTTTGTTTGTCTCTCTCTCTCTCTATCTTTCTCTCTCCCTCCCTCCCTCTATCTGTCTTTCTCTCTCTCTCTTTCTTTCCCCCCCCCTCTCTCTCTCTCTCTCCCTCTCTCTGTCTTTCTGTCTCTCTATCTTTCTGTCTCTCTATCTTTCTGTCTCTCCCTCCCTCCCAATATCTGTCTTTCTCTCTCTTTCAGTCTGTCTCCCTCTATCTCTCTCTGTTGCTGTCTCTATCTATCTATCTAACATCACAGTTGCCTGATGATGATTCTCTATTGATGCCATTTGGCCATTTGATTAATCAATGATCTGCACTATTTTTAGCTCCACCCACAACACCTTAGTGGTATGCTTGGTACCCTGATACACACACACACACACACACACACACACACACACACACACACACACACACACTGAACAAATACTTCCCTTTTGGCTGAAGCCACACAAATCATTTTTATTGAATTATGGCCCGTATACGCGCTCCCTCAGATGCCCTGCTAGATCTAATCAAATCCTAATAAACACTACATGTAAGCGACACGGTGCACACTGAGAGCAATCACACCCGACTGAGTGTGTAACGGAACGTCACGCTGTGCACTTCACAGAACCGCTATTTCACCTCAACGGGAGCAGTTCTAGCAATGCGAACAATGATTGGCTTGTTTTCCCTCTGACCAACACAGCACTGAATAAAGTCAGCAAGATTTATCTGCAGCATACAGCGGTGCAGCCCTCCATCATTACACATCAAACATTAGTTCACACACCTGCGTCCTGCCTTCAGTAACCGCATGTGACAGCAACTGTCAGCGAAAAGTTCGGGGTCATAAGAACAGATAAACCTAAAAAAAAATACTATTACAGCAAACTTCCCATGGAGAATTTGGGAAAGGTGGAACTCTCTTTGCTGACCTTCAGTTGGCCGGAATGATTCCTCAGACCAATCCAGTGGCACAGCCTTCTTCAGTCGCTCACTCACAACTTTCATTCCTACCTGAGATTACTTCCCTTTGACTATTTAATGGAAGAAAAACTTGAAAATGAACTGGAGCTCAATTTCAGCTCCAGAGTTTCTGCGTTACGCCTCAATAACCCTGCTGAAAAAAACAATAGAAACCATCGCATAAAGTCGAATGGTTTCCACTACGAATACCATTACAAACCATTAACTAACCATTAAAACATTTAACATTACCATTACTGTTCTTAATTGTATCCAGTAAACCCACAGAGACCATTAGAGTTTCCATTAAAACCAATACAATTCCCATTACACCCAATAAAACCATTAAAAATTCACCTCCCTCATATGGAGAGTGAATGTCTGTGTCTCAGCACAGTAGCATGTTCAGACTGTGTGTGTGAGTGTGTGTGTGTGTGTGTGTGTGTGTGTGTGTGTGTGTCTCCCTTAACATATCTTCATCTGAACATCACCTCCTCTTTCCTCTCCAGCAGTCAGAGATGGTCTCACATGGTTATTTTTATCCCGAGGTCTCTGCTCCATGTGTGGCATCCATCTGCACTGTAACTGCCTGAATAAATCATGAGAGGAAAAACTCTTTCAGAAAGAAGCACAGAGGCCACACCTCCTGTACTGATACTAAACACAGTGGCCATGCCTCTGTCACTGAAACTACATCACAGGCGACACCTCCTGCACTGAAACTACACCACACAGGCCACACCTCATTCACTGAAACTACACCACACAGGCCACACCTCCTTCACTGAATCTACATCACAGGCCACACCTCCTTTACTGAAACTACATCACACAGGCCACACCTCCTTTACTCAAACTACATCACACAGGCCACACCTCCTTTACTGAAACTACATCACACAGGCCACACCTCCTGAACTGAAACTACATCACACAGGCCACACCTCCTTTACTGAATCTACATCACAGGCCACACATCCTTCGCTGAAACTACACCACACAGGCCACACCTCCTGCACTGAAACTACACCACACAGGCCACACCTCATTCACTGAAACTACACCACACAGGCCACACCTCCTGCACTGAAACTACACCACACAGGCCACACCTCCTTCACTGAAACTACATAACAGTCCACACCTCCATCATTGGGATCTCTTTAGCCTCTGTAGCTGAATGCTGTGAATTGTTGCAGGTGTATTATAAATAATTGACTCCAGCTTCACAGACAGTTAAATAGCGTCAGTGTTTTTGCTACGTCTTAAAAGCTGAACAATGTTTCCAGCCTCATTATGTTTGGTGAATGTCCTGCCAAACCCTAAATCCCAGAGCAGGAAGTTAAAAATCGAACAGAGACAATTTAATTAAGGAACATATGGTCACATGTCCAACTTAATTACCTGGATGTAATGAGCACGCTCCCCATTTCGAGCTGTCCTGCTCACTTAGCTTCTTCAGCTAATGCCTTCACTAGGAGAGAGGTTTCCATTGTCTTGCTCTCATGCTCAGTTTGAATTTGAACCTGAACTCGAACAACACATTATAAAGTCCAGTCTGGGGACTGGGGCGGCTGTGGATCAGGTGGTAGAGCGTAGGGTTGGCGGTTCGATTCCCGGCCCGGGTGACTCCACATGCCGAAGTGTCCTTGGGCAAGACACTGAACCCGAAGTTGCTCCCGATGGCAAGTTAGCACCTTGCATGGCAGCTCTGCTACCATTGGTGTGTGAGAATGGGTGAATGAGACACAGTGTAAAGCGCTTTGGATAAAAGCGTTATATAAGTGCAGACCAGATGAGGGTATGATAATATGATGGTTCTCAGGCCCTGTTCACCAATGATGAAATGCTGGGAAGATTTTAGATGTTGTATCACTACTTACCAATAATCATAGTCATAGTTTCAAACAGAAGTCAGAGCACAGGAAGTCAAAATGCAGGCACAAGACAACAACCAGAAGAGGAAAAATAAGACTCCATAATGCAGGAGTAAACTCAGCGAGACGGGCAGGTATGAAGAGAAAATCAGGTGCACTCATTAGGGAACTGACCAATGAGAGGAAATGGGCGGAGACAGGATCACAAACCAAAACAAAAGCACATGTAACAGATGGAGCACTGAGAGGGGAAGTTGTGACATGTGAATTGCCCTAGGAGTGATTGTGTGTTTGTGTTTATATTACTGACATCCCACCCAGGGTGTATTCCCACCCCATGCCCGTTGTTCCTGGGATGGATTCCGGATCCACTGCCGCCCTGATGGGGAAAACGAGCTTAGTGGAGATCGATAAATGAACGTTTGAGAATCTAGAAGACGTTGTAGATGTTTCAAACAGGTTGATGTTTAAATGATGATATCCAATCACAGTTTACCTAGCTAGCCGTAATGGCGTCAGAACATCTCCATGGAGACGTCTAGCATGTACAAGTTTCTCATTAAACAAGGCTCTAATCCATCAACTTTTATTTTCAGTGATTTCTGAAGTCACAGTGACGACCATTATCCCAAAGGAGGCCGTATGACTCAAAAAGTTCAGGAAATGGCGTTTTAGAGTCATCTTAACTTTGACCCTCAAGGCAAATTCCTTAAAGTCACATTCTCTCCTTCAGTATGTTTTGATGTGTTGTAATTTTCCGGTGTGAGTTCAGGCGTGAGACTGCTTACTGTTCATTAAAAAAGCAACAACAAAAAAAAGCAAGACTTAGTTTTTTTTGTTTTTTTTTTTAAATGTGTCCCTGAACCCCGAGCCGTCCTCCGTGTCCTGTGTAGTGGCTGCTCTTAACAAGCTTGTCTACATGTACTCAGTTTAAATGTCACTAAAATAAAAGCCAGACACGGGCCTCTAATCAGACGTTAATGCAAACTTCAGTAATCACACCAGGATGAAGGAAAAGAGAGAGCGAGAGAGAGCGAGAGAGAGAGGGAGCGTGTGTCCTCGGTGTGTTCACGTTGTGTTGCTGCTAAATCCCTGAGTGGTTGATTTCACGCATGTTAATTGGGGATGAATGGATTTGGAGCTGAGAAAGTGTGACAGACAGTGAAGGAGGAGAACGCGGCGAGGTCGGACTCTTTAGTCCCGTTTATCCTGCTTTAGCCCGAGAGCAGCTTAGCTTTGAAGTCAGAATTCGGCTTTAGGAGAGCGGAGTCGAGAGGAGGACGTGTGAAACGCCGGGATCGATTGTTTCTCTTCCTTTCTTTTTCTGTCCGTGGCGGCAATATCATCCTGTAACTGTGTTTCATCTTTTAGTGACACAGCTCGTATTCATCAGAGTCACTTTACATTACGTTACATTTACAGTGTTTGGCGGAAGCCCTCATCCAGAGCGTCTTACATTTATCTCATTTACACAACTGAGCAGTTGAGGGTTAAGGGCCTTGTTCAAGGGCCCAACAGTGGAAGATTAGCAGTGCTGGGGCTTGACCTCCTGACCTTCTGATCATCAGCACAGTGCCTTTAACCCCTGACCCACCACTGTGTGAGAGTCACGCATTTCTGGAGTGCAGTGTAAAACGAGTGCAGATTCCACGGACTTTCCTTTCGCTCGAGTGTTAAGAGTTTACTGCGTTATCCGAGATGGTTTACCGCATCGGTCTGGACGAGTGAAGAGGATCACATGCTTCAACTCGTGCATAAAGCCAGTGACGTACAGTGTACACACATGATGGACAGCACTTTACCGCTCTCTTTCATATACATGAATAAAGAGATAAAACAATTAAAGATAATGCGTAATTACTACTACTAATGATAAATAGAGGTCAAAGTGCTTTCCACAGATAAATGGCAAATAAGAAACAGCATGAGGAAGGAAGTAGAAAAAATGGTTCAAAGTGATTATAAAGTCACCATAATATAATGAATAAATCATATTGAATATTAATTAAGTACGCACTAACTGTAGCTGAGGGAGGGGGGGAAACCCGTTAATTATCAAATTTATATAAAACATTTGAAATAAATACAAATAATAATATAAGCTAAATAAATAATCCAAAATAAAATTAAATACAGTGGTGTGAAAAAGTGTTTGCCCCCTTCCTCATTTCCTGTTCTTTGCATGTTTGTCACACTTAAGTGTTTCGGAACATCAAACCAATTTAAACAATAGTCAAGGACAACACAAGTAAACACAAAATGCAATTTGTAAATGAAGGTGTTTATTATTAAAGGTGAAAAAAAATCCAAACCATCATGGCCCTGTGTGAAAAAGTGATTGCCCCCCTTGTTAAAACATACTATAACTGTGGTTGTCCACACCTGAGTTCAATTTCTCTAGCCACACCCAGGCCTGATTATTGCCACACCTGTTCACAATCAAGGCATCACTTAAATTGGAGCTGCTTGACACAGTAAGGTCCACCAGAAGATCCTTAAAAGCTACACATCATGCCGAGACCCAAAGAAATTCAGGAACAATTGAGAAAGAAAGTAATTGAGATCTATCAGTCTGGAAAGGGTTATAAAGCCATTTCCAAAGCTTTGGGAATCGCGAACCACAGTGAGAGCCATTATCCACAAATGGCGAAGACATGGAACAGTGGTGAACCTTCCCAGGAGTGGCCGACCGCCCAAAAATTACCCCAAGAGCGCAGCGACGACTCATCCAAGAGGTCACAAAAGACCCCACAACAACGTCCAAAGAACTGCAGGCCTCACTTGCCTCAGTTAAGGTCAGCGTTCATGCCTCCACCATCAGGAAAAGACTGGGCAAAAATGGCCTGCATGGCAGAGTTCCAAGGAGAAAACCACTGCTGAGCAAAAAGAACATCAAAGCTCGTCTCAATTTCTCCACAACACATCTTGATGATCCCCAAGACTTTTGGGACAACATTCTGTGGACCGATGAGACAAAAGTGGAACTCTTTGGAAGATGTGTGTCCAAGTATATCTGGCGTAGAAGGAACACTGCATTTCATAAAAAGAACATTATACCAACAGTAAAATATGGTGGTGGTAGTGTGATGGTCTGGGGCTGTTTTGCTGCTTCAGGACCTGGAAGACTTGCCGTGATAAAAGGAACTATGAATTCTGCTGTCTACCAAGAGATCCTGAAGGAGAATGTCCGACCATCTGTTCGTGTCTCAAGCTGAAACGAACTTGGGTTCTGCAGCAGGACAATGATCCTAAACACACCAGCAAGTCCACCACCGAATGGCTGAAGAAAAACAAATGAAGACTTTGGGTGGCCTAGCCAAAGTCCTGACCTGAATCCTATTGAGATGTTGTGGTATGACCTTAAAAAGGCCGTTCATGCTCGAAAACCCTCTAATGTAACTGAATTAGGACAATTCTGCAAAGATGAGTGGGCCAAAATTCCTGGACACGCTGTAAAGAGCCTCATTGCACGTTATCGCAAACGCTTGGTTGCAGTTGTTGCTGCTAAGGGTGCCCCAACCAGTTATTAGGTTTAGGGGGCAATCACTTTTTCACACAGGGCCATGATGGTTTGGATTTTTTTTCACCTTTAATAATAAACACCTTCATTTACAAATTGCATTTTGTGTTTACTTGTGTTGTCCTTGACTATTGTTTAAATTGGTTTGATGTTCCGAAACACTTAAGTGTGACAAACATGCAAAGGAACAGGAAATGAGGAAGGGGGCAAACACTTTTTCACACCACTGTAGTCCCTTAGTGCGGCGGTCCCCAACGTTTTTTGCGCCACGGACCGGTTTAATATCAGACGATATTTTCACGGACCGGCCTTTAAGGTGTGGCGGATAAATACAACAAAATAAAATGATAGGACCGGCATAAAAACTGGGGTATTTTTTAAATCTAATAATAAACGTGAATCCAATGTGAAATCGTAACTTTATTAGCAGCGTCCTCGTAACATCGTCTCTCCCCCCTAACGCTCTCTGGTCTCTATGGTAACGTTTCGACGTATCACGTGACCGAGACAAGCGTCTTGACATGCGTCAGGAGTGAGCTGTAGAAGGATGGAACGGAGAGAATCCGCTCATTTTTCAGATCCAGATCATAAATAAAACGGAAATAATGTACGTTATTTATTCTTTCTGTGCGGCCCGGTACCAAATGACCCACGGACCGGGGGTTGGGGACCGCTGTCCTAGTGCAGCAGATTTCCTGAATTTATTATTATTTTTTCATCATTCTGTGTGAAGTGCTTCTTTACAAACAGGGAATTTCCCACAACGACGTGAATGAACATAAAAAAAACATAATCCACAATGATAAGTTGTTGTTGTTGTTTTTTTTTTTTTCCGGCTCAGCACTACTTCACCACTCGCACAGCTGCACTCTCAGAGTCACAAGCCGATATAATGGATAGCGAATGAAAACACACAGACTTGATTTGCTCGCTTATAAATTGCACTGCAGACATCGTGTAGGAATCAGATTTAGGAAATGAATTGGATTTGTCCTGCCGTAGGTCTGGTTACTGTAACGACATGGGTACCGGATTATTGGCTCAGGTCCAGAGATTTGATGTCAGTACTGGATCCGAAATAATGATAAATCAATCAATCAATCAATCAATCAATAAAATCCTGCGATCGGTGTTAGACATGAGCCGTCATAAAATGCTTTCGAGTCTTCTGTCCTGCTGTCCACTTCACTTCTCTGTTTTTTCTCTGCTAATGGAGTATTAATATTTAAAGTGGTCCAGTGGAGGAGATTAACCTCTTTACTGAGAGAGAGAGTGTGTGTGTGTGTGTGTGTGTGTGTGACATTACAGCTCTAGAGAGCTCATTTTGAGCTAAATGTCTGCCTGACATTTCTCTCAAAAGCAGTATGCACCCTCAATTATGACTAGCGCTGATATTATATTACAAATAATTTGAGAAAAAAAATAGAGCGGTTGACCTGATTCATTTTGTTCCTCGTGTGTTTCATTTTGCTGTCTCCATCCACTTGATACACTGAGTTAATGCGCTCCTGATGTGCATATTTGTTTCATCTCTCTCTCTCTCTCTCTCTCTCTCTCTCTCTCTCTCTCTCTCTCTCTGTCTCTGTAGGAATACGACGACGGATACGGAACAGCCTACGATGACCAAGGGTACGACTCATACGACAACACTTACAGTAACCAAGGTCAAAAGTAAGCATGTGTGTGTGTTTGTGTGTGTGTGTGTGTGTGTGTGAGTGCTGAAAAATAGGTGTGACTCTAGTGCTCCATTCTATACATCCATCTGATTTAAGCATTTAGGCATTTCATATAATAGCCAGTGAAAACATCTGCGAAACGATACGGTGCTTGGACCCCGGTGATCGCTGCTCGTAGTGATATTTTTAGCCTCGAGTTCTAATGCAGTGTTTTATTTACATTTAGGTTGAAGTTTAGAATTGTATCGAGTTGCCTGTGTAGTATATACTAGATCGTTGTATCTCATACACTTCCAACGTATTTATAAGCAATAAGGATCTTGCAGAAAATAAATATATTAGCATGGCTGTATTTTTTTAAGACCCTTGCTGGTTTATTATTTGATTTCCCTTTTTACCACCCTGAAAATGAGAAATATACTAATCCTAGACGATGCTGAGAAACTAGTACGTGATTTCGTAACTTCTAGGTTGGACCTCTAGAACATGATTAAGGAAACTTCAGCTTTCTCACAGTGCAGAACCTTTTGTCATTAGAACTCCAGACTTAGCAATGCTACACTTGCTGATTACTGTTTTCTGCCTTCTGCTCTGTTCGATGTATCTTGCTGATCTCATGAAGCAGTTTAGCACCACCTAAGAATTTCACTTAGCTGAGGAAAGTCTAGTCTTTAGTCCTGCGGATTGTCCACAGCTCAGCCGTCGGAAGCCATGACGCCTCAGACGACATTATGAAGTCTCTATATCTCAATCACTTTCCTTGAAATCTATCATTTGTTTCTCTTCTAATCTTTTGTATGGATATTACTTTGACATGGTTGGGCTTGGAAAACAAAGAGGGGGTGTACCCGAGGGGGTGTATTCTGTTGTATTTGAAGACACGCCCTCTCTCCTGCCTCCTCTACTGCATGTCGAACTCTGAAAATGTTATGTTTTTGATATTGCAGTGTTCTCCGGTTTCGCAGGTTAATGGATTAAAAGGCAGGCACGTGTAAAAGTAACGAGGGAACGCCTGAACACTTTCTTCCCGCCGGTGGATGATTGTTTTCATCAGCTGGTAGATTACAGTGTTGTGCCTGTAGTTGGGACTCAGCTTGATAATGGGTTTGGAGTGCTAACACGGCTAAGTGTAGGCTCTCTTTCACCACACAGCGACAGCTCGGATTTGTGTTTCTCCCGTGTCGCACTGTCTGACTGCATTTCTTCAGTGAAGTGTTTATGGGGTCGGGGAGGTGTGGAGGGGTTTTGGTGTGCTTTAATGGTGAGTTTGAGGGAAGCTTTGGACGCTCGCAGTACTTAAGATGTCAACCGTGGTGAGATGGTGGGAGAAAATGGGAAGACGAGCGAGAGATGTAGGAATGTAGAGTGCTGGTCATTTCGCTGATGGATGGCTGATGCATTTTTTTGTGGTTGTGTCAAACTGACATGACTCCAGCACTGTGGATGAAGAGCATTCCTCCTAAACACACACACACACACACACACACACACACACACACGACTGTAGAACAGATTTCTGTGCATGCTTTTGCAAGAAATATTTAGGAGACTGACTGCATGAGGGCTGACTCTGTGAGGCAGATTAAACTCTCCTGCTGATGATAGTCACCTGTAAGTTCAAAGCATGAACTTTGAGTATTTGTCTCTGTTAGATGTCTGAGAACCAGCCGACGTTGGCCTTGTGTTCGTTAGACTTTAAAGCAGGGGTGTCCGATCTTATCCGGAAAGGGCCGGTGTGGGTGCAGGTTTTCATTCCAACCAATCAGAAGCCACACCTGAGTCTATTGAAAGCCAAGAACAACTGATTAATCAGGTGGAATCAGGTGTGACTCCTGCTTGGTTGGAATGATTGGACACCCCTGCTTTAAAGACTGTGTTTAATTGGTTTTGTATATAACCAAAACAGCGCAGGCATGGACTCTACAAGACCTCTGAAAGTGTGCTGTGGTGTCTGGCAGATAGTTCTGCATGTTGTGTGGTGGGGCCTCCATGGGTCAGACTTGTTTGTCCAGAACATCCCACAGACGCTCAATCAGATTCAGATCTGGGGAATTGGAGGACGAGTCTACAACTGAACCCTTTGTCATGTTCCTCCAACCCTTCCTGAACAATGTTTGCAGTGTCTCAGGGAGCATTATCCTGTTGAAAGATGCCACTGCCGGTAGGGAATGCCATTGCCAAGGGGGTCTGCAACAATATTTGGTAGGTACGTGTCAAAGTAACATCCACATGAATGCCAGGAGCATTTGTGATCGGTATTAACCACTGCATACCAGGAACACCCCATAAGACCTGCCGTTTTGGAGATGCTCTGATGCAGACGTCTCGCCGTCACAATTTGGCCCTTGTCAAAGTCGCTCAGATCCTTACACTTGACCATTTTTCCTGCTTCCAACACGTCAACTTCGAGAACAGACTGTTTACTTGCTGCCTAATAAATATATCCCACCCACTGACAGGGTAAGAATAAGAATTTAAATAAGAATAAAAGGAAAAGGAATACGATTAGACCAGCTCTGGAGTCTGAAATGATTTCGATCAATTTTGTTTACCTATAATTTCCTTTATTTTAGGGGGCGCACGGTGGCTTAGAGATTAGCACATTCGCCTCAAACCTCCAGGGTCCGGGGTTCGATTCATGCCAGGGCCATGTGTGGGCGGAGTTAGCATGTTCTCCCCGTGCTGCAGGGGTTTCCTCCGGGTACTCCGGTTTCCTCCCCCAGTCCAAACACATGCATGGTAGGCTGATGGGCGTGTCTAAAGTGTCCGTAGTGTATGAATGGGTGTGTGAGTGTGTATGTGATTGTGCCCTGCGATGGACTGGCACCCTGTCCAGGGTGTACCCCACCTTGTGCCCGATGCTCCCTGGGATAGGCTCCAGGTTCCCCGTGACCCAGAAAAGGAGTAAGTGGTTGAAGATGGATGGATGGACAACTGTGATTAGATGTTTGATATCAAGGGGAGTTAATGAAGTCCATGAAAATAATGAATTAGAAATGCTCTCATTAGTGAAATAGATTTTTTTTTAAGGAATTGAACTTTTTTCAGTTGTTTAAACTGGGTGCCGTTTTACTTTTGCTAGAGTATAATTTACATGCTGGAACAGTACTTTTGCTTCAACAGTGCTCACTGATTTGTTCATAGATTTAAGCTTCTATTGACTTCACAGACAGTGACTAAAGAGTTTTTGTTTAGTTTTTTCTCCCTGACCAATCATATCATTATTAATGTATCAGCGTTTATTTTACATTAACAAAACATCCACTGCTGAACCGGCACGGTTTCCTATTGGTTGATGCATGGTTACTTCCCTGTGCTGTGCTTGGTGTGTGTTTTTTCCTATTGAAATCAGGGGCCAATGGTGTATTTTGATGTACATTTGAATGTAGCTTTGGATGCATTCAGTCTTTGGGGCGTAGCATACTTGAACCTTACAAAGAATGGTGGAGTCGATCTTGGCCTATGTGACATTATTTATTCTTTGGGGCAGAGTGAATAAAGTATTAGTTGTTTGGCAAACAGCCAAATCTGTTTCTCTGAGTTTCTGAAGCCATTGATCAAGGCAGCCTTTGTGAATAGATTTGCAGTCTTGAGGTAACCGAGCAAATGAATCAGGCCAAGAAAGCAGACAGAGAAATAAGAAAAGAAAGAAAGGGTAAAAACGACACAGTTGTCTCTGCATTTCTCAGAATGCGAATAAAGATCTACAGTCCCTCACAAAAGTAAGTACACCCCTCACATTTGTGTAAATATTTGATGATATCTTTTCATGTGACAACACTGAAGAAATGACACTTTGCTACAATGTAAAGTAGTGAGTGTACAGCGTGTGTAACAGTGTAAATGTGCTGTCTCCTCAAAATAACTCAACACACAGCCATTAATGTCTAAACCGCCGGCGACAAAAGTGAGTACACTTTTTTTGATAAGAGTCAATTCAACTAATCTCTCTGAAGTGACGGTTATCACCAGTGATAATTAAAACCTTATTCAAACTTGAACTTTTGAAAGCTTGGTGTGTTCAGGATTGTTCGGAATAGCAGGAGGTTCCTAATCTTTCTCAGGCTGTCTACGGTAAGGGACAAAGATGGCTAATATTTCAAACTGGCGCTTTCTGGATTCTGATTGGTAACAAACAGGTATGTGAAGGCGAGGAAATTTTCCCACCAGTTACTCGATGTGTGACATACACCCGGTAATACCGGTTTCACAACAACAACAAAACAGTACAATGACAAACTCGCTTATATTAAATATGGAACTTCTGATAGCAAGTCTTCCGCCATGATCCTGTCAGTCAGCTCGCCTCACTCTCGTTACGCGATGAGTGAAATCTGATCCGTGCTGCGACTCTGATTCATTCGGGTGCGTTCGCTTTTTAATTATAGCATCCGTCCTCTAACGGAACTAAATGATTTATATTACTAAAAAAAAAGCAAAACGACAGTTGGGGTGGTACCGCGGTGGGCGAGTGATGTAATCGGTGTGCGGCCGAACACCGTGTAACAACAGGAACACCGACTATTGCAGCAAGACTGGTAACAAGGGGTAATTTTCTATAACAGAGGTTCTGACAGTAGTTCCACCTTCAATGCAAATGACAGGTTTATTGTAATGTACTCATTTGAATATGCTATCATTATCTCCAGACATATCATTATCCCGAGCTCAATCCATCAAAATTTTCATAGCTCTGATGTATAAAAGATTCCGACTCTCTTGGTGTCTTGCTAAACCATGGTCTGTCCGATAACTGTGTGCCAGCCATTTGAATGTGCAAACGAACGGGAATGAGGAATGTCGACTCTTCTTGAGTTGTGGTTTCAGACAAATTGGCTCATACCCCTGTATGTAGTTTATATAAATATTTACTGTAAAAAAAAAACCCAATTGTCCAAGAAAAGATTTGTCCAAGCTCTACTGGCTTCTGGGGAATAATCCAAGTCAACACAATAGGACAAATTAGGCAAAAACAACAACAACAACAGTGGGAAAAAAAAAAAAAACACACACGGCTTTTCAGGGCAATGGAAATTATTCATGTTGGCTAGTGCCCTTTAAATTATTTATCAGCTTGAACTTTACTAAGATGGAAATGCACGCGTTCCTGACTTGGTATGAATGTAAGGCCGCTGAAAAGGCTGGGTCGTTACTAACTGCTCTCAATGAGGCTTGTGATTGGGGTTTAAAATGTGATGTGAAATGGTCAAACATTGAAGAGGAAAAGGTCAGTGTGGCAGGTGGGAGCAAGGTTTAGTGGGAGTCTTACAGCAGGAGTTTGGGAGAATGAGCAAAGTATTGTGGCACACCTGTTTCTTATTTGTGGCTGACTCCCAAAATCCCCCATCCAATCAGTTCCCAAAATTACTAGATGGGAAAGGTGGGGAATAATCAACGCTGTTTTGGTATATGAGTTTATACCTTTTCCTGGGGTCTCAGCCTGTCCAGCAAGACGGAGCCCAAGGAGGGTTCATGGGAAAGGCCATGGAATAGGTCAAAAGGCTCGGGATGGCAGCTCGGTAATGTCGTCGCTTTACTAATGCTTCAGCACATACACGCATAACATAACATATCATCCGTATATCATATTACACTGTTTAAATATGTACCAATTCTTATAAATAAACACACTCATGTGGACGACCTGGTGGCTAAAATTGTTGATTCTGGCGCTGAGTTTATGCAGCATGGAAGCACATCAGAGCTGTCCGTCAACAGGGCTGTCCTTATAACTCGACGACCTCCCTTGAGTGGATGATGTGATGTCTACAACAATGTCTGGGAGGTTTTCCCACCATGTTCAGTGTCTGGAAACGTTGAGCTGGCATGCACCGCTGAGCTGACTCTAAACTAGCTGAGTGGGATCGGATAGTGATGTGAAACCCACAGCTCTGAAAACACTCTTTCACAGAGCGCTTTTCAAGACACAGTGTGGCAACTTTATTTCAATAGCTGTAAAGGACACGAAAAAATGCATGAGGTATTCCGTTGGTAGCAGTCGGGGTGGGGGTGGGGGTGTTGGACCTCATGCACACCTCTTCAGTTCAAGTTATATAACAGTGTTATAAATCAAAAGAAAGTTACAAAGAAAAAGTTCCCAGTGGAGTCGTGTGTAGTTGTCTGTAATCTAATATGAAATATTTCCAAACTAGCAAAGTCTGGCTTTCTTTATCATCTATATGGTTTGCTGTTTTGTTTTCCACTACCCAGATTTGATGACCCCACAGTGGTAAGTATTGAAAGTATTAGTTCACTAGGCTATTCAACCCATAACACACACACACACACGTCCTGCTATGTGACGTGATGGCAATTAAACAGAAACAGCAATTAAACGCTTCAGTTTCTTCACAAGGCAAAAATCTCACAATTGTGACCCGTGTGTTTCTTGTCTGGAACGTTCTTCCTTTACTGGCTGTCCTGTGGCCCAGTTTTGATATTTTCCCCTAGAGTTTCCCCTCCGTCTCACACGCTGTGATATTTATAATGTGTTTCGTCTAAATTCCTCCGTTTTCCTGTTCTCTTTCTGTCGAGGCCTCTCTGCTGAGGCTGTGTTAGCACGATGAGCACCCTCTCTCTCACCTCGTTGAATTACACTCCGGCGACCATCCTGCAAATGAGAACACTAAAGAGACTTTGCACATCACTTCCCATTTCTTTCTTCTCACGTCTCCTCTCTGTCTGACCTCCTGTCTTATTTCTTTCTTTCTCTTTTCCTTGTCTATCATCATCATCATCATCTCTCTTGTCCTTCATTCACATATATTAGGGATGGAGAGGAACCGGACTCAAAAGGGAGCCCATTCTCATGTAGGTAACACCAGATTGTAAATAATTTCCATTCTATACATGTCTTCTATATAGGCAAAAGTCTGAGTCCCGAACACTAATTGGAAGGTCGTTCCATAACTGTGAGAAAGCTATACCCCCTGCTGTTGCCTTCCCTATTCTAGGTACCAACAAATAGCCTGCATGTTTTGATCGAAGTGAGCATGGACGATCATAAAAGATCAGAAGTGTGCTCAGGTACTGTGGCACGCGAGCATTTTGTGCTCTATAGGTCAGTAGTAGTAGTTTATAATCGATGCGAGATTTCACTGGGAACCAGTGCAGTGTTGATAAGACACGTATCTTCTGGTTCCAGTAAGGACTCTAGCAGTTGCATCCTGGACTAACTGAAGTTTGTTTATGCTCCTACTGGAATATCCAGACATTAAGGCATTACAGTAACACAACCTAGAGGGAACAAATGCATGAAATAGTTTTTTTGCATCATGTATTGATCATCATTTTACACAGAGGTTGCATATATAGAGAAAAAAAGCAGCGGGCCTAAAACAGAACCATGCCGAACTCTATACTTTGCCTTAGTTGGAGACGTCACCATTTACATCTACAAACTGTTAACGGTGAGACCAGTGCTGTGCTATAATGAGGCCTAGCGTGAATTCTGACTGATAGATTTCATGATTGTTCCTACGTAGGTACGAGCGTAGCTGCTGTGCTACAACCTTTTCTAAGATCTTTGAGAGAAAGGGTGTACTGATGAGTGCATATAGGTGGCGCTGATGCACTGAGCCCATGTACGTGTAGGGAAGTGAAGAATAATAAAGCAGCGCACGTGGCATACGGAGAACCAACCTCTGTGTTTGTGATCTGTGTGAGGAAGTCAAATGAAACAAACGGGAGGTTTGATATCGGCGTATAGTTGGATAATTGACAGGGGTCGCGGTCAGGTTTGTTACTCAGGGGTTTGATAACTTCTAGTTTAAAGGGTTAGGCACATACCCAGTGCTAAGGGAATAATTGATTATTTTTTTTGAAGAGGTTGAGCCGATTCTGGTAGTAACTGCTTGAAAAAAAAACATGTAGGTAAGGGATCTAGTAAACAAGGCCAGGGAGCAGACAAGCAAGACTGGTTAGAGATGATGGGGACTGCTGTCTGGGTACTGTAGTCCAGCTGGTTGCAGTGGAATTGTGGGTAAGGCCTGTTGTCTGACTGGTTGCAGTGGAATTGTGGATTGAAATGTGGTTAGAACTGTGGTTTCGGGCAGGAGCTATGGCCCAATTGGGTACAATAGTCTATGTGATGGGAATGCAGCCTGATTGTTTGCAGTCACAGCTTTTTGGTGGGAACTGAATCCTGATTGGTTACAGTGACATTGTGGGTGGGTCCCACAGTCTGATTAGTTGCAGCAGTATGTGCAGTGTAATTTGTTGTGTGTACATACTGACTGAATTTAGGCTTCCCACAACTAATTAGGATATGCAAAGTGCATGTGTTTGTGTGTGTGTGTGTGTGTGTGTGTGTGTCTTCATACGAGCTCTCCGAGACTCCTGACTGAGTCTCCACTTGGCTCGAGGAAAGAGTGGAGTTATGGGCTGAACACAGACCTTAACACACTGAGCACCTGGGGAGTCGTTCATGAGCCTCACAGACACACTCGCATATTCACCCACCTAAACCATCTGCTTAATCACACCGTTCCGACACTCTCAGGCACGAGAGATCAGCGCTGCTTCACAAACACGGCAGGAGGAGAGCAAGAGTGTGTTTGTCCAGAAAGACGGTCTCTCTCAGGTAATGTGAAGCTAGGTTAGCAGAGGTTAGCACAGAGGTTAGTGCACCAGAGCTTGTGTTTGTTTTATCAGGTCCAGGAGGAGGGCTGTGACAGATTGCTCCTCTGCAGGAGATGTCTGGCCACGACAGCGGGGACGTCAGGTGTTTGTTATAGAGAGAGACATGCAAGCTGGCATTTCAGCACGTCTCTCTGCTTCTGCTGTGAATTTATTGCTGGTATTAACATTCATTTGTGTTTCAATTTATTGTCCTTTTAGTTCTGCCACTCCACCGTCTGAGAAGTGTTGATAAGTCTGGATTCGAACCATTTCAACCTCAATGCAGAATCGAATATGAGTTCTACATCTTACATGTACCTTTTATTCCACAGTGACTCAAAAATGAAGCTGAATCCAATCCCAAAACTTAACAGTTCCTGGTGACTGTGTCTTGAGAAGATGGCACGCACTGAAGTAAATCGAGTAGGAGTCTAATATGTTGCTGCAGGAATATTCGTAGTTATAATTATTATGTAAATCACTTGTCTACACATAAAATACCTCTTGATCCAGCACATGCTTTTATTTTGCATTGTATTATATAATTATCCAACAGTTAGTTGCACACACAAATTTATCAGTTGATTAATGAATTAACATCCATCCATCCATCTTCTTTACCTCTTATCATTCCTTCAGGGTCACGGGGAACCTGGAGTCTATCCCTGGGAGCATGGGGTACAAGGCGGGGTACACCCTGGACAGGGTACCAGTCCATCGCAGGGCACAATCACATACACACTCACACACCCATTCATACACTACAGACACTTTAGACACGCCAATCAGCCTACCATGCATGTGTTTGGACTGGGGGAGGAAACCGGAGTACCCGGAGAAAACCCCCGCAGCACGGGGAGAACATGCAAACTCCGCACACACAGGGTCACGATGGGAATCAAACCCCTGACCTGCTAACCACTAAGCCACCCTGTGCCCTAATGAATTAACATATGTAGCACTTCCGGGGTTGGGGGTTCTACTCCCGCATCCGCCCTGTGTGCATAGTGTTCGCATGTTCTCCCCATGCTTCAGAGGTTTCCTCCGAGTTCTCCAGTTTCCTCCCCCAGTCCAAGACATTAGTAAGCTGAACGGCGTGTCTAAATAGTCCGTAGTGTGTGAGTGTGTGTGCGATTGTGCTTCGAGAAGGCTTGGCTTGGCTTGGGTGTCCCCCGCCTTGAGCCCAGAGTTCCCTGCGATAGGCTCCATGCTCCCCATGACCCTGTGTAGGATAAGTGGTATGGATAATAGATGCCAATATTGATGGTGTTTATGAGCATTGAGAGATCATCAGATCACGAGCTTTGACAGAATTATGTGAGACGTTTGTTGTGTTTCTGTCGAGTAACCGTGTTTCTCTTGTAATTTATTGCTGTTTTTCACACAACAAAGCGGCTCTGATTGGATTTGATCCGTCTGTGGTGTGTTCCAAGCCTTTGCACTCTTTGCTCTGCTTTTATATCCGCTTCAATGCTTCAGCTGATTCTGCGGCACTCGGTAATTGATTCGAATTGAATTGAAGTGAATCGAATGGAACAGAATCGTGTAGGTCATTCAAGGTCGTATAAATCAACTTTGCGATGGAGGATAGAAGTGGTGTTAAGGTTGAGAGAGACTCTCACTAAGTCTGGAGAGAGCTGGAGTCGGTTTTATTTAAGGATCCAGTTCAATTTCAGTATTTAATCTTCAGATATGGTTCCAGATCAAACGATCAAATGAATTCCCTATGGATTAGCTGTTACTATAGGAACAATAACATGTTAGAACTTTTCAACACCTTCTGAGCAATTGGAATGCAGAATTTAATGGCACTTATGGTATAAAGAGGACACCTTGGCATGGATGACAAAGAAAAAGAAGTTGTGTAGAAAGAACAGCGCTGCTTGTCTGTTGATCATCTCTCATCGCCCTACGCCAAACTTGTGCAGAAATTCTTACAGATGTATTATTAATGTTGTTTATATGCATTAAAAGGCCATTAGCTTCTGCTAATTGAGTTCTGACTGGAGGCAAAAAATCCCACATCTGTTCAGTTTCTTTCCTCCTGCGTTTGATGAGACGAAGACACGAAAACAACCCTCATGCTCCTCTTCTTCTACTCTCTTTGAAGTATCGATTGTAATTATCACTCATCCGGACTCTGAGACATGTATCACTGGGTTAAAAATGAATGAAAAGCAAACACTTGTTCTTTAAGTGGTGCTGTTTAATGAGCATCATGTCCAGGTGAAAGAGATGGAGATGGAGATGGAGATGTTTGCTTCAGACTGTTTTGCTGAATTGAATGTCGTTATTTTCGAGTGTTTTCTTTTGTACTGTATGCTGTACGTTTATTGTATACCAGATTTAAATTCACTTTCGAATGAAGCGTCTGATGAAATACTAGCGTCCAAGTCCAAGTCCAAGATCGAGTCAAAAGTCTTAAGGGGGTCGAGATCAACGCAGGACTGAGTAAAGATCGAGACTGAAGATCATGAAATCCTTTTCGAGGCCAAGCCTTTGCTTCTTGTCAAGCTTAGTGAAGAAAACAAACAAAACAAAACAAAACAAAAAACACCATGAAAATGATTTGAAGGAACTCCTGGTCGAGAGTAAGAAGATCTTGATCTTGACACTTGCGTGAAAGTTCCACGACATTAAACTGATAATACGTGTGACGTGTCATTGTTTAATGACATCACAAATCATTGGAGATGTGCTGTGGCATTAGAGGAATAAAACACTAGGGCGTGTTCGGTCCTCGTCCACGCCGGCGTTTCTGTTGTGTTTCAGAAGCGATCTCCGTTCACACTATGTGACCGAATACACGTGTCACATGACCGTTCGTGCACACTGGGCATGCGCGTACAAGTGTAAACAGGAAGGTGGTTGCTTGTCACCAGAAGACACAGCAAACCGTGCGTGTCCGTGTAGGGCTTACGCCGCTGGAAATGAGATTTGTTGCCGATCGCTCTAATCGTAGCTCGCCTCTTGCACGTGTAGCAGCTGCAGGATTCTAAAATATATAGTTTAATGCACAACGGCTGCGGAGAATGATGATAAAGCAAAGCGAAGCTGGCAGTTCAGTCTCCGTGTTGTTGTGTATACGATCGAGGTAGCGTATCGGTCATGTGGTAGGAGCTTGATGAATCGGGGAAGGATACGCGCCGATCCAGAAGACCCAATCAGGGAACAAATGTGGGCGGGGCCACCTGTTTACACTGAAACGCGAGCCCGGAGTCTTCAGACTAAAACGGGGTCTTCGGCGTTTCCATGAGTCTCCGTTTTCGAGGGTGGAAAATGCCGGAGTAGTTTAGATGACAGGCGTAACCATAGCAACAGTTACGTGTTTTAAACCGAAAACGCACTCGTGTAAACAGAGGCTTTAGGGATGTGCTGCTATAGGAAAACAGGTTTTTCTGGAGGACTCTTCTGCTTTGCTTCACCTCTTGAGTGGTGATTCAGAGCAGCGACACTGAAAAGAGATTTATATCAGTCTGGACAAGAGAAGAGGGAAGGACAGAGATAAAGCGAGAGAGAGGCAGACAGATAGACAGACAGACAGACAGACAGACATAGAGAGGACCAGAAGGAGAGTCAGATGAGGAGATGGAGAGAAAAGGTGAGAGGGAGAACAAAGGAGTGAAGGATATTGACAAAATGTCACGGTACAAATTAGAGGTGTCTAACACGGTTTGGAGGGCCAACTGCCTGCCAGTCAGACCCAACAGTGGTGTGTGTGTGTGTGTGTGTGTGTGTGTGTGTGTAAGAGAGGAATCGGCCTGAGAGAAAACCCTCGATTCTTTGAAACTCTCATAAAGGCCTGAGGAAAATGGTTTAAATTCCCAAGAGGCATTAATGCGTCTAACACACTGCTCCATGCCTCTGTCCAGAGCAGAGTGGATGAGGATGAGGGACATGTGTGTGTGTGTGTGTGTGTGTGTGTGTGTGTGTGAGTGGACCATGCCAGTGGTCTAAATGCTAAGATCTTCTCTCTGACCAATAACAGGCTGTCTCATTAGAGGAGCTCCTGGTAGAAAGGTGGTGTAAACAGTCTCCCTGTCTGTCTCTCTCTCTCTCTCTGTCTGTCTCTCTCTCCTGTGCCGAATGGTGTCAGACACATTTGTGAGTGTGAATCCAGCAGCAGCGGATGTGTGAAAGCACCCCCTAGAGCACCTTCGCTCTCTGAATAATTGCCTCTGCAGATTTTGTAATGCACAGAGAACAACTTATATAACTAGCGTGTAATCTGTGTGTGACCCTTTATACCTCAAATTTAACTAATCCAAAACAATACGTAACAGCGGAATAGTGAGAATAGATATTTAAATGTGTGATAAGGTGTTTTGGTGTAAATGGTAAATGGTAAATGTGCACTTATATAGCGCTTTTATCCAAAGCGTTTTATACTGAGTCTCATTCACCCATTCACACACACACACACACACCAATGGTAGCAGAGCCGCCATGCAAGGCGCTAACTTGCCATCGGGAGAAACTTGGGGTTCAGTGTCTTGCCCAAGGACACTTCGGCATGTGGAGTCACCCGGGCCGGGAATCGAACCTCCAACCCTACGATTAGTGGACAACCCACTCTACCACCTGCGCATAGCAAATAGTTTTAGATCTGCAAACGAAATGCAACATAAAACAAAGGCAACCCAAGTAAACACACAATACAGCTTTATTTATTTATTGAAGCAAAAAAAAAGAAAAAGTTATCCAACACCTATCACCCATGTGAAAAACTAACTGCCCCTTAAACTTAAAAATCTGGTTGTGCCACCTTTAGCAGAAATAACAGCAACCAAAAGCTTCCGATAACTGGAGATCAGTCTTCCACTTATTTCTAGGACTAGGACTTACTCTTACACGTTGGATTGTTGTCTTGCTGATGGACTGAAGACCGGAATTTCTGGTATAGAGCAGAATTCATGTTTCCCTCAATTATTGCAAGTTGCCCAGGCCCTGAAGCAGTAAAGCATCCCCACACCATCACACTGCCTCCACCATGCTTGACTGTAGGTATGATGTACTTTTTGTGGAGTTTGGTTTATGCCAGATGTAACGGGACTCCTGTCTTCCATACAGTTCCACTTTCAGCTCATCAAGCCACAGAACATTCTCCCAAAAGGTTTGAGGATCATCAAGGTGTGTTTTGGAAAAATTCAGATGAGCCTAAATGTTCTTCTGAGTTCTGAGTGGTTTTCACCTCACCACTCTTCCATGGAGCCATTTTCCCCCAGTGTCTTTCTGATAGAGGAGTCATGAACAGTGACCTTTATTGATGCAAGAGAGGTCTATAGTTCCTTTGATGTTGTCCTTGGTTCTTTTGTGACTTCCTAGATGAGTCATCACTGTTCTCTTGGAGGAATTTTGGAAGGATGTCAACTTCTGAGAAGGCTCACTACTGTGCCGGGTTTTTCCATTTGGAGATAACGGCTCTCACTGCGGTCATTTTGCGTCCCAGAACCTTTGAAATCGCTTTGTAACCCTTCCCAGACTGATGTATTTCAATCGCTCTTCTTCCTCATCATTTCTGGAATTTCTTTCATCTTTAGCATAGTGTGTTACTGGGTAAGACCTTTTAACCATCTTTTCACGCTGTTGAAAGTTTTATTTAAGTGTTGATTTGATTGTTCATATGATAGTCTACTCACCTACTCATTTGGAAGCAGTATAACACAATAAGTGGAAGTGCCAGAATCTATGCAGATTAGATTTTTTTTTGAGCCACTGTAATGCATTATGTCCATCGTTTGAGTTGCTTTCTTGTGCAGTCCTAGATCGGATACGTCCAATACAGGGTCCTCTCCCAATCCTATTAGAAAATTCCATCGGAATCACACGGGATGTGTTTAATGAGACGAGACTGTGGATCAGCTGCTACATGAGAATGAGAAATTAGATTTTGATTTATAAGACATTAAAGTGCGTTTATTTAAAAACTCCCCGCTCTGTTCTCTCTCTCACACACACACACACACACCCTCTCTTCACCTTCCTGTTCTGATCAGGAACAGCTGATGTTCCGCTTCTTCTTCCTTCAGCTTCAACTGTATGAGCATGTGTGTGTGTGTGTGTGTGTGTGTGTGTGTGTGTGTGTGTGTGTGCGCTGTGAAAACCAACTCCCACTGTGCAGATTCTATAGTAAGATTGTATTCTTATTGTGTCAAAAAGCATCTGTACAGAGACGGAGGATCTACAGAGTTCGCGGAAGGTTGAGGAAGTGTGTCGATGTGTTTTTCTTATTTTCTCCCACATTGCTCACCTTTGCCCTTCGTACTGCGGTGGGAGACAGGAGGAGAAAGAGAATGTGAAAAGGAACCGCAGTGGGGTTTTGAGGGGTTTTATAGGACAGGAGGGAGTGATGGAGGAGGTGCTGCTGTTGCATATTTGCAAACTGGGGTATAATGCGCTTGCATTACAGACGTGACAATTCCATTATGAGTATGAGAAATGTGCATTACAGCTGTGATTTATTGGTGTTATGGGTAGGATGTACAGTATTAGTGTTACTGCTATGATGTATTAGTCATATCAGTTTGACAAATGATTCTTTTCACTTATTTGTGTTACGCATATGATTATTTACATTACAGGTATGATGCATTTATATGATGGGTATAAAATATATACATTGTATTAATGGAGTTATTAGTGTTACAGGTATGAGGCATTAGCGTTACGGATAAGAGGCATTAGCGTAATGGGTATGACGTATTAGCGTTATGGGTATGACGTATTAGCGTTATGGGTATGATGTATTAGCGTTACGGGTATGATGTATTAGCGTTATGGGTATGATGTATTAGCGTTATGGGTATGACGTATTAGCGTTATGGGTATGACGTATTAGCGTTACGGGTATGATGTATTAGTGTTACGGGTATTATGTATTAGCGTTATGGGTATGACGTATTAGCGTTATGGGTATGATGTATTAGCGTTATGGGTATGACGTATTAGCGTTATGGGTATGACGTATTAGCGTTATGGGTATGACGTATTAGTGTTACGGGTATTATGTATTAGCGTTATGGGTATGATGTATTAGCGTTATGGGTATGATGTATTAGCGTTATGGGTATGACGTATTAGCGTTATGGGTATGACGTATTAGCGTTACGGGTATGATGTATTAGTGTTACGGGTATTATGTATTAGCGTTATGGGTATGATGTATTAGCGTTATGGGTATGATGTATTAGCGTTATGGGTATGACGTATTAGCGTTATGGGTATGACGTATTAGCGTTACGGGTATGATGTATTAGCGTTATGGGTATGATGTATTAGCGTTATGGGTATGATGTATTAGCGTTATGGGTATGACGTATTAGCGTTATGGGTATGACGTATTAGCGTTACGGGTATGATGTATTAGTGTTACGGGTATTATGTATTAGGCTTATGGGTATGATGTATTAGCGTTATGGGTATGATGTATTAGCGTTATGGGTATGACGTAACAGGTTATGGGTATGACGTATTAGCGTGTACGGGTATGATGTATTAGTGTTACGGGTATTGTGTATTAGCGTTATGGGTATGACGTATTAGCGTTATGGGTATGACGTATTAGCGTTACGGGTATGACGTATTAGTGTTACGGGTATTATGTATTAGCGTTATGCGGTATGATGTATTAGCGTTATGGGTATGATGTATTAGCGTTATGGGTATGATGTATTAGCGTTACGGGTATGATGTATTAGCGTTATGGGTATGACGTATTAGCGTTACGGGTATGATGTATTAGCGTTATGGGTATGACGTATTAGCGTTACGGGTATGATGTATTAGCGTTATGGGTATGATGTATTAGCGTTATGGGTATGACGTATTAGCGTTACGGGTATGATGTATTAGCGTTATGGGTATGACGTATTAGCGTTACGGGTATGACGTATTAGCGTTATGGGTATGACGTATTAGCGTTACGGGTATGATGTATTAGCGTTACGGGTATGATGTATTAGCGTTATGGGTATGACGTATTAGCGTTACGGGTATTATGTATTAGTGTTACGGGTATTATGTATTAGCGGCGGTATGGTACGTATTAGCGTTATGGGTATGATGTATTAGCGTTTGGGTATGACGTATTAGCGTTATGGGTATGATGTATTAGCGTTTACGGGTATGATGTATTAGCGTTATGGGTATGATGTATTAGCGTTACGGGTATGATTAGCGTTATGGGTATGATGTATTAGCCGTTATGGGTATGACGTATTAGCGTTATGGGTATGATGTATTAAGCGTTATGGGTATGATGTATTAGCGTTATGGGTATGATGTATTGTCATTATGGGTATGATGTATTAGCGTTACGGGTATGATGTATTAGCGTTATGGGTATGATGTATTAGCATTATGGGTATGACGTATTAGCGTTATGGGTATGATGTATTAGCGTTACGGGTATGATGTATTAGCGTTATGGGTATTATGTATTAGCGTTACGGGTATGACGTATTAGTGTTACGGGTATTATGTATTTGCGTTACGGGTGCGATGTATTAGCGTGCCGGTTATGATGTATTGTGTTTTACGGGTATGATGTATTAGCGTTAGCGGTGATGTATTAGCGTTACGGTTATTATGTATTAGCGTTACGGGTATGATGTATTAGCGTTACGGGTATGATGTATTAGCGTTACGGGTATGATGTATTAGCCGTTACGGGTATGACGTTTATGCGTTACGGGTATGATGTATTAGCGTTACGGGTATTATGTATTAGCGTTACGGGTATGATGTATTAGCGTTACGGGTATGATGTATTAGCGTTACGGGTATGACGTATTAGCGTTACGGGTATGATGTATTAGTGTTACGGGTATTATGTATTAGCGTTACGGGTATTATGTATTAGCGTTATGGGTATGACGTATTAGCGTTACGGGTATGATGTATTAGTGTTACGGGTATTATGTATTAGTGTTACGGGTATTATGTATTAGCGTTACGGGTATGATGTATTAGCGTTATGGGTATGACGTATTAGCGTTACGGGTATGATGTATTAGCGTTACGGGTATGATGTATTAGCGTTATGGGTATGACGTATTAGCGTTACGGGTATGATGTATTAGCGTTACGGGTATGATGTATTAGCGTTACGGGTATGATGTATTAGCGTTACGGGTATGACGTATTACGGTATGGCGCATGATGTATTAGTGTTACGGGTATTATGTATTAGCCGTTACGGGTATGATGTAATAGCGTTATGGGTATGATGTATTAGCGTTATGGGTATGACGTATTAGTGTTATGGGTATGATGTATTAGCGTTATGGGTATGACGTATTAGTGTTATGGGTATTATGTATTAGCGTTATGGGTATGATGTATTAGCGTTACGGGTATGATGTATTAGCGTTACGGGTATGATGTATTAGCGTTATGGGTATGATGTATTAGCGTTATGGGTATGACGTATTAGCGTTATGGGTATGATGTATTAGCGTTACGGGTATGATGTATTAGCGTTATGGGTATGATGTATTAGCGTTATGGGTATGATGTATTAGCGTTATGGGTATGATGTATTAGCGTTATGGGTATGATGTATTAGCGTTATGGGTATGATGTATTAGCGTTACGGGTATGATGTATTAGTGTTACGGGTATTATGTTTTAGCGTTATGGGTATGACGTATTAGCGTTATGGGTATGATGTATTAGCGTTACGGGTATGATGTATTAGCGTTATGGGTATTATGTATTAGCGTTACGGGTATGATGTATTAGCGTTATGGGTATGATGTATTAGCATTATGGGTATGACGTATTAGCGTTACGGGTTTGAGGCATCAGTGTTACAGGTGACATACAATTGTGACATTTTTGAGCTATGATTGTGACGTGTTGTGGGTCACAAGTGTGACATTATTGTGTTATGGATGAAATGTTTGAGTTTGCGGTGTGATGCGTTTGAGTTACGGGTGTCTTTCAGATTTTCTGTTCGTGGGTGTGACGGTTTAACATCACAGATGTGACCTTTTTGCATTACGGTCGCGACATGTGTCCTTCATAGACTCGCAAACAGTTATTGGGTGCACTGTAGTATCAGACAACTGAAACATGAACTCTGTTGGTCAGGACGAAGACGCTGGGGAGGAACTGAGAGGTGAGACATAAAGAAATGGTGAGAGGGAAAATGTGAGACTGGGTTGAGTTGAGAATGTGAGAAATGGATTCTCCTTTTGTTCACATGTGTATATAAATGCTAGCACTGCTTATTTAGTCCTGCTGACAGGCAGTGGAGAAGGCAGTCTGTTCGCAGCACAGCTGTTTCAAACTCAAACTGAGGAGTGGCTGAGAATAATTCAGCAAGTGAAAATTCACTGCATGTCTCTAACACACTTCTGAACACTTCAATAGGTGAGACATGTTTTTAGGGGGACCGGGTTTTCAGCAAGCATATTTTAAGTGAATTTTTAGGAGCTTTACAGAATTGATGTGCGTTCAAATTTTTAGTTTGAAGAATGAAAATCAAATGTAGTTGTGGTATATACGACACTGAGGAAATCTGGAGATACGGATGTGACGTTTTTGTAGTACAGGTCTGACAGGTTTATATTACAGATCTGACATTATGGGTTTAAGGATTTTTGCTTTACAAGAGTGACGTTTTTGTTAGATGCGTCACGTTTCTGTGGTTATACATTTTATATGTTATTTGAGGTTATACACAATATTTCTGCACTCTGATGTTTTTGGGAAATTTATGTGTGACATATTTGAGCTATGATTGTGAGGTGTTTGAGCTGTGGGTGTGACATATTGTGCATTATAAGTGTGACGTTATTGAGTTATGGATTAAACATTTGAGTTAATGGGTGTGGCGTGTTTGAGTTACGGTGGTGATGTGTTTGAGTTACGGTGGTGATGTGTTTGAGTTACGGTGGTGAAGTGTTTGAGTTACGGTGGTGATGTGTTTGAGTTACGGTGGTGATGTGTTTGAGTTACAGTGGTGATGTGTTTGAGTTACGGTGGTGATGTGTTTGAGTTACAGTGGTGAAGTGTTTGAGTTACAGTGGTGATGTGTTTGAGTTACGGTGGTGAAGTGTTTGAGTTACGGTGGTGATGTGTTTGAGTTACGGTGGTGAAGTGTTTGAGTTACAGTGGTGATGTGTTTGAGTTACGGTGGTGATGTGTTCGGAAGTTCGGGTGTGACATGTTTGAGTTACGGTGGTGATGTGTTTGATTTACGGTGGTGATGTGTTTGAGTTACGGTGGTGATGTGTTTGAGTTCGAGTGGTGATGTGTTTGAGTACGGTGGTGACGTGTTTGGGTTACGGTGGTGATGTGTTTGAGTTACAGTGGTGATGTGTTTGAGTTCCGGTGGTGATGTGTTTTGAGTTCGGGTGTGACATGTTTGAGTTACGGTGGTAGCGTGTTTAGGATCGGTGGTGACGTGTTTGAGTTACGGTGGTGAGGTGTTTGAGTTACGGGTGTGACGTGTTTGAGTTACGGTGGTGATGTGTTTGAGTTACGGTGGTGATGTGTTTGAGTTACGGTGGTGATGTGTTTGAGTTACGGTGGTGACGTGTTTGAGTTACGGTGGTGACGTGTTTGAGTTACGGTGGTGATGTGTTTGAGTTACGGTGGTGATGTGTTTGAGTTACGGTGGTGAAGTGTTTGAGTTACGGTGGTGAAGTGTTTGAGTTACGGTGGTGAAGTGTTTGAGTTACGGTGGTGAAGTGTTTGAGTTACGGTGGTGAAGTGTTTGAGTTACGGTGGTGATGTGTTTGAGTTACGGTGGTGAAGTGTTTGAGTTACGGTGGTGAAGTGTTTGAGTTACGGTGGTGAAGTGTTTGAGTTACGGTGGTGATGTGTTTGAGTTACGGTGGTGATGTGTTTGAGTTACGGTGGTGACGTGTTTGAGTTACGGTGGTGATGTGTTTGAGTTACAGTTGTGATGTGTTCGAGTTACGGGTGTAGAGATCATGAATGGGAAAATATATATGAGGTTCTTGATCTGTGTCTCAGAACAGTACAGTGTGTCTGGGTGAAATGTGATATTTGTGTGTAATGGTGATGGACCATGTGCAGCTAGACTGAAAATAGGCCCTACATTTTTTTTTCTCCAGTGTTCATTTTATTTTTGATTGCAATATTGACTTTAAGTTGGCAATCAACAGTATATACTCGGTATAATAATAATACTCTCTCTCTCTCTCTCTCTCTCTCTCTCTCTCCCCAGCTCAGAGGACTATTATGAATATGGACATGGTCTAAGCGGCGAATCCTATGACTCATACGGTATGGTGTCCATTCATGAAATGCAAACATGTCTCGGCAGACTGTAAAGGGTTAAAGACACATCGTGTACACTTGCAATACAGGCTGTAATGTAGCATACAACGACTAGGAACATAGCATTTTCAAAATGATGTTGTCTTTCTAGTGTCATTAAAATTCCTACACAGAGTACACTTTATGATCCAGTACGCGCTGAGATGTGGTGATTCATACAGTCAAATATCAGAGGTGTAAATTAGTTCACGTACATTAAACCTGCTTATCAATTGGAACAGATGAAGCATTTCAAAATTCTTATCAAGTAACCATGCACCCTCGCCTCTTTTATTTTACATTCCACTCCTCCACTGTCTCCTTTCTTTTCATTCCCGCACACACGCATCCACATCCCTTATGACATTTCCTTGGGCGTCCCAAAGATCCGAGAGCTTGACAGTTCAAAGGAGACCTGTAGATTAACCAGGCTAGCGTGCGTTCTTGTTCTCTATAAACACAAGGTCGAAGGTTTCTCTTCTTCAAAGCACTCAGCCACACCGGCAGATTGACAGCTCTCTTATTAAAGACTAGCGCTAATGGGTCTCTTCTCTGAATAGCTGGTCGGGGAGAGGACACTGCCGTGCTCCGAGAGGAACGAAGACAAGCACCAACAAAACTCTCATTCACTGACACAGACAGGCGTAAAAAGAGCTCCTCGCCACAAGGCTAATAGTTTGGCTGACCCAGCCTGGTTGCGATTTGATCTTGGCCTCCAATTAAGACTTTGAGTGAAATGTAGAGACGTAGAACCAAACATCATCAAGTTAGGGGACAAAGCTGCTCCGGATAAATTAGACATGCCAGATCAATTGCAGTACAGCAGATCCTAAACTGTGCAACGTCCGGGGAAAGTTTTATTTACAATCTAGTGCTGTAGAGAATTTACAGTCACGTCAGACGACAGTTCGGGAATATTGTAGCTTGTAGACCATTAAGGGCCCTATTCACATTCAGTGACCGCTGAGGTCAGAATACCAATGCTAATAGCTAGCACCTAGCATTCCCGTATCCAGTGTTCATTTTTTAAGTAAACTGTCAAGCTAGTCGGAATTTAACAGCAGAGAAATGAACAAATCGAAGTGAGTCATGCTGTTCAATACAAGCGAATATTTGAAGCCACTGAACAAATGTAACATGATTCTAAGCTAATTTCACACCAGGTTGTTAATAAATCCACTACTCTACCCTCCAGAAACAACATACTGTGGGATTTACATTGTTGTGGGCTGCATCTGTTACGTGTCTGCTCGAATTTCCAAGCCAGGTTTGTGTTTCTGTCTTTTCCCCCCCTCTCAGGCCAGGAAAAGTGGACAAACGGCCGCAACAAGGCTCCGTCAGCAAGGACAAACAAAGGAGTGTACAGAGAACAGCCTTATACGCGATACTGAACTCTAAAGTCAGCCACGCCTGCCCATGCATTTCCAAGTAATGGATTTTATATGGACCTCCCCCACCCCACATTCCTTTTCATTTTTTTTTTTTTTTTTTCAGAATAAAATCAACCAAAAAGACGAAAAAACAAAGCATCCCAGAGAGGAAGGGGAAGACGGGAACATGATTTCATGGGGACATTCGGTTTGACACTGGTAGATACTGGTTGTTGCATGGATGCAAGATAATTAATCCTGTGATCAACTAATTATGTGTAAAATAATCAACCAATCAGAATCCTTCTACGCCAGTATTGAAAATTTAGGGGGGTGGGTGCTAGTAGGTAGAAGGTGGTGTAAACTTCAGGTGTTAGATATTTAGATTTAGTCAGGTACATTTCTATATAGACTTTTTGATGAGTGATCAACTTCAATGTGTCCCTTGTAAATTCTACTTAAAGAAAGAAAGAAACGAACAAAATGATTGATACACATATCGTGTTACTCCGTTTGTTTGTTTTTTGTAATGCAATGTTCCTTAGCATTAAAGGGCTTATGGGAGCATTTAAACATTGTACATAGTCATTTTATCATGGCGAAGAAAGGTCACATACGTAGCTCTGTCCAATATTGTTTTGTTGTTAAATGTCTGACTCTAAGTGGTCGCACGCAGAGTTGCCAACCATCTGCAAATTTACACATAGCTACGGTGATGTACAAGATGAACATGAGCTTATGCGTAACAAGTCTTTAGACCACACCGCACAGCAATAAGAAAACGGAGGAAACCCATCAATAATGTAACGTATGCAAATCAATAAAGTCTCGGACTAGAGAAATTTGAGCCAGTGAAACTCCAGTCTTTCTTCTTAAGTAAAGGTATTAAAGACACTTGAAGTAAGGCTAACACCAGAGATTAGCATAGTTTTCTTTCTTTCTTTCTTTTAGATTTTGCATCATATAGCATAATCGACACTAAAATTAGCAAAGTAGTTCATTTTAGTAAAAGCGAACGTGATAGAAGTAGGTCAAAGCCACGCCCGATCATTTCATTCACAGAGTGCGAAGGTCCCGAAGTCGAACCCACATCGAATTACAAAGTGAACCCAAACATGTCTGGTTTAGGTCTCCGGGTGCTGATTAAAATAGTGACAACAATTGTGAAAATATCATATACTAGTACCCGCATACTACTTATAGAGGGAGCACTGAAATTATGCAGATCGGTTGGCAACGCTAATCCATTTAGACGTAATTGTAAAGGTAAGATATTGAGATTGTTTCCTTCTGAGGAATCCACGTTGCTTGCAGAAGTATTCCAGCCCCAGAAACTTTGTCGAATTTGGCACCTCATAACCCCTTTTCAGTTAAATATACTCACACAACGTTGGCATGGCCAGACGGAGGTGAGTACCACTCTTCATGGAAGATTTCAATCAGTCTGCGTATGCTCAGTAGATTTGAGGACAGAATGATGGCAAGACCTCTTCAGTGCCATTTTCTTTGTAGCATTCATGCCCCTGCAATGAAGCTTTGGCCTGTGTTGTCCTAATGATAAAAGCAATTTTTGCTTTTAACACTGAATAGTTCCTTATGGAGGGCCCCCCTGAAATCTGGTGTTGCCTCCTCTATTCTGAGCTTTATAGGAAGGACATTGTTCATCGTTGAGTTACCCATTGCCTACTGGCTTTCTCAATCCCTACTGTCCCAACAGTTAGGGTTGGGGTTAGGCACTACAGTGTTGTGAAGGCACTTGCTTTGTCTTGTATTGATGCAGTTTTGTTGTCTTGTCAATTTGATTCATCAAACTTCTGCTGCTGCTGGTGATTTTATTGGTCTTCAGTCTTCTTGATGAAGATGATAAACTGATCCAGTGAGTCTGTGAGTCACTGCTTTCGTAACACCATCTGAGTCGTTCGCTTTCTGTATAATGCTGCTAGGGTTGAAAAATGCTCCTACCATAACCCATTACACCCATTACACCAAACACACCTCATCCAGGATATCAGTTGCTCCATGCTTCATGAAGTCAATAAGATGTGATGTGGGATCTTGGAAAGTTTTAAATGGTGCAGTTGTGGCTCAGCATTTAGAGTTCTGGACTACTGATCTGAACCGAGTCCGAATCCAAACAAAGCTACCACCTTGTGTAAGGCCACCATCCCTTGCCGTGTTGCTTTGGATAAAAGCATCCGCAAAATAAATAAATATAAATGTAAACAGAGGTCTGTAGGTCCTCAGTCCTGGGGCTGTCCTGGGGCTACCTTCCTGATCACTGTCTTCCCTGTAGATCTATCCTGACATTTCTTAAATATTCCAGACTTTGATTGCCTCTGGGAACCCGGGTTTAGCCTCAAGCTAAAAAAAAAAAAAGCAGACATTCCCTTGGTAGATACTGTGATGAGTGGTTCTTTTGTTTTTTAACAACAAAACTGAAATGGAGCCTGCAATTTGTAGGCCTTCCATGATGTGACTGCAAAGGCACATTTGGGCCTGAAGGAATGTTTGTCCATCTGCGTAGGAGTATTGCAGTTTACAAGTCACTCTCTCACTTGTGCTGAATAGGATTATTCCCCATTTGTGTCCCCAAGTGTCTAGCTGTAACTACTCTTGCTACATTGAGGGACAGCATTTTGTCTTAGTGATTGATTATTGCTCCTAATACCACAGGTCTGTTGAATTATGGATTCTGATTGGTCAGAACGTGTTGATTCATTTTTTTTTTTATCTAACAGCAACTCTGTGCTACTGTGGCACGCATTTGATGGACGCAACACATACAGTACATGGCCAAAAGTATGTGCATCCCTCACCTTCACACTCATCTGTAGGCCTTAACCAAATTGTTTTCAGAGATTTGCATGCACAGAATCATATTGGATGGCTTTGTATGTTATGATTTCTTTTCACTGGAACTAAAAGGCTGTCCCAGAATGACAATGCCGCTGTGCAAAAGCGAGCGCTATCTGTGTGTTAAGGTTGGAATTAGGTGGAAGAACTCGAGTGTCCTGCTCAGAGCCGTGACCTCAACCAGAACTGGAACTGAAGTCTTCTCGCATCAACGTCAGTGCCTGACCTCAACCTTGCTAACGCTCTTGTAGCTGAATGAAATCTCGACAACTCCCTACGACCACGCTACAAAATCTAGTCGAAACCCTCCCAAAAAGAGTGGAGCCTATTATAACAGTAAAGGGGGACTAGATCTGGAATTGGATCTTCAACAAGCACATATGGGTGTGACGGTCCGGTGTCCACAAACGTTTGGAAAGACAGTGTAAACAGATTACAAAAACACGTGTAATTATTGATAGGGTGAAAACATGGTGAAATTACCCAGGTGATGCAGTGGCGAAACTGTGCTACCTTCAGTTACACCACAAACTACTTTATGGCTCCCAGTGGCCCTGTACACACACCTATGCTCTGCCTGCATAACTTCCTTGAACAGGGTCAAAAACTCTACGTACTTTTGGTTCTTAATGTTCCTTTGCAACACCCAGTACTAGCAATTATACCGTTTTTTATTCTAGAAGTAAAACCTGGCAAAATTACAATTACCCGATTTGACCTCTTTTCAACTGTTATCATTCGTAATTATGTATCACTCCATCTAGAATGAACACTTCATCCTGAAACACATTAAATATGATTAGATTTGCATGTTTGTGATGTGTTTAGTGTTTCTGTTGCTCAGTTGGGTTTAATCTGAGATGACAAAATGTCAACAGTCTCAAATATAATTGATCATGGTCAGACTCCTAACAACGAAAGAACGAGAGCGTATTTTCTCCAAGATGTCCAGCAATGTCATATTCATGAGAATTCCAGCATTCAGGTAGTGGTACAAACACTGGAATCAAAGACCCAGAATGCAATGAGGCTATAGGATACATTAGTGCTGAGTTAGGGCAGAGAAGTAGCTTGGCTAGTTAGAGATCAATGACGTAATACGATGGCGCTGACAGCAGTATTAGCACGAATGTTGAAGCTTTGGAAGCTGATCTGTTGGAGAGTGTAGAGATGAGGAGGTGAGGCACCTGGACAGACTAAAAGACTAAAGCACCGCTGCATCATTAACTTTAGGTAGTGGGCTAAATTCCACTGCACCATTATCAGCAGGTAGAATGGCATTATAGGTCAAACCTCTAAACCAAAATGAAAATAACTCTGAATTCCATTATAAAAATAATTTGAAGATCGTTCAAATGAAGAGATTTGGGGTGGATTTCTGGGAGATTTAGGGTGGATTTCTCCTATGATCATTGCATAAAATAGCATTTAATAAAAATGACCATTTGCATTCATACCCATGGGGCTAAATACTTTTGCAAGCATGTTATTAAAGAAAACAATTTAATCTTAATTTAGAATTCACAATTTAATCTTAAACCTGAGCTCCAGTAGTAGGTTCAGGTAGGATTGAATTTATTTTATAAAGTTAACATTCATTGTATTATATGAATGTTGTTTGTGTGTCCCTTGTACCTTAGAGTTTAAAGTGACTGAAATTAAATCTTAAATCCACTGCTGGTTAATTATTTTTTTCTTTTCATTTCTAGAATAATTTCTGTTTTGTAGTGTTTTTTTGTTTGTTTGTTTTGTTTTGTTTTGTTTTGTTTGTTTGTTTGTTTACTTGTTTTTGTAGCTTGTGTAAGCCCTTTAATCTATTTCTTGGTTGATGACAAAATAAAATTCTTTTTTTGAAAGAAATAATAACCGTGTCTGAGACAGCGTTTTGTTACCAAATCATCGGCAGTTTTTTTTATTTTATTTTTTTTTATTTTTAAATTAGCGAAAACGTACGCACAATAAAAATGTCATAAATAAGTTGTGAAACTATTTGTATATATTTGTCAGAAAATAAAAGAAATTTCAGTCATAGTAATGAATTTAAAAATAAACGTTTCATTGAAAATAAGTACACGTATATAATCGAATAACTGTGTATTCGTTTTAACGTAACTGTTCTGATAAAAAATCATTCTCGATTTATATTGATATTCCGTCGTCACGATATTGTCGTGTATTTGAGTCCATTTTGATTTTTTGAAAAGTAAAATATATGTGAGATAATCAAATAGCACATACACTGTGTAGATAAAACAGTTTATATAAAAATTTATATTTATGAGTAAATCATTATCTTAATTGTGTACATGACTTATAAATGTGTTGAACTTTGTGTATTTTTTATTAATTCTATTGATAAAAGTGTGTAATTAGCCGCATTGTCTTTATCTGCCGACATAAGTTCACACGTACTCTAGATACAAATGTCAACCATTATATTGAGTGTTGAAAAATATATTTATTTATTTATTTATTGGGTGGAGGGTGGTTGATGGGGGGCATTACTTTGCCATGCGTGCTCCTTTTTTTTTTTTTTTGCTTTTTCTTCCCACTTCTGGTCATGTGCCCATCTCTTACTGCACTAAAGGGTGTTCCCCCCACATGACCCTTAATTGACCCCAGCTGACCTTTGACCTCAGATCTGAGAGGATGGCAGTAGCTGTATATACAGGCCTTCGTTCGACAAGGTAAACAACCAGAGTCACCGCTTACTATATGAAATCTCACCCTTTAATATAAAGTGTCTTAAATAAGTCTATTAAAACTGAATATAAACGAATAACGATCTCTAAAAATGAAGCAAAGCTGGTAATTAGATTTGTGTTATTTTATCCAGTAAATAAGAATTAAAATAAAGTTATAATAAACAACTGTAATGCTCCATTAAACGCATCACTGTGACTAATTATATCATACAACAAAGACTAAAAACATCATAATAATGATGATTGTTCAGGGACATGTGATGTTTTGCTTTGCGCTGTTTGGATGCCTTTGATTTTAAATAGAAACGTACAGATATAGACAATACAAATGTTTCTATTTATTACAGGGGACCGAGCATGGGGGCGGAGCCATGATACAGCTCCGGAGGTGAGCTGTAATTTTTCACCCGATCAGCACCGGATTAAATAAACACACCGACGAAGTCCAAGCTCGGCTCACGACGTCAATTCAAGACGTGATTCCAGAAAAAGGGGGGAAAAAAAAGTTACTGAAGATATGAATGATGAGGTAAAAAAGAAAAAGAAGAAGATTTTTTTTGTCAATAAATAAATTGCTACCATCAATTGCACAAATTCAGCTCGTTTAAGCTAGCCATTAGCCATAGCTAGTCAACCTCTCCATGAGAAGCTCCATCGTTTGGAGCATCTCTCTTCTTAACGCCCAATAAACAAAGCTGTCCCCCAATAACTCGGTTATTAGTTCGTCGTAATTGTTTGTGAAAATTGCTCGTGTGTATTCCATTCTGGTACAGAATAAGCGCTGGTTAAAGACGTAAATGACCTGCTGCCGGCCTCAGATTGTGCATTTGATTCCATCTGAGTCCTATTCAACTCAAGTGCAGTGTTCGACTCTACGGACCGTTTCCGTAATAAAGCAGCGCAGGTCGTGCTGTTACCTTCGCTGATTATAATCAAGCAAAGTGGATTCCTTTCCAATTACAGCATATCCCAAGGTGATCTGTTCCTCGTCGTACCACGGCAATTCCCAAAGGATTACAATGTTTAACTGGTTAAAGAGCGACACACTGTACTTTTGATCCATTTCGAGTGACATGTGACGTTATGGAATGTTTATGAGACGCTAAACAGCCGTCGCGTCACCAGCCACTCTTTTCCAGCTTGTAATGTTGCCAAGAAACGGCAAAGCTGCAAGGGTCAAGGCTTCCCCTTGGCCCTGTGTAGGCTAAGCAGTACGGAAAATGGATGGATGGATGGATGGATGGATGTGGAGCATCCTCCGTAGAAGTGCCTGTGAATGAGCTGTTACTCTAGAAATTAGTGCATTAATAGAAACCTGCGATTTGTAACTGCATTACTGTGAGAAAATGAATCAACGCCCTCTGACTATGTAGAATTGAGGAGTCAACTTGGCTTGGTAACGTTTTCCAACAATAAATGTAACTATTAATGGATAAATTGTTTGTAAATTGCAGTTTTAAGAGGATTAAAATACATGTGTGGACATTGTCTTGTACAACAACCTTGGGGTGCCGACCGTAACTCTGCTTTTTCACCCACTGTTGATCATTTCTATTTCTTACATCTTGATACTGGTTTCAGAGATTCTGCTTGATCGTATCTGCTTGAAGGTATCATGTGATCGTTTGATCATGTCTGCTAACGTCATTCGGTCCAGCACACAGTTTTCTACCCCAAACCCCCCTGCGCATCAAAAGAGAGGGGCAAGCCTGGTCTTCTACCCACAATCCCCCTGAGCTCATCACCGCGAAGCTAGCAGAGCTCTTTTAGCCGGAATGCAGCTCCTTTACCCACAATTCCCCAGGGTCGCTCACTATGAGGCAAGATTATTTTACCCACAATCCCCTTGAGCCAAAACACACGCCTCTACTCACAATCCCCATGGGTCCCCACTAGCAGAGATAGTGATTAACATCTCAGGGGGAAAAAATAGCAAGTTGTTTTTAAAAGTAAGTAATAAAAGGGCTCACTGATGGACATTTAATAACCGTTTCTCTTCTTTCATTGTTCTGTTTTTGTAGTTTTCTTCTCAAGAGATGAGCACACCGCGAACACTCCTGAATCACACCCTGCTGGACACATCGTTTTTTGTTTTGTTTTTTTCTTCCAGAACCTACGCTGAAGCGTGGCACCGCCATGCCCTCTCGGAGGCCAGCACTTTGGAGACGGTGCTAATGTGGCGATGGTGCTATAAAAGCTCTGCTCTGGTTGCTGAGGGAAAATGGGACTTTATGTTCCTCTGTGGAAACATGTCTTTTTTTCACAGCTAGAACAGAGGAAATGAGTCTCTCATGCATTCCGCTGAAAGAGAACTCGCTTCTGAAAAGCATCTGATGATTGTAATGTACCATATGTCCTCATCCACACACACACACACACACTGAGAATGAATCATTGTCTAAGAAAAAACGTGTGTGTGTGTGTGTGTGTGTGTGTGTGTGGGTGTGGGTGTGTGTGGGTGTGTGCGTGCGCGCACTACAGTATTTTACTCTCTCTGTCCTGAGCTCAATGTCCCCACAATGACAAGACAACATCACCATTAAAACTTTGGCATTGTCGAGACATTTTGCTCGTCCCCTGTGAGGAAAAATACTCCATTAGAAGAAACATGTCTTTCATGGGAAACTAGTGAGACAGGCTCTGAAAGAGAGACCACATAGAGTGAGATGGGCTGTGAGAGAGATCACAGAGAGTGAGACAGGCCCGGAGTGAAATCACAGAGACGGAGACGGGTTCTGAGATAGATCACTTATAGTGAGACAGGCTCTGAGAGAGATAAAAGAGAGAGAGACAGACTCTGAGAAAGATCACAGAGGGTTAGACGGGCTCTGAGAAAGATCACAGAGAGTGAGACAGGCTATGAGTGATCACAGAGGGTGAGACAGTCTCTGAGAGAGTGCAGAGAGTGAGAAAGTCTCTGAGAGATTAGAGAGAGTGAGACAGGCTCTGAGAGATCACAGAGAATGAGACAGGCTCTGAGAAATCGCAGAGAGTGAGACGGGCTCTCAGAGATCACAGAGAGTGAGACAGTCTCTGAGAGATTGCAGAGAGTGAGACAGTCTCTCAGAGATCACAGAGAGTGACTCAGTCTCTCAGAGATCGCAGAGAGTGAGACAGTCTCTCAGAGATTACAGAGAGTGAGACAGTCTCTCAGAGATCGCAGAGAGTGAGACAGTCTCTCAGAGATCACAGAGAGGGAGACAGTCTCTCCGAGATCACAGAGAGTGAGACAGTCTCTGAGAGATTAGAGAGAGTGAGACAGTCTCTCAGAGATCACAGAGAGTGAGACAGTCTCTCGGAGATCACAGAGAGTGAGTCAGTCTCTCAGAGATCACAGAGAGTGAGACAATCTCTCAGAGATTACAGAGAGTGAGACAGTCTCTGAGAGATTAGAGAGAGTGAGACAGTCTCTCAGAGATCACAGAGAGTGAGACAGTCTCTCAGAGATCACAGAGAGTGAGTCAGTCTCTCAGAGATCACAGAGAGTGAGACAATCTCTCAGAGATTACAGAGAGTGAGACAGTCTCTCAGAGATCGCAGAGAGTGAGACAGTCTCTCAGAGATCACAGAGAGTGAGACAGTCTCTCAGAGATCGCAGAGAGTGAGACAGTCTCTCCGAGATCGCAGAGAGTGAGACAGTCTCTGAGAGATTAGAGAGAGTGAGACAGTCTCTCAGAGATCACAGAGAGTGAGACAGTCTCTCAGAGATCGCAGAGAGTGAGACAATCTCTCAGAGATTAGAGAGAGTGAGACAGTCTCTCAGAGATCACAGAGAGGGAGACAGTCTCTCCGAGATCACAGAGAGTGAGACAGTCTCTGAGAGATTAGAGAGAGTGAGACAGTCTCTCAGAGATCACAGAGAGTGAGACAGTCTCTCGGAGATCACAGAGAGTGAGTCAGTCTCTCAGAGATCACAGAGAGTGAGACAATCTCTCAGAGATTACAGAGAGTGAGACAGTCTCTGAGAGATTAGAGAGAGTGAGACAGTCTCTCAGAGATCACAGAGAGTGAGACAGTCTCTCAGAGATCACAGAGAATGAGACAGGCTCTGAGAAATGCGGAGAGAGTGAGGCAGGGGCTCTCAGAGATCACAGAGAGTGAGACAGTCTCTGAGAGATTGCAGAGAGTGAGACAGTCTCTCAGAGATCACAGAGAGTGACTCAGTCTCAGAGATACAGAGAGTGACAGTCTCTCAGAGATTACAGAGGTGGTACTCTCAGAGATGGAGAGGTGAGACAGTCTCTCAGAGATCACACAGAGGGAGACAGTCTCTCCGAGATCACAGAGAGTAGACAGTCTCTGAGAGATTAAAAAAATGAGACAGTCTCTCAGAGATCACAGAGAGTGAGACAGTCTCTCGGAGATCACAGAGAGTGAGTCAGTCTCTCAGAGATCACAGAGAGTGAGACAATCTCTCAGAGATTACAGAGAGTGAGACAGTCTCTGAGAGATTAGAGAGAGTGAGACAGTCTCTCAGAGATCACAGAGAGTGAGACAGTCTCTCAGAGATCACAGAGAGTGAGTCAGTCTCTCAGAGATCACAGAGAGTGAGACAATCTCTCAGAGATTACAGAGAGTGAGACAGTCTCTCAGAGATCGCAGAGAGTGAGACAGTCTCTCAGAGATCACAGAGAGTGAGACAGTCTCTCAGAGATCGCAGAGAGTGAGACAGTCTCTCCGAGATCGCAGAGAGTGAGACAGTCTCTGAGAGATTAGAGAGTGAGACAGTCTCTCAGAGATCACAGAGAGTGAGACAGTCTCAGAGATCGCAGAGAGTGAGACAATCTCTGAGAGATTAGGGGAAGTGAGACAGTCTCTCAGAGATCACAGAGAGGGAGACAGTCTCCGAGATCACAGAGAGTGAGACAGTCTCTGAGAGATTAGAGAGAGTGAGACAACAGTCTCTCAGAGATCACAGAGAGTGAGACAGTCTCGGAGATCACAGAGAGTGAGTCAGTCTCGAGAGATCACAGAGAGTGAGACAATCTCTAGAGATTACAGAGAGTGAGACAGTCTCTGAGGAGATTAAGAGAGTGAGACAGTCTCTCAGAGATCACAGAGAGTGAGACAGTCTCTCAGAGATCACAGAGAGTGAGTCAGTCTCTCAGAGATCACAGAGAGTGAGACAATCTCCAGAGATTACAGAGAGTGAGACAGTCTCTCAGAGATACGCAGAGAGTGAGACGGTCTCTCAGAGATCACAGAGAGTGAGACAGTCTCTCAGAGATCGCAGAGAGTGAGACAGTCTCCCAGAGATCGCAGAGAGTGAGACAGTCTCTGAGAGATTAGAGAGAGTGAGACAGTCTCTCAGAGATCACAGAGAGTGAGACAGTCTCTCAGAGATCGCAGAGAGTGAGACAATCTCTCAGAGATTAGAGAGAGTGAGACAGTCTCTCAGAGATCACAGAGAGTGAGACAGTCTCTCAGAGATCGCAGAGAGTGAGACAATCTCTCAGAGATTACAGAGAGTGAGACAGTCTCTCAGAGATCGCAGAGAGTGAGACAATCTCTCAGAGATCGCAGAGAGTGAGACAGTCTCTCAGAGATCCAGAATAGTGAGACAGTCAGAGATCACAGAGAGTGAGACAGTCTCTCAGAGATCACATAGAGTGAGACAGTCAGAGATCACAGAGAGTGAGTCAGTCTCTCAGAGATCGCAGAGAGTGAGACAGTCTCTCAGAGATTACAGAGAGTGAGACAGTCTCTCAGAGATCGCAGAGAGTGAGACACTCAGAGATCACAGAGAGTGAGACAGTCTCTGAGAGATCACAGAGAGTGAGACAGTCTCTCAGAGATCGCAGAGAGTGAGACAGTCAGAGATCACAGAGAGTGAGACAGTCTCTCAGAGATCACAGAGAGTGAGACAGTCTCTCAGAGATCACAGAGAGTGAGACAGTCTCTCAGAGATCACAGAGAGTGAGACAGTCTCTCAGAGATTACAGAGAGTGAGACAGTCAGAGATCACAGAGAGTGAGTCAGTCTCTCAGAGATCGCAGAGAGTGAGACAGTCTCTCAGAGATTACAGAGAGTGAGACAGTCTCTCAGAGATCACAGAGAGTGAGACAGTCTCTCAGAGATCGCAGAGAGTGAGACAATCTCTCAGAGATTACAGAGAGTGAGACAGTCTCTCAGAGATCGCAGAGAGTGAGACAGTCTCTCAGAGATCACAGAGAGTGAGACAATCTCTCAGAGATCGCAGAGAGTGAGACAGTCTCTCAGAGATCGCAGAGAGTGAGACAGTCTCTCAGAGATTACAGAGAGTGAGACAGTCTCTCAGAGATCGCAGAGAGTGAGACAGTCAGAGATCACAGAGAGTGAGTCAGTCTCTCAGAGATCGCAGAGAGTGAGACAGTCTCTCAGAGATTACAGAGAGTGAGACAGTCTCTCAGAGATCGCAGAGAGTGAGACACTCAGAGATCACAGAGAGTGAGACAGTCTCTGAGAGATCACAGAGAGTGAGACAGTCAGAGATCACAGAGAGTGAGACAGTCTCTGAGAGATCACAGAGAGTGAGACAGTCAGAGATTACAGAGAGTGAGACAGTCTCTCAGAGATCACAGAGAGTGAGACAGTCTCTCAGAGATCGCGGAGAGTGAGACAGTCAGAGATCACAGAGAGTGAGACAGTCTCTCAGAGATCACAGAGAGTGAGACAGTCAGAGATCACAGAGAGTGAGACAGTCTCTCAGAGATCACAGAGAGTGAGACAGTCTCTCAGAGATGGGAGTAAAGACAGTCTCAGAGATCACAGAGAGTGAGACAGTCTCTCAGAGATCGCAGAGAGTGAGACATCTCCGAGATGCAGAGGGGTGAGACAGTCTCTGAGAGATTAGAGAGAGTGAGACAGTCTCTCAGAGATCACAGAGAGTAGGACAGTCTCTAGAGATCGCAGAGGTGAGACAATCTCAGAGATTACAGAGAGTGAGACAGTCTCTCAGAGAATGCAGAGAGTGAGACAGTCTCTCAGAGATCACAGAGAGTGAGACAATCTCTCAGAGATCGCAGAGAGTGAGACAGTCTCAGAGATCGCAGAGAGTGAGACAGTCAGAGATCACAGAGAGTGAGTCAGTCTCTCAGAGATCGCAGAGAGTGAGACAGTCTCTCAGAGATTACAGAGAGTGAGACAGTCTCTCAGAGATCGCAGAGAGTGAGACAGTCAGAGATCACAGAGAGTGAGACAGTCTCTGAGAGATCACAGAGAGTGCAGACGTCCAGAGATCACAGAGAGTTGGGACAGTCTCTGAGAGATCACAGAGTGTAAGACAGTCAGAGATCACAGAGAGTGAGACAGTCTCTCAGAGATCACAGAGAGTGAGACAGTCTCTCAGAGATCGCGGAGAGTGAGACAGTCAGAGATCACAGAGAGTGAGACAGTCTCTCAGAGATCACAGAGAGTGAGACAGTCAGAGATCACAGAGAGTGAGACAGTCTCTCAGAGATTGCAGAGGAGATCTAATTCACACGCATGGTTAAATAATAACACTGTCTCAGACCGACACACGTCTGCTCTCAGCTTCACGTCTGCACGTCTTTTATCTCTGACTGAAAATAAAACGATCCAACAGCATGTTTTACCGCTTTCTTTTCTTTAACTCCGAACGGAAGTCACATGGCCTTCATGTGGAAATCATCACATGACCTTTTCATTCATTGCTTCACTCTTCACGTGGTTCTTTAATACGATTCACTCATTTTCATGTGATTCGTTTACTTTCACACACACTTATTACACACGATTCATGCATTTTCTCTTGTGAGTTTTACATTCATTTATTTTCACTTATAGGACCTGTGGTTTTGTTTATCCCGTTTTATTCACATGTTGTCAGATGTGTTTATGTGAGTGTGGCTACAGTATATGTTTCAGACACTAAACCCCAACCCCTTCGTCTCTTACCCTTTCAATTATTTTATCAATTATTGTTATTGGTAGTAGTAGTGTAGTAGCGTGTACTAGAATTGGTAATGGTTGTGATAATTGATGTTTAGTAGTAGTACCAAACGTAGTGTTGGTGAGTTGTATTGGTGGTGCAGTAATTAGTTGGTATTTGGTGGTAGATAGGGTGGGTATGGTGTGGTTGGTGTGTATGGTGGTGGTGGGTGGTGTGGTGTGGTGGTGGTGGTGGGGTGGGGGGGGGGGAGTGGGTGTGGGTGCTGGTGAGGTTGGTGGTGGGGGTGGAGGTGGTGGTACATGGTGGTTGGGGTGGGTGGTAGGTGGTAGTGGTTGGTAGTGGAGTGATGGAGGGGGTGGGGTGTGTGTGTGGGGGTGGTGGGTGGGGTTTGGTGTGTTGTGTTGTAGGTGGTATGGGGATGGTGGCGTTGTGGTGTAGGTGTTATTTGTGGTGGTTTGTTGTTTGTGTTGTGGTGGTGGTGTGGTGTGGCTGTGGTGTGTGTGGTGTGTGTGTGTGTGGTGGTGGGTGAGTGGTGGTGGTGGTTGGTGTTGGTGTGTGTGGTGGGTTGGTGTGTGTGTGTTTGTGTGTGGTGGTGTGTGGGTGTGGTGTTGTGTTGTGTTGTGGTGGGGGTGTGGGAGGGGTTGTGCTGGGTGGGGTGGTGTGTGGGGTGTGTTGTGTGTTGTTGGTGGTGGTGGTGTGTGAATTGGGGTGTGTGGTGTTGGTGGTGTGTGTGTGTTGGTGTGTGTGGTGGTTGGTGGTGTGTGTTGTGGTAGTGGTATGGTAAGTGGGGTGTAGTTGAGGTGTGGTGGTGGGTGGTGTGGGTGGTGGTGGTGAGGTGTGGTGTTGGTGTGTTGGTGTGGGTGGGTGTTGTGTGTGGGTGTGGTGGTGGGGTGGGGTGTTGGTGTGGGGGGGGGGGGTATTGTGTGTATGGTGGGTGTGGTGGTGGGTGGTGTGTGGGTGGGGGGTGGTGGTTGGGGGGGTGTTTGTGTGTTGTTGTTGGGTGGGTGGGGGGTGTGGGTTTGTGTGGGGTTGGGGGGTGGGGGGTGGTTGGTGGTTGTGGTGGTGTTGTGGGTGGGTGTGGTGGTGTATGTGTTTGGTGGTGGTTGTTGTGTGTGTTGTGTGGGTGGGGGGTGTGGGGTGTGTGTGGTGGTGTGGGTGGGGTTGGGTGGGGGGGGGGGTGTGTGGGTGTTGTGTAGTGGTGTTGTGGGGGTGTGTGTGTGTGGTTGTGTGTGTGTGTGGGGGGGGGGTGTGTTTGTTTGTGGTGGTGTGTTGTGTGGTGGTGGGGAGGGGGGGGGATTTGGGGATGTTGTTGTGGTGTGGTTTGTGGTGGTTTGGGTTTTTGTTGGTGAGGTGTGTGGGGGGGGTTGTGGAGGTGGATTGGTTTGGGGGGGGGTGTGTGTGATTTGTTTGGTGTGTTGTGTTTTTGTTGGTTGTGTGTGTGGATTGTGGTTTGGTGGTTGTGGTGTGTTTGGTGGTGGGGGTGGGTGTGGTGGTGTTGGGGTGGGTGGTGTGTGTTGTGGTGTTGGTGTGTGGTGGGGGTGGTGTGGGTGTGTTAATGTTATTTTTTGTTGTGTTGGTGTTTTGGTTTTGTTTTGGTTGATTGATGTTGTTTTTGTTGTTGGGGGGTGTGTTAGTTTTGTGTTGTTGTTGTTGTGTGTTGTGTGGTTTGTTTGTTTGTTTTTTTTTTTGGTGGTGGTGGTTGGTTTGTGTTGTGTAGTGTTTGTGGTGGTGGGTGGTGTGATGTTGGTGGGGTGTTGTTTGGTTGTGTGGTTGTGTGTTTGTTTGTGTGTGTGTGTTTTGTGTTGTGGTGTGTGGTGTGTTGTGTTTGTTTGTGGTGGGTGGTGGATGTTGTGTGGTGTTTTGTTGTGTGTGTGTGGGTGTGGGGGTGGGTGGGTTGTTGTGTGTGGGTGTTGAGGTGTGGTGGGGTGGGGGGGGGGGGGGGGTTGGGAAGGGAGGGAGGGAGGGGGGGTGGGAGGGGGGGGGGGGGGGGGTGGGGGGGGGGGGGGGTGGGGGGTGGGGGGGGGGGGGGGGGGGGGGGGGGGGGGGGGGGGGGGGAGTGTGGGTGAGGGGGGGGTAGTGAGGGTTGTTGGAGGGGGAGGGGGGGGGGGGGGTAGGGGGTTGGTAGAGGAGGTGGTAGAGGTGTTTTTTTAGAGAAGAGATAGGGGATAGAAGAGAGGGTAGTAGAGATAGAGAGGAGGGAGGGAGAAAGGGAAAAAGAAGAAAGTATGTTAAAAGTATAATGGTAGTGTTATAGAGTAGTGAGTAAGTAGTAGTAGTAAGTGGAGAGAAAGTAGAGTGGTGGTGAGTTGTATAGTAGTGGAGTAATTTATAAGAGAAGTAAGGTAGTAGAGGAGAGAGGAGAGGAGTATAAGAGAAGTAGAAGTATTGGAGTAAGTGTTATATATCAGTAGAAGGAATAAGGAGGTAGTATAATAGTAGAGTAAGAGTAAACCAGTAAATAGAAGAGTATAGTGTGTAATAATAGTAGTAAGTGTAGATTTAAAGAGAAGAGAGAGAGAAGTTAGAGTGTGGTATATATAATATAGTATATTTTGTAATGTTGTAGAGAGTATAGAGGATGTCGGGGGTAGAGAGTAGAAGAGAGTATGTAGTAGGTAGTAGTGTGGGGTTTAGGGGAAATAATGGTTGTAGTATAGAGTAGTAGTAGTATTAGTAGTAGTGTGTGGTGTTGGTAGTGGTGGTGGTAGTAGTGGTGGTGTGGGGTGGTGGTAGTAGTAATAGTAGTAGGGTAGTACAGTAGTATAGAGTAGTAGTAATAGTGGTAGTAGATGGTAGGGTGGACAGTGGTATAGAGTGGTAGTAGTGTAGTGGTAGTAGTGGTGTGGTAGTATTAGTAGTAGTAGGGTATAGTATAGTGGACCAATAGTAAGAGTTAGTAATATATAGTAGTAGTGGTAGTAGGTAATAGTAGTAGTAGTAGTAGTGGTAGTTAGTATAGTAATAGTAGAGTAGAGTTAGTTGGTAGTACCAATATGACAGCTGGTAGTTATATAATAGTAAGTAGTATGGGTGGTAGTAGTAGTATAGAGAGTAGAGAGTATGGTAGTTTAGTAAGTAGAGGGAGTAATAGTAACCAGAGTACAATAGTATAGAGTAGTAGTATAGTAGTAGTAGTAGTGTGGTAGTGGTAGGTATAGTAGAGAGTAGTGTGTGGTAGTAGTTAGGTAAGTAGTTAGTAGTGTGGTAGTAGTAGTATAGTAGTAGAGTAGAGAGTGGTAGTAGTAGTATAGTAGTAGAGTATAGTATAGTAGTATAGTAGAGTAGTAGTAGATGTAGTTAGTATAGGGTAGTATACAGTAGTACCAATAGTAAGAGTAGTGTGTAGTAGTGGTAGTAGTGTATTATGTAGTAGTGGTGTAGTATGTATGGTAGTTAGTAGTAATAGTAGTAGTATAGTATTAGTAGTAGTTGTAGTAGTAATAGTAGTGGAGTATATTTAGTAGAGAGGGACAGTAGTATAGTGTAGTGGTAATAGTAGTAGTAGTAGTAGTAGTGGTGTAGTAGTAGTAGTAGTGATAATAATAGAGTAGTAGAGTATAGTTAAGTAGTTAGTATAGTAGTAGTAGTGTAGTAGTAGTAGTAGTAGTAGTAGTGTAGAGTGGTAGTAGTAGTGTAGTAGTAGTAGTGGTACAGTAGTATAGTGGTGGTAGTGATGTAGTGGTAGTAGTGGTGTGTATATATTATATGGGGAGTAGTAGTAGTAGTGTAGTGTATAGAGTGGTGGTGGTGGTATAGTGTGTGGTGGTGGTAATGTAGTAGTGGTAGTGGTACTGGTGCTAAGTGGTATATTGGTGGTAGTAGTGGTAGAGTAGTGGTGGTAGTAGGTAGTAGAGTAGTAGTTGGTAGTAATAGTAGTAGTAGTAATAGTAGTGGTAGTAGTAGTAATAGTATGGTAGTAGTAGTTATAGAGTAGTAGTTAGAGTGGAGTATAGTAGTGGAGAGTAATAGGAGTAGTAGTGAGTAGTAGTAGTAGTAGAGTAGTAAATAGTGTATAGGTAAAGTAGTAGTAGTAGTAGAGTGGAGTAGTAATATAGTAGTGGAGTAGAGTAATAGTAGTAGTAGTAGTAGTAGTAGTGGTAGTAGTAGTAGTAATATAGTGGTAGTATATATAGTAGTAGTAGTATGTAATAGTAGTGTGTAGTGGTGGTAGTAGTAATAGTATAGGTAGCAGTAATAGTATCAGTAGACAATAGACAGAGTAGTAATAGAGGTAGTAGTAGTATTAGTAGTGTAGTAGTAGTAGTATAGTAGAGAGAGTAGTATAGTAGGGTAGTGTGAGTAATAGAGAGTAGGTATAGTAGTAGGTAGTAATAGTAGAGTAGGTAAATACAGTAGTACCAATAGTAAGCGTAGTAGTAATAGAGAGTGAGTAGTTAGTAGTAGTATGTTGTAGTAGTAGTGTTGTATTAGTAGTAGTAGTAATAGTATATGTAGTGGTGTGGTGTTTGTAGTAGTAGTAGTAGTAGTTAGTGGTAGTGGTAGTAATGGTAGTGGTTGTGGTAGTATAGTAGTAGTAGTAGTGGTAGTAATAGTGAGTGGTGGTGAGTAGTAATATGGTGGTGGTGGTACCAGTGGTACTAGGGTAGTAGTAATAGTGTAGTGGTATAGTGGTAGTGGTAGTGGTACCAGTGGTATGCGGTAGTGGTATGGTGGTGGTGGTGGTGGTGTAGTGTTGGTAGTGGTGTGGTGGTGGTGGTGGTACGGTGGTGCTAGCAGTAGTAGTAATAGTAGTAGTAGCAGTAATAGTAATACCAGTAGTACCAATAGTACTAGCAGTAGTAGTAATAGTAGTGGTAGTAGTAGTATTAGTAGTAGTAGTAGTAATAGTAGTAGTAGTAGTAGTAGTGGTAGTAGTAGTAATAGTAGTGGTAGTAGTAGTAATAGTAGTAGTAGTAGTACCAGTAGTACTAGCAGTAGTAGTAATAGTAGTAGTAGTAGTAGTAGTGGTAGTAGTAGTAATAGTAGTGGTAGTAGTAGTAGTAGTTTCACAGCCAAAGAAATAAGCCATAAGCACTGCATGTGAAATAAATGCATGGCGATTTGTGAAATGAATCTTTACGGTGAGATCTACTTTGCTCACACTGACTTTATTTTGTAGTTTAGAACTCATTAAATCATTCCTTCTGGTTCGGCGAGCTCGTTTGGTTAGGGTGGTGGTGGATCTGGAGGTCTTGCTGGGAGTACTGGCCACATGGCAAGAGAATTCACCCTGGATTGGTGTTAAGTCCATCACAGGGCACACATTACAGCACTATTAGGAGACCATCAACACTGTATTTCATTCTGTCCCATTAGAGATACGTGTCTAAAGACCGTGTGTAAATAACCGGCAGGATTCACGCGAGACGTTTCCTGTCTGTTCTCTAAGAGATGATTTTGCAGAGGGAAATTTCCTCTGAACGTTATTCCTGAAGTCTCACGCGTGGGCGTTATTGTTCGAGGTGAGACTCTCTGGAGGGAGTCAGCGTACACACGGTTAGCGATGTGTGACACGCATGTCGCTCTCTCCCTTTAACATGTGCAGGGTTAGCGCTTAACGCCAAGTCCCCAGTGGAAGCTGGGGAAATGTCAGGCTTATCACTCTCACAGTAAACCCAGCTTAACGTGCACATCCCCAGCTAAAAGGACATGTTTCTTCCAGCGCTCAGGAGCTTTACTGCTGTGATATTTTTAGAGCAAGTACGAAAACTTAACATGCTAGCAGCAACAACTGATGTTAAAACTACTGCAATACTTTTTTAACCTTTGGGATGCATTTTCAGGCCCCTCCTCCAGGCCCCTCTTAAATGCATGAATCCACAATCGTGATGCCATTTAGCCCTTGTTACTCTAAAACAACACATTTTATTAGATTTCTCCATCCGAAAACGCATAATAAGCAACAGTATTTAATTTCATAAGCAGTTTCTTTGCTGCATTTTGCTCTTTAATGAGCAACAGAGTTGAGAGGTTTAGCACAGAATTAGCAAATACACAAGATGTGGATAATTAGCATCAATGCTTACAGCATGAGAACGTGAGTACGGTAAAACCGGATACGTTCATTTAACGCATACTTGTTATATTTAAGTGTATTTGGCTTAAAAAATGGACTTATCAACGTAAAACATTTGAGGTGATTAGTTTCGTCAAATCTTTTGAGTTAAAAGCCCGGGTTTAGTGTGTACATTCTAATGGTTTACTTATATCTTTATTATTTAATTTACTGTAAATAATATGTATTTTAGTGATTATATTTTGGGTACTGTAGTTGTAGTGGACTGGCAACCTGTCCAGGGTGTACCCCACCTTGTGCCCCATGCTCCCTCGGATAGGCTCCAGGTTCCCCGTGACTCTGAAATGGATAAGCATTGTAGAAGATGGATGGATGGATGGATGGATGTATGGATGTAGATGTAGTGGGCTGGATGGGCAAAAATGACTGTTTACAGAAACAGTCACATGACCTTCACATGTGAACAATCATACGGTTGACAACGAAACTTTATGCTTATCTCACACATGTGTAACCACTCATTCATTTCCCGCTCAGTCTCCACATACAACACCTACTCCGTGCACAGATGTAAGCACACACTCATCCTAAAATTCAGAGAAAGGGAAAAGACTGGAGAGAGGACAGAGTATTATAGTAAAAAAATGAGCTCCTGTGTGTATCTGGAGGTGTTTCAATTATCCTGTGTGCGTTTTAATTAGCTTTAATAGCCTCTCTGACCCTCCTTACCTTTTATTTGCTAATTAACTCAAGGCTGTCCTTGATCTCTGCGGAATAAAACGGTGTGATCAATTTTAAATGGCCTTTAAATCTTATCTTATAATCTTATCTTATAATTCCTCAAAGTTTTAGCCAAGTTCTATATAAGCACCGGTCTGTTCTTTCATGTAGAAAACAAGGGAGGGAAATAGTCTTAGCTTTTGGTGCCCGAGGAGACCAGGTTCTGTGCTGCAGCTTAACAACCATCAAAACTTCAGCCAAAGAATGAATGGTTTCTTTAGCTTTGGACTAAAGCTACACGTCTAATGTAGCTAAAAAAATAAATAAATAAAGCACGCTTTATAGACAAGAACACACAAATGTAATGTGACGCATACGGTTCTATCTCTCTGACTGTATGTCTGAGTGTCCAGAATTCAACAGCACCGAGGTATGCGGAATACTGTATGGGCTACTGCTTCAGCACCAGGGACAGCTACCACACCAGAGAAAAGTGGGTAGAAATAAGCAAATGTCCAAGAAGGTGAGTAACGTGGAACTGTTCATCATATTTCCACACAAAAGAGACAGCAGTTTGCTTCAGCATCAAAATATTGATAGTCCATCCATCCATCCATCATACATCCATCTTCTACCGCTTAATCCTTCTTCAGGGTCGCCGGAGAACCTGGAGCCTATCCCAGGGAGCATCGGGCACAAGGTGAGGTCAAAATATCGATAGTCTGGAAGCAAAAGTCACTGACATCAGGGGCATGGCGAGGGGGTCCCCAGATTTAGAGTTAATTGTGATGAAGTAAATGTGAGCTACATCACTATTGCTAATGCTAATTGTAACAAAACCTTAATCTGCTACACACTGAACACATCATCTTTGTTTATATCAATTTGAAGATAATGAAAGATTCGATCTTGGATGCGAAGAAGTTCTTCCATCTGGATGGAAATGAGGTTTTGACTTTTAAACGACATTTTAAGTGCTGTAAATTAAAGCCAATAGAATACTGAGTATGTGAGGGTGAGGGCGAGGAAGAGGGTGTGTGATCTGAGCTGTAGAATTCTGATTGTGGTCTAACGGTGTTTTAGATCCCAAACTATTAGATCTCTCTGTATTATCAGTCAGGCTCACATCTTTATCCTCAGTTTAATTGCAGGGGGGAAAAAAGAAAGTACTTCTTGTGTGTTTAAAATCAATCTGAGGATAAATTCTAAACCTCAGCAGCAGCTTTTCTTCCACACTTCAGAGGTGCTAATGATGGCAGGATGCTATTTACTCAGCAATGCCCTTGAAACAATGTGAGTGGATGAAACAGGCGAGTGCTGAAAGTGCATTCGTCTCCTCCTCTCAGTTTAATATTGCAGTATTGATTCATTTCTCTCTCTCTCTCTCTCTCTCTCTCTCTCTCTCTCTCTCTCCCTCTCTCTACCTCTCTTTCTCTTTTTTCTCTCCCTGCATTGTCTCTTCCTCCATGTAAACACACAGATGCTTTCATCTTTCTCCTGATCTGCTCTCCTGTTCTCAACTCAAGTGTTTTTTCATTAGTTTTAGTTAAGACTCATGAGTGATCTGGTTGCTCTCTCAAAACTCTTGTCTTTTTGTGTCGTTTTTTCAGCTACAGTATAAATAACAGAGCTCAGAAATGTTTCGTTTTGTCCCCGCTAAAGCCTCAAGTTACACAGATGAAATATAACACACTGCTGATCAACAACATTCGACTAAAGTATGCTGTTACTGAGGAAAACCTCCATGTGCTACTCCAAAATTATTTACAATGGATAGATAGAATACAGTAGATAGACAGAAAGCTAGATAGATAGATAGATAGATAGATAGATAGATAGATAGATAGATAGATAGATAGAGTGATAGATAGGTGATAGATAGATAGATAGATAGATAGATAGATAGATAGATAGATAGATAGATAGATAGATAGGTGATAGATAGATAGATAGATAGATAGATAGATAGATAGATAGATAAATGAATAGATAGATAGATAGACAGATAGATAGATAGATAGATAGATAATGGTGATAGATGATAGATAGATAGATAGATGGATGATAATAGATAAATAGAGAGATAGATAGATATATAATAGATATAGATAGATTAGATAATAGATACATAGATAGGTGATAGATAGATAGAGTATAGATAGGTATGTAGTAGATAATATATAATAATAATAGATAGATAGAGTGATAGATAGATAGATAGATAGATAGATAGATAGAGTATAATAAAAGAGTAGATATAGTAATAGATATAGTAATATTATGATAGGTATAGATATAAGTAGATAATAATAGATAGATAGATAGATAGATAGATAGATAGATAGAGTGATAGATAGATAGATAGATAGATAGATAGATAGATAGATAGATAGATAGATAAATAGATAGACAGATAGATAGATAGATAGATAGATAGATAATAGATAGATAGATAGATAGATAATGATGATAGATGATAGATGATAGATAAATAGATAATAATGATAGATAGGTGATAATAAATAGATAGATAAATAGATAGATAGATAGATGATAGATAGATAGATAGATAATAGATAGTAGATAGATAGATAGATAGATGATAGATAGATAAATAATAGATAGATAGATAGATAGATAGATAGATAGATAGATGGATAGATAGATAGATAGATAGATAGATAGATAGATAGATAGATAAGATAGATAGATAATATAAATAGATAGATAGATAGATAGAAAAAAGATAGACAGATAGACAGACAGATAGATAGATAGATAGATAGATAAATAGAGTGATAGATAGATAGATAGATAGATAGATAGATAATAAATAATAGATAGATAGATAGATAGATAGAGTGATAGATAGATAGATAATAAAGTGATAGATAGATAGATAGATAGATAGATAGATAGATAGATAGATAGATAGATAGATAGATAGATAGATAGATAGAGTGATAGATAGATAGATAGATAGATAGATAGATAGATAGATAGATAGATAGATAGATAGATAGATAGATAGATAGATAGATAGATAGATAGATAGATAGATAGATAGACAACATGTCAGATTGACAGACAGGCAGACAGACACAGAAAAAGACAGACAGACACAGAAAATGACAGACAGGCATTCAGACAGACAGACAAACAGACCGACAGAGCCCCAGCTGGGTTACCAACAGTTACCAACTGGGGAAGGTGAAGACTAAGGCCCTGTTTACACGAGTGCATTTTCATTTTAAAACACAAAACTGTTGTTACGGTTACGCCTGTCGTCTACACTACTCCGGCGTTTTCGACCCTTGAAAACGGAGACTTTTGGAAACACCAAAGACCCCGTTTATGTTTGAAAACTCGCTCCTTGATTGGATCTTCTGGATAATTGCATATCCTTCCCTGATTCGTCAAGCCCCCACCACATGACCGTCACGCTACCGTAATCGTAAACACAACAACACGGAGACTGAACCGCGAGTTTGCTGGCTTTGTTGTCATTGTCATTCCTAGCAGCCGTTGTGCAGTTAAATTCCGTATTTCATAATCCTGCAGCTGCTCCATTGATTGACAGGGTATGTTCCTCCCACCATGGAGCGCATGCCAATTTTGCTCTCCGGTCTCCCGGCCGTGGACGGCTGTGACACTGTCAGGATTCAAACTCTCTATTTCTTGATGATAGGGCAAACACATTTCTTCTGAGCCAAACCAAATGATCTGAATCACCGAAATCCGAAATCCCATCATGGTGACTCACACCGCCATTTGTAAGAGTTTCTCCAAAGTAATATCTACTTTTGGCCTTTAGATCTCTTCTGAATCCATTGGCACTTTTGGTCTAAGTTGCATAAATAGACATCAAGCTCAAACTCTGAATTCAATTCATTATAACTCCTAGTTTTGTTTCTCACAAGTAGAAGATCTGTCAATGATTATGGTAGTGGTGGGTTAGCGATTAAGACTCTGGGTTACTGATCAGAAGGGCGGGGGGTTCAAACCACTCCACTGTTGGGCCTTGAGCAAGGCCCTTAACCCTCTCTGCCCCAGGGGGATGTATCATGGCTGACCCCGCGCTCTGACCCCAACGTCCTAACATGCTGGGGTATGCGAAGAAAAGAATTTCACTTTGTATACGTACATGTGACCAATAAAGACTCATCATTAACATTATTCTCAGTTTAGAAATCGCACATATGATCCCAAACTGCATCCTGTTTCATATCTTGTCTGAAAAGTGTCTAAAATAAGACACATGGAATGGAGATATCCGGGCTGCCGATACGTCTTACAGCAGAAAAATCCAAAGCTAATTATTTACACAGCGAATTCAAATTCACTGAGTCGCTCGCCGTGTCTTTGTGTAACCGTTCCGGGAACGTCGTGAGATGTTACATGCGTGTTGGTAAAGGTTGTCACACACACATCACTGATTCGGATGTCTCCTGGCAGCAGATGTCGTGACTTTCGCTGGGAAGCCTGCAGTCTAGCTTTTAAAAATATAGATTTAAAAATAAACCTGTCACACTGCTATGAAGCATGAAACTATCCACTGATTCTGACTCAAAGTACTGTATGTTCAGTCATACACTGCCTGTACTTCAACTGAAGTCTGGAGACTGAGGGGATAATGCCAAAACTTTTTTTTTTTTTTTTACCTTTTGGTTCCTTTCTGTTGATTTTGTTCTCGGTGCAGGATACACCCACATTTCTTTCTTTCTTTCTTTCTTTCTTTCTTTTTTTTTAAACTTCTTGGAATTCAATTCACCCAAGATGTGACACAGTAAAATATAGGTGCGTTTTTATTTTGTTTCCACACAGAAACCACAGGGGATGCAAAAGATTGCACACTCTATGTCTCCAGATAGTATCTCTCTGCATGCAGTGCTATAAAAATGCAAAAAATGTTAAATAAAAACTCTCTCCGAGGGATCCTATACAGACTGGATTAGTTTTACACAGGTATGACTGGAATATTTCTTTGATTTGAATCTCTTCTCAATCCATCATGTCTGCAATTTGTTTATGGATTGAACGTGTAGGCATCTGGAAAGATTACACTGTATTTTACTTTCTATGAAATGAGCAGCAGAAATAATATTTCCCCAGGTCATATTAGAATTGTCATATTAGTAAAGATGTGCACGGGTTTGCACGTTCGCCTCACACCTCCGGGGTTCGATTCCCGCCGGGGCCGTGTGTGTGTGGAGTTTGCATGTTCTCCCTGTGCTGCGGGGGTTTCCTCCGGGTACTCCGGTTTCCTCCCCCAGTCCAAAGACATGCATGGTAGGCTGATGGGTGTGTCTAAAGTGTCCATAGTGTATGAATGGGTGTGTGAGTGTGTGTGTGATTGTGCTCTGCGATGGATTGGCACCCTGTCCAGGGTGTACCCCGCCTTGTGCCCCATGCTCCCTGGGATAGACTCCAGGTTCCCCGCGACCCTGAAGAAGGAATAAGCGGTAGAAGATGGATGGATATTGGTAAAGATTGCGCTATCTTTTGCTTTTTCCTCAGTATAAATACAATCCAGGAAGCACCTCTGTTCTATCATCCCCCACGGAAACCAAGAGTTTATGCTGAACAGTAAAATATAGACAGCATTTAATAGGACGTGACACTTCCGGGGTTTTACATGAGTTCCTAGCACAGGTACAGCCTATACAGACTTGTTAAGGTCATGTGACTTACTAATGCAAGTGCAACAAATAGAGGTAAAAACAGTTTATTGGTTTGTTTTAAAACAAGGTGTGTGTGTGTGTATGTGTGTGTGTGTGTGTGAGGAAACAGGGGCTGAGATAGATGCAATTTCAGTTCAGCTTGCTTTAATTAGAGCAGTGCAGATAAATCCGAAACAACAGGCAGCGTAAGTATCAATAAACAGGCGTGGGTCAGGTGTTGAACAAACAGACTAAACTCGGCAGAGATAAACACATAAATCGAGAAACAGGCAGAGAATCGAAAACCAGGATCACCAACACAAAACATAAGGCTTGGTAACGTCAACAAGACAAAACTGAGCATTTACTTTTTAAGTCTTTTTTAAAGTGTGAGTGTGTGTGGGTGTGTGAGATCAGGAACAGGTGTGTTTGATGAGAAGTCAGGTGACTGGGAGCAGTTAGTGGCGATGGATTCTGGGGTGTGAATTCCGGGATAGCCATGTTTGCTGGTTGTTCTGGAGTTTGGAGAATGCATGGAGCTGAGAGAGCCTCTGACCCCCCGCGAGGGCTTACCCCATGAGCAGCATAAATGAAATCTCTCCCTTGGATGTGGTCCTAGGTGTTCAGGGTGACTGGCATGGAATTCATGGCAAAGATTGAGGTCAAGGATGTCATGGGGTAGGAACCCAACTCTGTTCCGCTGGGCCATATCCGTCCCACTGTACGAGGTTTTCCAGTTGATTATTTCTGCGCCTGGAGTAGAGGATGGATTTTACCAACTTTGTGGGCGGGTCCACAATGTCAAGTGGGGCAGGAGGGCTGGAGGGCAGGACATTTGTAGCCAGTTGTCTGGGGATGACTGGTTTCAACTGGGAGACATGAAAAATAGTATCCATGCTGCAGTGTCTTGGTAAATCAAATTTGTAGGTAATGATTGATTTGTTTAAGAATTTGGAATGGAAGAATATACCTTTGGTTTAGTGTTGTACATGTTTGGGGTTGCCCTGAAAAAGAGTAAGCAGTTGATGATGGATGGATGTTTGGGGTTGCCTGAAATCTTTGATGACCAGCCATACTCAACAATCTCCTGGTTGGTAACAAGGGTTTTCTCCATGACAGTGAGAAGCATTTGCCTTGTGGGTTTAGGTTAAGCGTTTAAGTCATCGATGGATGCTTTCCCAAACCTCTTTGCTCTCTTTGAGATTTGTAGCCGAGAACACAGTGAAATGAGATCAATTGAGTGGAGGAATGTCGTAGGGAGTTCTTGGCATACTTTATCCAGAGTAGGCACCAGGCATAGTCTCCCTGGTTCTGAACACAGAAAGTTCTCAGAAATCTACCAATTTCCTGATTTGCCTGTTCTACCTGGTCGTTCGACTGGGGTGAGAGCCAGAGGTCAGACTTATGTTTGTCCCTAATTTTCTCCATGAAACTAGCCCACAGCCAATAGGTGAACTAGGGACTACGGTCACCTATAATGTCCTCAGGGATCCAGAAGTTAAAAGTTGTGCTTTCTCAAATGCAGTGGACAGACTGGGCACTAGAACAAGACTCAGTGATCTATCCACAATCACCAGGATCATAGTGTGATCTCGGATTCTCGCAGGTCACTGATAAAACTGACAGCGATGTAGGACCAGGGCCATCCGGCTGTGCAGTGCACTGCACTGTGTCACGTATCCGGAAACCCGGGACTTCAAGTCCCATCAGCCACTGCACTACACCACCTGACCACATGCACCTGACTCACGTTTTTGTTAATTAGCACCATTGTGTATTTATAGTCCTTGTCTGCACTTTCTCCTGGTCTTTCGTTGTTGTAGACTCACGTCACTTCTGTCTCCATGTTTGTTCTTTGCCACAGTGTTATGCCTAGTTGTCCTAGTGTTTTTGTTTCGTTATTTGTGTGTTTAAAATAAATATTTAAAAAATCTGCGATTGCTTCGGCCTCCATTCGCCAGACGTGACAGAACGAAAGACCGTGACTACGAGGCAGTAGATTTTTTTTTTTTTTTTTTTTCCGGATTCAGCAGTTTGCTCCCACCCGCCCTCCCCGATGGGTCTCATGGATTCCCCTATGTTCGCGGACCTCAAGGATTCCCCGCTGTTCAGCTATCTCAGAGTCGACGGCCGCGTGAGTCCTGTGCAGGAGGTCTCCCGCCGCCCCGCTATGTGTGTGAGGACGCTCCAGCTCCGGGCGGACTCATGAATTCACCTATGTTCGCGGACCTCAAGGATTCCCCGCTGTTCAGCTACCTCAGAGTCGCGCAGCCGGTGAGTCCTGTGCAGGAGGTCTCTCCGCCGCCCCGCTATGTGTGTGAGGACGCTCCGGCTCCGGGCGGACTCATGAATTCACCTATGTTCGCCGACCTCAAGGATTCCCCGCTGTTCAGCTACCTCAGAGTCGCGCAGCCGGTGAGTCCTGTGAAGGAAGTCCCTCCGCCGCCCCGCTATGTGTGTGAGGACGCTCCGGCTCCGGGCGGACTCATGAATTCACCTATGTTCGCCGACCTCAAGGATTCCCCGCTGTTCAGCTACCTCAGAGTCGCGCAGCCGGTGAGTCCTGTGCAGGAGGTCTCTCCGCCGCCCCGCTATGTGTGTGAGGACGCTCCGGCTCCGGGCGGTCTCATGAATTCGCCTATGTTCGCTGACCTCAGGGATTCCCCGCTGTTCAGCTACCTTAAGGTGCCTCAGCCTTCCTGTTCAGCTGTGGTCGTCGCTCAGCCTTCCTGTTCAGCTGGGGTCGTCGCACAGCCTTCCTGTTCAGCTGAGGTCGTCGTACAGCCGTCCTGTTCAGCTGAGGTCGTCGCACAGCCTTCCTGTTCAGCTGTGGTCGTCGCACAGCCTTCCTGTTCAGCTGTGGACGCCGCTCAGCATCCCTGCCCGGCTGTGGACGCCGCTCAGCATCCCTGCTCGGCTGTGGACGCCGCTCAGCAGCCCTGCTCGGCTGTGGACGTCGCTCGGCCTTCCTGCTCGGCTGTGGACGTCGCTCGGCCTTCCTGCTCGGCTGTGGACGTCGCTCGGCCTTCCTGCTCGGCTGTGGAGCGCTCGGCTTCCTGCTCGGCTGTGGACGTTTCGCTCGGCTTCCTGCTCGGCTGTACGCTCGCTCGGCCTTCCTGCTCGGCTGAGGTCGCCGCCCTTCCTGCTCGGGCGCGGTCGTCTCTCTGCCATCCTGCTGCGCTGGGGACGCTCACTTTGCCTCAACGTTCCGCTGAAGACGTCGCTTCCTTTCCCTCGCTGCGCTCAGTGGGTCGCTCCCCTTCCTGCTCCACGGAGGTCTCCGTTCCCCCTCATGCTCGCGGGAGAGCTGCTCCCTTGGGCCTCGCGGAGAACCTCGCTCCTCTCCCTGGCCTCGCGGAGAACCTCGCTTCCCGCGTGAGCCTCGCGGAGAACCCGCGCTCCCCCGTGAGCCTCGCGGGAACCTCGCTTCCCCCGTGAGCCTCGCGGAGAACCTCGCTTTCCCCGTGAGCCTCGCGGAGAACCTCGCCCCCCGTGAGCCTCGCGGAGACCTCGCCTCCCCGTGCGCGCTCGTCAGGTACCCCGCTCCCCCTTGAACCTCGCGGTGAGGCATGCTCCGCTCTCCTGTCCCGTGGGGGATGTCGCCCCTCTTTCATGCTTTGCCAAGGACTTCCACCCGCTTCCTTGTGCCATGGTGGAAGCTGCTCGGCCTCCTGGTTCTGCTGGGGACTTTTGGCCCGGAGGGCCGGGACCCCCGGAGGGGGGCCCTTTGATTTTGGGCGCTCCAGGTGTAGCGCCCCTTGGAGGGGGGATCTGTCACGTATCCGGAAACCCGGGACTTCAAGTCCCATCAGCCACTGCACTACACCACCTGACCACATGCACCTGACTCACGTTTTTGTTAATTAGCACCATTGTGTATTTATAGTCCTTGTCTGCACTTTCTCCTGGTCTTTCGTTGTTGTAGACTCACGTCACTTCTGTCTCCATGTTTGTTCTTTGCCACAGTGTTATGCCTAGTTGTCCTAGTGTTTTTGTTTCGTTATTTGTGTGTTTAAAATAAATATTTAAAAAAATCTGCGATTGCTTCGGCCTCCATTCGCCAGACGTGACACACTGGCGTAAGCACCTTAGCTTGTGGACAGGAGGCACAGGATGACACATTTTGGTGTACAACTGCACTCCTGCTGGGCCACCAGTATTAATTTTGTAGAATCTGATGAATACATCTGATACCTGGGTGACGCATAAAAAAAAAGCTTATGACTAGGTAATCACAGAGTGTTCCACAAAAAAACACCATTAGCACAAGCCGTGTATTGTGCACGTGAACTACATGATGAGACCGAACGGAAGGAGCTAAAAATAAAACTCAACACCACCTATATGATTGAATGTGAAGAGCTGCCTTTCACCGAATTTACCTCTCAGATATTACTAATGAAGAAAAACCGACTGGATGTGTGCAAGATGTATGACAACGACACCGCACGTGCTTTGAGCAGAATGCATCTAGTTGAGATATTGCTTGTCTTATGAATTTTGGCTGTTCAGTGTGAACGTGGCTTTTCAGCTCAAAACAGGATCAAATCAGAAGGATGCAAAGCAACCTCGGAAGGCTTGATCAGGATCAGCACTCGAACAGTTTGATCCTGAACCATGTGTCAAGCGCTGGCTTTCTGCAAAACAGAGGAAGAGGCGGCCAAACTCCACTCAATCGTGTTGGACCACAATCCTCTTAATTTTATCTACCATCCACCTTTACACCACCACCTCCAGGGTGTCTAGTTTGCAGCCTATATGACCTCAGACTGGTAGAAGGTCTCCAGCAATTTCAAACATACACTGATGGATCGAAGTTTCCTCAGGAAGTAGTGTCTGATAATCCTGGTTAACAAGTTAACTGCCTTACCTCTTAACCGTATCTGTTAATCTGGGAACCCTAATCTATTAATGCTGTCAAGACATAAGTCACACCTGAGTATGGTACTGTTACTTGAAGCACAAATCATTCGGGAGAGATTGAGTGGGTTGAACTCCCTGGATTAAACTTGCTGCATGTGTCACATTTATTGGTTATTCTAAGAAAACCTTGTACGCAGCAATAGCAAGAGCTTCTGCTTGTTCCGGAAACACACAGGCTGTATAAAGAGTCTAACTGAACCCCACTAACTCAATTAGTTTCCTCAGTGTTTCACATTTTCATTAACTTTCAAAAACTAATTACCCCTTTCCCCCCACACACATAATTAATGTGAACAATGAGAATGCAATATAGTTAATAAAGATGCCGGTACGTTTGGGTATTCGAAGCCTCAGCTAAGCTTCTTTGCTCAGTCCCAATTTTGCAGTACATGATGCGCTGAAAGACCTGCACTCATGACCATATGTTTCTCACATATATGAGTAATATGTTATTACGAGCATGATTTCAGGCCTGAAATTGCATATCAACTCACGTAAACACGTGCCATCATGTGACGAATATACAGTACTGTGCAAATGTCTTAGGGACATGCCTAGAAATGCTGTAGATCAAATTAAATGTTTCTCCATTATTAAAAAAAATACTCTAAAGAGCAGTAAACTAACAAATGATACAATATTTGGTATGACGACTATTTGCTTTTAAGAAAAAAAAAAAGAAAGTATTCTCAGGTAGAATTTGTGCAGTTTTATGTGCAGGAAATGAGTTCTACTGAGGATCCTGCAGGACCAGCCACGGTTCTTCTGGAGACTTCTCACTTCTTATTGTTTCAGCAAAATACAGCAGCCAACATTGTGGTCTGAAAAGTGTCTCTTACATCATAATATGCTGGTTTCTTCACTGACGTTTTTCTGTAACATTTAATTTAATGCTGGAAAACTGTTTGAAAATCTCGTATTTTTTTTTTTTTTTTTGACTTCATCAAATAAAAATCTATTACAACGTTTATAGGGTGCCCAAGACTTTTGCAGAGCACTGAATAATAAATGAAACCACACATGAACCATTTGCACTGGGGGGTGAATTAACCACGTGAAGAAGAAGAAGAAAAAAAAAACATGAATCATTTACCGTTTTTTGCACAAATGAGAGTAACGACTCATGAAAATGCACAAAATTCATTCATTCATCGACAAAGATAAATTGCGAATAAACAGATCGGATCAATTTCACTTGTGAACTGTGTGATTATTACATGTCAAGTTTGTGTGACTTGATCTATACGTCTATCTTTTTAACATAGATATACTAATATGGGCAATTGATGAGAAACTGTGAAATTTTAATGCACTTATGGCCGACTGAATATTCATTTCCTCAATTTTATTTCAGGGAAAAAAAAATGTTCTTAGTGGAAACTTTAAAACAGTATTAGATTACTTTTAATATTCTTATTTCACATTGCATTATTAAAATTAGTCCATTCATTTTGTCCAAGAATATATATTTCCACTTGTAATACTGGCAGAAAGTCTCTGAGCGCTGTTAGCATGAAGGAAATGGCATTATTTTGGAGGCTTTCTAACTAAAAGCCTGGATCGATATGGAGTTACCTCGAGTGAAAGACAATAGGCAAATTACCAGACAGAGGGAACCTAAATAAGTGGGAGATAAACAAGTGAGTGGAGAAAGAGAGGTTGAGAAATTGGAGGATAAATTAGATAATGCGTCTAAATTCTAGGGCATTGTTGTAAGTGAATACTGCCATGCCAATACAGCCTGCTTTGATCGGAATTGATTTAGAGTGAGGAAGACGCGGAGAGCAAAAGAGACTGTGAGTGAACCAGAGTCAGGAACAAAAGCCCTCGTCGACTTCATTTTCTAAAAACACTTATTGATGTGACCTTCTTGGCTGCATTTTGCACTGCCCTACCCCCAGGTTATTGCTGCCTCTCATCAGTGTCACACACTTGTCACCTTGGCTCCTTTTTGTCCCTGCTAAATATCCCAAGCTAGTAGCTCTGACTTTTCCCAGAAGATTATCGTTCCGGAGTTCTGTTCCTGCTCAGTGGTGGACGATATTCTGATTCTTTGATTCTGCTCTGGGTCAGGGGTTGATGTTGGTCACTCAGACTTTCTTAGTCTTTCTGGGAAGCTGGTCTCAGACTCAGGACCAAGGTCATCAGGATTTTACTTCCCATTTTCTCTGTTTTTGGCCATTCCTCATAATCAGACGTGTGAATCTAGTGACTCTGGGAATTGCTGCCCTGGGACAACATCAAAAGCTTTTCCTTCTCGTACCTAATACTATCTGTTTTGGGTCAGCATCAGAACTTGGCAATATTTGCTTTTGGACCGTATCAGAAACTGGTACTTCTAGGCATTTCTACCCTTGGATAGCAGTAAAAGCTGTTGAAGCTTGGACATTGTTAGAAGCTGGTTACTCTGGGCATTTCTGCCCTTTCAGAGTATCAAAAGCTGCTCACGATGTCTCCTTCCGCCCTTGGACAATGTCAAAAGCAAATCATCCTGACAATTCTGTGCTTGGACAGTGTCAGAAGCTGTTCAATCCGGCTCCTTCTGGTCTTCAACAGTGTCAGAAGCCAGTCATTTAGGGAATTTCTGCTTTGACACAGTGTCACGATCTGGTCATTTGAGGAATGTCTGCACTTGAATAATGACAGAATCTGGTCAGTCTGACACTTTGACACTTTTGACCCATGGACAGTGTCGGAAACGGGTTACTCTAGCACTTTTTGCCCTTGAATAGTGTCAAGAGCTGTTCACTCTGGGAATTTCTGCCCTTGGACAGTGTAAGACGCTGGTCGTTGTGACTCTTTCTATCAATCAAGAGCAGAATTTGGTAGCTTTGTTTCCTTTACCATCCATCCATACATTTCAACCGCTTATTCCTGCTTCAGGGTTGCGGGGAACCTGGAGCCTATCCCAGGAAGCATCGGGCACAAGGTGGGGTACACCCTGGACAGGGTGCCAGTTGTTTCCTTTACCCCTGACCAATATTGAAAGCTATTGTCATATATAGTACAATGTATAATATATTACACAGCAGACCTATGGGCATACTTCTCTAGGTATTCTCCTAGTTTCTAATGCTGGATACTGATTATCTGCCTCAGGTGTACAAGAAGTACAGTAGCATTAGAACAGATCATCTGCATTAGCAGGGAGTCCTTCATGACTAGATAGTAGGCCTCTGCATTTGGAGTTTTATCTGCAAATATGATTTATGGTAAAACTTCAGCGAACCCACAATAAACCTTCAGTTAACTTTCAGCTCTGATCCACAAGAACAGGAACGATAGATCCAGTGAGAACAGCTATGGAATAGTCAGGAGTGCCTCTACAATAATTTATAGTGTCTGCTACAAGGGGAATTTACAGTTAAAGACCCAAGGACCAGATATGATGAATGAAGACCAGGAGTCAAGAGATGCAATCAACTGAAGAAAATTTGACTGAAGAATGGTTTGCAGTTTCATCAGAAGAAGTCAGCAAGGAGTTCGTAAGCCGCTCTGCGTACACACTCATTACATCAACACTCATACGTTCACACAATCGCTAAGCTAGTCATTAGGTCAGGTTGAATGATTCTGATTGGTTAAGGCATAGATACATTTAGAACATGTCCACATATGGCGGTACATCAGAAGAATATCTCCGTCGATTATCTGGATGGCAGTCACATCCTGGTTTAGACACACTGTGAACCACTGAGGTCATCAGTCTGAGCTTTCTGACTTTGAGTTGTCTCGTCAGATGAACAGTTCACCTCCGAACTTCCTGTGACAAGAGTATGTACACACACACACACACACACACACACACACACAGATACACAGCTCCTACAAGGTTGGATTTGGTCGAGCTATAGCTCTGACCAGGAAACCTTCGAAAACATGCTGATTAATATACTTTCTTTCAGTAAGAAGTTCAGACAATATTCGTCATTATCCTCTCGTGATTGAAGATGAAAAAGGTAAATACACATGAAGAACTCTCTGTCCATCTGTGCAGGTCAAATGTCGGTCTAAATGCCTGTCTGCCTGTCCAAGGCGCTAACTTGCCATCGGGAGCAACTTGGGATTCAGTGTCTTGCCCAAGGACACTTCGGCATGTGGAGTCACCCAGGCCGGGAATCAAACCCTACGATTAGTGGACAACCCACTCTACCAACTGCGCCACAGCCGTCTGTTCTATTTTGTCTGTATGGATATCCAAGGGGCTGTCTGCCCAAGTGTCTGTCTATTGGTCTACCTCTCTAGCGGTCCAAGTATGTCGCTTTCCAAACATCTGTCTTACTAGACATTTGTCTATCCAAGTGTCTGTCTGTCTGTCTGTCTGTCTGTCCAGGTGTCTTTCTGTCTATTCGAGTGCCGGGTATTCTGTGTGTCCAAGTCTGCCTGTCTGTCTGTCTGTCTGTCAATTCATCCAAGTGTCTGTTTGTTCAATTGTCTGTCTGTCTGTCTAAATGGTCTATCTGGCCTCATATATTTCCTTTCTATCCATCTGTCTGTCTGTCTATACTGTGAGTTTCCTATGAATACAACGGCTATAACTTTTGACTGGCAGTACATGGATTTCACATAAATCGTCCCTCACAGTGAGAAACAGATGATGTAATGGTTCCCAGCACTTGTCTGCATTTCTGAGGTGTTACAGTGTAATGGAGTCTAATAGCACTGTAGTTATATGATGCATGAAGCCATAATTGAATTAATGCCTGTCCTTCACACACTCGTTCACTGCCACTCTTCAACTCGAGTGCTCACACATTCATGTTATGCTTTTGAATGGGTTCTTTGTTTTCCTGCATTTTTATCTGTCTAAAATTTGACGCAGTGCTGTAAAAAGTATTTGATTTCTTCTGTTTTTGTGTATATCTCATAATCAATCATTTTAGATCCTCAAACGAAATACAACATAAAACGAAGGCAACCTGAGTAAACACACAAGACAGTTTGATTTATTTATTTATTTTTTTGAAGTAAAAAATAAAAAAAAAAAGGTTATCCAGCACCTATCACCCGTGTGAAAACCTAATTGCCCCCTTAAACATAAAATCTGTTTGTGCCACCTTTTGCAGAAATAACTGCAACCAAACACTTCCGATAACTGGAGATCAGTCTTCCAATTACTTCTAGGACTAGGACTTACTCCTTCACTTTGGATCGTTGTCTTGCTGCAGACTGGAAGACCAGACTGGACTGAAGACATTCAGACATTCTCCATTAGGATTTTCTGGTAGAAAGCAGAATTCATGCTTCCCTCAATTATTGCAAGTTATTGCAGGCCCTGAAGCAGTAAAGCATCCCCACACCATCACACTGCCTCCACCATGCTTGACTGTAGGTATGATGTACTTTTTGTGGAGTTTGGTTTATGCCAGATGTAACGGGACTCCTGTCTTCCATACAGTTCCACTTTCAGCTCATCAGTCCACAGAACATTCCCCCAAAAGGTTTGAGGATCATCAAGTTGTGTCTCGGCAAAATTCAGGTGAGCCTTAATGTTCTTCTGAGTTAGCGGTGGTTTTCACCTCACCACTCTTCCATGGAGCCATTTTCCCCCAGTGTCTTTCTGATAGTGGAGTCATGAACAGTGACCTTTATTGATGCAAGAGAGGTCTGTAGATCCTTTGATGTTGTCCTTGGCTCTTTTGTGACTTCCTGGATGAGTAGTCGCTGTGTTCCTGGAAAAAAATTCTGGGAACCTCCTGGGAAGGTTCACTACAGTGCTGAAGTTTTCCATTTAGAGATAAATCTCTCTCACTGCGGTCATTTGGCATCCCAGAACCTTTGAAATCGCTTTGTAACCCTTCCCAGACTGATGTATTTCAATCACCTTCTTCCTCATCATTTCTGGAATTTCTCTCAACTTTGGCATAGTGTGTTACTGAGTAACAACTTCATGCTGTTGAAAGTTTTATTTATTATTTTTTTTTTTTTTTTTTTTTTTTTAAAAAAATTATTTTTTTAAATAAAAAATTTTTTGTAAATATTTTTTTAAAAATAATTTTTTTTTTTATTTTTTAATTCATAATTTTTTTTTTTTTTTTTTTTTTTTTTTTTTTTTTTTTTTTTTTTTTTTTTTTTTTTTTTTTTTATTTTTTTTTTTTTTTTTTTTATATTTTTTTTTAAAAATTTTTTTTTTTTGTTTTTTTTTTTTATATTAAGTTATATATAAAAATGTTTTTTTTTTTTTTTTTTTTTCAATATAGTATGAAAAAAGAGATTCAGACAAAAACAGAAGAAAAACCTTTTTGCACCACATGTAATTATTTTCAGAGTTTTATGCCGACTGATATGTTAAGAGTCACATCAGCACAGATTACCCTGACTGATCTCTCCAAGATTCAGACGCAACAGGCACACAGTCAGATAGATCTCTTTGAAGACTGCCTGAGTGAAGCCGAGACGAAGATAAAAACGGAAAGAAAAAGCTCATCAGCGCATTCAGAGCACATCGACGGGCATGAGCGGCATGCTGAAACGAACACGAACTAGAAACGCATGCTTCAAAATAAATAAATCGTCTTTGTGTGTCTCTAAAGCGTTCGCTTTTTTATTTATTGTTGTTATTTTTTAAGGAGCATGATGCGTATTA